>CAMQGK010000008.1:20070000-20077500 GCA_947000775.1 Pterois miles
CCCGGTCAGGAAGGTGGTCTCCCCGGTCAGGAAGCTGGTCTCCCCGGTCAGGAAGGTGGTCTCCCCGGTCAGGAAGGTGGTCTCCCCGGTCAGGAAGCTGGTCTCCCCGGTCAGGAAGCTGGTCTCCCCGGTCAGGAAGGTGGTCTCCCCGGTCAGGAAGCTGGCGGCGGGCTGCAGATCCCCGCTGCTGAAACACGTTGTTTCACACAGGCGGCAGGTTCACATGATCCTCAGTAAGAAAGACGAGGAGCTCAATCTGGTGTTCAGTGTGAAAGTGGAGGATTTTGATTATGTGCTGTTTGTAACTTCTGAGACTCTGAAGTGTTTCAGCTGCGGAGAGGAAGGACATTTAGCCAGAGCCTGTCCTGGAAAAACCCCTAAAGATAATAGAGCACAGGGAGGAGAGACAGGAGGAGACACACAGGGAGGAGAGACAGGAGGAGACACACAGGGAGGAGAGACAGGGAGGAGACACACAGGGAGGAGAGACAGGAGGAGACACTCAGGGAGGAGAGACAGGAGGAGACACACAGGGAGGAGAGACAGGAGGAGAGACAGGAGGAGACACACAGGGAGGGAGAGACAGGAGGAGACACACAGGGAGGAGAGACAGGAGGAGACACACAGGGAGGAGAGACAGGAGGAGACACACAGGGAGGGAGAGACAGGAGGAGACACACAGGGAGGAGAGACAGGAGGAGACACACAGGGAGGAGAGACAGGAGGAGACACACAGGGAGGAGAGACAGGAGAGGACACACAGGGAGGAGAGACAGGAGGAGACACACAGGGAGGAGACAGACAGGGAGGAGACACACAGGGAGGAGAGACAGGAGGAGACACACAGGGAGGAGAGACAGGAGGAGACACACAGGGAGGAGAGACAGGAGGAGACACACAGGGAGGAGAGACAGGAGGAGACACACAGGGAGGGGAGAAGGAGGAGACACACAGGGAGGAGAGACAGGAGGAGACACACAGGGAGGAGAGACAGGAGGAGACACACAGGGAGGAGAGACAGGAGGAGACACACAGGGAGGAGAGACACAGGGAGGAGAGACAGGAGGAGACACACAGGGAGGAGAGACAGGAGAAAGGAGACACACAGGGAGGAGAGACAGGAGGAGACACACAGGGAGGGAGAGACAGGAGGAGACACAGAGGGAGGAGAGACAGGAGGAGACACACAGGGAGGAGAGACAGGAGGAGACAGACAGGGAGGAGAGAAGGAGGAGACACACAGGCAGGAGACACACAGGGAGGAGAGACAGGAGGAGACACACAGGGAAGGAGAGACAGGAGGAGACAGACAGGGAGGGAGAGACAGGAGGGAGACAGACAGGGAGGAGACAGACAGGGAGGAGAGACAGGAGGAGACAGACAGGTAGGAGACACAGGAGGAGACACACAGGGAGGAGAGACAGGAGGAGACACACAGGGAGGAGAGACAGGAAGAGACACACAGGGAGGAGAGACAGGAGGAGACACACAGGGAGGAGACACACAGGGAGGAGAGACAGGAGGAGACACAAAGGGGAGGAGAGACAGGAGGAGACAGACAGGGAGGAGACACACAGGGAGGAGAGACAGGAGAGGACAGACAGGGAGGAGACAGACAGGGAGGAGAGACAGGAGGAGACACACAGGGAGGAGAGACAGGAGGAGACACACAGGGAGGAGAGACAGGAGAGGACACACAGGGAGGAGAGACAGGAGGAGACACACAGGGAGGAGACACACAGGGAGGACAGACACACAGGGAGGAGAGACAGGAGGAGACACAGAGGGAGGAGAGACAGGAGGAGAGACAGGAGGAGGACACACAGGGAGGAGAGACAGTGAGGGGAGAGACAGGAGGAGAGACAGGAGGAGGACAGACAGACAGGGAGGAGAGACAGGAGGAGACACACAGGGAGGAGAGACAGAAGGAGAGACAGGAGAGGACACACAGGGAGGAGAGACAGGAGGAGAGACAGGAGGAGAGACAGAGAGAAGGACACACAGGGAGGAGAGACAGGAGGAGACACAGAGGGAGGAGACAGACAGGGAAGGAGACAGAGAGGGAGGAGAGACAGGAGGAGACAGACAGGGAGGAGAGACAGGAGGAGAGAAGGAGAGGACAGACAGGGAGGAGAGACAGGAGGAGACAGACAGGGAGGAGAGAGAGGAGGAGACAGAGAGGGAGGAGAGACAGGAGGAGACAGACAGGAGGAGACACAGAGGGAGGAGGACAGGAGGAGACAGACAGGGAGGAGGACAGGAGGAGACAGACAGGGAGGAGGACAGAGGAGACAGACAGGGAGGAGAGACAGGAGGAGACAGGAGGAGGGAGCAGACAGACAGGGAGGAGAGAAGGAGGAGACAGAAGGGAGAGAGAAAGAGAGAAAGGAGGTGGAACAAGAAAACAGTAGAAAGAGAAACAGAAAGAGTGATGCAGGTAGCAAGAAGGAGGTCAAACAGAAAGACAGTGAGGAGGAGGACAGACAGAAAGACAGTGAGGAGGACAGACAGAAGGACAGTAAGGAGGAGGACAGGACAGAAAGACAGTGAGGAGGTCAGACAGAAAGACAGTAAGGAGGAGGACAGACAGAAAGACAGTGAGGAGGAAGAAGAAAGACAGGAGGAGGCAGAAGAAAGAAGTGGGAGGGAGGGGACAGACAGAAAGACAGTGAGGAGGAGGTCAGACAGAAAGACAGTAAGGAGGAGGACAGACAGAAAGACAGTGAGGAGGTCAGACAGAAAGACAGTGAGGAGGACAGACAGAAAGACAGTGAGGAGGAGGTCAGACAGAAAGACAGTGAGGAGGAGGTCAGACAGAAAGACAGTGAGGAGGTAGAAGAAAGACTAGGGGAGGACAGACAGAAAGAAGTGAGGAGGAGGAGGGAGGTCAGACAGAAAGACAGTGAGGAGGAGGACAGACAGAAAGACAGTGAGGAGGAGGACAGACAGAAAGACAGTGAGGAGGAGGACAGACAGAAAGACAGTGAGGAGGAGGACAGACAGAAAGACAGTGAGGAGGAGGACAGACAGAAAGACAGTGAGGAGGAGGACAGACAGAAAGACAGTGAGGAGGTCAGACAGAAAGACAGTGAGGAGGAGGTCAGACAGAAAGACAGTGAGGAGGTCAGACAGAAAGACAGTGAGGAGGACAGACAGAAAGACAGTGAGGAGGAGGACAGACAGAAAGACAGTGAGGAGGTCAGACAGAAAGACAGTGAGGAGGTCAGACAGAAAGACAGTGAGGAGGTCAGACAGAAAGACAGTGAGGAGGACAGACAGAAAGACAGTGAGGAGGTCAGACAGAAAGACAGAGAGGAGGTCAGACAGAAAGACAGTGAGGAGGAGGACAGACAGAAAGACAGTGAGGAGGACAGACAGAAAGACAGTGAGGAGGAGGTCAGACAGAAAGACAGTGAGGAGGAGGACAGACAGAAAGACAGTGAGGAGGAGGACAGACAGAAAGACAGTGAGGAGGAGGACAGACAGAAAGACAGTGAGGAGGAGGTCAGACAGAAAGACAGTGAGGAGGAGGACAGACAGAAAGACAGGGGGGGAGGGAGGAGGAAGAAGGGGGGAGGAGGAAGAAGAAAGAAGTGAGGAGGACAGACAGAAAGACAGTGAGGAGGAGGACAGACAGAAAGACAGTGAGGAGGAGGTCAGACAGAAAGACAGTGAGGAGGACAGACAGAAAGAAGGAGGGGGAAAAGGGGGGAAGGAAGAAGGAGGAGGAGGTCAGACAGAAAGACAGTGAGGAGGAGGTCAGACAGAAAGACAGTGAGGAGGAGGACAGACAGAAAGACAGTGAGGAGGAGGACAGATAGAAAGACAGTGAGGAGGTCAGACAGAAAGACAGTGAGGAGGAGGACAGACAGAAAGACAGTGAGGGGAGGACAGACAGAAAGACAGTGAGGAGGAGGACAGACAGAAAGACAGTGAGGAGGACAGACAGAAAGACAGTGAGGAGGAGGACAGACAGAAAGACAGTGAGGAGGTCAGACAGAAAGACAGTGAGGAGGTCAGACAGAAAGACAGTGAGGAGGAGGACAGACAGAAAGACAGTGGAGGAGGAAGAAGAAAGAGGAGGAGGACAGACAGAAAGAAGTGAGGAGGACAGACAGAAAGACAGTGAGGAGGAGGACAGACAGAAAGACAGTAAGGAGGAGGACAGACAGAAAGACAGTGAGGAGGAGGAAGAAGAAAGACAGTGAGGGGACAGACAGAAAGACAGTGAGGAGGTCAGACAGAAAGACAGTGAGGAGGAGGTCAGACAGAAAGACAGTGAGGAGGAGAGGTCAGACAGAAAGACAGTGAGAGGAAAAAAAAAGAGGAGGAGGTCAGACAGAAAGACAGTGAGGAGGTCAGACAGAAAGACAGTGAGGAGGACAGACAGAAAGACAGTGAGGAGGTCAGACAGAAAGACAGTGAGGAGGAGGTCAGACAGAAAGACAGTGGAGGAGGAGGACAGACAGAAAGACAGTGAGGAGGAGGAAGAAGAAAGAAGTGAGGAGGTCAAAGAAGGGAGGAGGTCAGACAGAAAGACAGTGAGGAGGAGGTCAGACAGAAAGAAGTGAGGAGGAGGAAGAAGAAAGAGTGAGGAGGTCAGACAGAAAGACAGTGAGGAGGAGGACAGACAGAAAGACAGTGAGGAGGACAGACAGAAAGACAGTGAGGAGAGAAAAAAGAAGAGAAAAAAAAGAGGAGGACAGACAGAAAGACAGTGAGGAGGAGGACAGACAGAAAGACAGTGAGGAGGAGGACAGAAGAAAGAGGAGGAGGTCAGACAGAAAGAAGTGAGGAGGAGGTCAGACAGAAAGACAGTGAGGAGGAGGACAGACAGAAAGACAGTGAGGAGGAGGTAGAAGAAAGCAGGGACAGAAGAAAGACAGTGAGGAGGTCAGACAGAAAGACAGTGAGGAGGACAGACAGAAAGACAGTGAGGAGGAGGTCAGACAGAAAGACAGTGAGGAGGAGGTCAGACAGAAAGACAGTGAGGAGGAGGACAGACAGAAAGACAGTGAGGAGGAGGACAGACAGAAAGACAGTGAGGAGGACAGACAGAAAGACAGTGAGGAGGAGGACAGACAGAAAGACAGTGAGGAGGTCAGACAGAAAGACAGTAGGAGAGAAGAAAGAGTGGAGGAGGAAGAAAGACAGTGAGGAGGAGACAGAAAGACAGTGAGGAGAAAAGAAAAAAAGGGAGGAAAAAGGGGGAAAAAAGGAGGAGGACAGACAGAAAGACAGTGAGGAGGAGGACAGACAGAAAGACAGTGAGGAGGAAGAAGAAAGACAGTGAGGAGGACAGACAGAAAGACAGTGAGGAGGAGGACAGACAGAAAGACAGTGAGGAGGACAAAAAAAAAACAGCAGGAGCAGACTGGGTTAAACATGGCAGCAGAGCAGCAGAGGACATCCTCAGGGACAGTGATGAGGACATGATGACAGATGAGACTGGTTTTAAAGTTCCTGCTCTGAAAAGAAAAGTAATAGAAAATAGCAACGATACTCAAACTAAGAAGGAAGAAACACGTAAACTAAGACGAAGTCAGAAAATGAGACAGACAGAGAATGAGTCCAGCATGGAGGAGGAGGAAGACAGCCAGTCTTACACTGGGTCACAGCAGGAAAACATGTCCACAGTTAAAGACATAAGGACATTTCTACAGATAACAAAAAACATGAAAAATGTTAAATATGAGGAGTACTTCTCAGACAAAGAGCTACTGCTGTTCTCTATCAGGACACAGATGAGAGACAAAGGAAATGGAGGTTTTGTTGACACAGAAATTTTCAGACTGAAGAAAATAGTTGTGACTGTAAATTAATGAACTTTTTAATGATGATGAATCAGGGACAATGTCAGACGGTCTGTCTTCTCTTTGTTGTTTGCTGGGTGTTTCTTCTCAACTCAGGCCTCATGAGTGATCTGAGAGTTTCAACTTTAAACATAAATGGAGCCAGAGATGTGAGGAAAAACTGTGAAAATGAAAAATATAAATGTAATGTTAATTCAAGAAACACACAGTGACTGTACAAATGAAAGTGACTGGAGGAAAGAATGGGATGGACAGATTGTTTTTAGCCATCTAAACAGAAACAGTGGAGGAGTGGCACTTCTCTTCTCAAAGCACTGTTTGCCAAAATCTGATGTGGTGGAGGAGATTATAAAAGGCAGGCTCATGGTGGTCAGAGCCAAATATGAGATTTTCACTGTTGTTTTTATTAATGTGTAGGAGCTGAAAGACTGTGTTTTTAGATGAGTTGAGTGGGGTTTTAAATAAGTGTGAACCAGAGGAGTTTTTGTTTTTAGGGGGAGATTTTAACTGCACAGAGAGGGATTTAGACAGGAACCATATTGAACCTCATCTTGCCTCAAAACACAAAATGAAGAAGCTGGTAGAAACTTATAAGCTGTCTGATATGTGGAGAGAGATGAATGGGAAAAATAGACAATATACCTGGTTCAGAGTCATGAAAATTATCTTTCAATGGCCAGATTAGACAGGTTTTATTGTTTTAAGCATCACCAGAGCATTTTTAAAGGTTGTAAGATTGTCCCTGTTGGTTTCTCGGACCATTCTATGGTTTTATGTGACGTTTTTATTGCAAATCTTAAACACAAAGCTGCATATTGGCATTTTAACACTGCTCTTTTATTGGATTTACAGTTTAAAGAAATGTTGGTTTTTTTCTGGAAAAATTTCCGGGAGAGAAAAGAAGATTTTAAATCATTAAAAGAGTGGTGGGATTATGGAAGAGTGAAACTCTCAATGTCTCTCATAACCTCACCAAGTCTATCAGAGATCTAGAGGCTGGGATAGTGGAGCTGGAAAATGCTGCAGAGGCCACAGGAAATCAAGGTCACTTTAAGGACCTCAGATCTAAAAAAGCCTTATTGGCAGACCTGCTAGGCTGCAGGGCACAGGGGGCGCTGGTTCGGTCTCGGTTTCAGAGCGCTGCTCTGATGGACTCGCCGTCCAAGTTCTTCTTTAGCCTGGAGAAGAAGAACGGGCAGAGCAGGTTTATTCACGCTCTGCGGTCACCTGCAGGACGGCTGCTGACCGATGGAAAAGAGATCCGGCAGAGAGCTGTGGACTTTTATGCTCAGCTCTTTGAGAGCGAGTTCACTGAGGATGAGGAGGCGTTTGAGTCGTTCTGCAGGGGGCTGCCCTGTGTGTCCCAGGAGACCAATAAAGACCTGGAGGGTCCCCTGACAGCAGAGGAGGTGTTGGTGGCTCTGCGAGACCTGCAGGGGGGAAGGCCCCAGGAACTGATGGACTGCCACCAGAATTCTACAGAGCTTTTTGGACTGAGCTGGGAGAGGATTTTATGGAAGTTTTTAATGAAAGTTTTAATGATGCGTGTTTGCCTCAGAGCTGCAGGAGAGCAGTTTTAACTCTGTTACCAAAAAAAGGAGACCTGCAGGACATAAAGAACTGGAGGCCGGTCTCCCTGCTGTGTTCAGACTACAAACTGTTGTCAAAGGTGTTGGCAAACAGGCTG
>CAMQGK010000008.1:20082500-20087500 GCA_947000775.1 Pterois miles
AATTCAGTTTTTGCAGGGTCGGATGCAGCTGGTCCAGTATCTGCTGGCTCGGGTGTGGCTGATCTGGTCTCTGCTGATTCAGGTGTGGCTGATCCGATCTCGACTGGTTTGGGTGCTAATGATCCGGGCTCTGCCGATTCGGGTGCAGTAGGACCAACTTCTGATATTTGAGTGTGGTGATGGTTCTGGTTAGGTGCAGCTGGGTCGGTTTCTGCTGGTGTGAGTGTGGCTGATCCGGTCTCTGCCGGTTCAGGTGCAGCTAGGTCAGTTTCTGCTGGTGTGAGTGTGGCTGATCCAGTCTCTGCTGGTTCGGGTGCTGCTGATCCAGTCTCTCCTGATTCAGGTCCTGCTGTGGAGGTGGCTGGTCGGTCTCACACTGACAGGGACCCAGTGGACATCCACACAGAGACTAAGGAGGCAGGATGTCCTCTGGAGGAGGACGGTGAGATGATGGTTGATCAGGACAATAAGAAGAGGAAGGGGACCAGTGACGAGTGTCAGTCCTCTGGTAAAGTGAAGAAAGTGTCTGTTCAGAGTGACAGTGTGCAGTCAGCTGAGAGTGAAGGTGATGAGGACAGTGATGTGGACTCTGTGGCTTCCTCACAGACCTGGACTCAGAGGAAGACTGGCTACCCTTTAGCGAGTGTGAAAAAGTTCCTGCAGGACACTAAAGGAGCCAGAAATGTCCAGGTTGAAGACATGTTCCCTGATCTACAGCTCTTCATTGACTCAGTGAGGACTCTAATGAAAAGTCCTAGATGCTTTGGGGAGAAAGTTCTCACTGATCAGGAGACGTACCGTCTAAAAAAACTGGTCCAAAAAATCAAGAAACAACTAAAAGATGATGAATAAGTCCAACAGACTTTCTTTTCTTTTCTTACTTTGCTCATTTGGTTTGACATTACAACTTTTTTACATGGGGGACATAAGAATAGGCAGCCTGAACCTGAATGGAGCAAGGGATGATGGGAAAAGGGCTTCTCTGTTCAGGTTGTGCTCTCTAAAAAAGTTGGATGTTATTTTAGTCCAAGAGACTCACAGTACTGATGATAATGAGGCAGACTGGAGGAGGGAGTGGACCGGGGGAACCTTTTTAACTCACGGAACCAGGACCAGCTGTGGAGCTGGAGTCCTTTTCTCCAGAAACTTCAGTCCTCAGTCGGTAGAAACTGAGGAAATCATTAAAGGTCGTCTGTTAAAAGTCAGAGCCGAGTACGAAAATATAAAGATGGTGTTTATTAATGTTTATGCTCCGGTTGTGGGAGCAGAGAGGCTGGTGGTCCTGGATGTTTTAAACACAGTAATTGATAACTGTAACAGTGAAGAATACGTCTTCATTGGTGGAGACTTTAACTGTACTGAAGACAGCAGGTTGGACCGGAACCATCCGGAACCTCACGCTGCCTCTCGGACTCGTCTGCTTCGTCTCATAGAGTCTCAAGACTTGTGTGATGTATGGAGACGTTTTCATACTAACCAGAGACAATACACTTGGACACATGTTAGAGGCAACCTGCTGTCTATGGCCAGGCTGGATCGCTTTTATTGTTTTAAACATCATTTTAACGTTTTTAAAAGTTGTGCGATCAGCCCTGTTGGTTTTTCTGATCACTCCCTTGTAACAGCCTCTGTTTTTATCAAATCTGTGAAACCCAGTAGTGCCTACTGGCATTTTAACACAGCTCTGTTGGAGGACAAGAACTTCAAGGAAACTTTTGTTTCCTTTTGGAAAAACCACCAAAGTACAAAATCTGATTTTATGTCCTTACAACAGTGGTGGGATTTTGGTAAAGTCCAGATAAAACAATTCTGTCAGCAGTACACTCGCAATGTCACAAGAACCTTAACGAACTCAGTGAAAGCTCTGGAGTCCGAAGTAGAGGAGCTCCGAGACCTGGCTGAGACCACCAGAGATCAGCACCATGCTGAGACACTTGAGGTTAAAAGGTCTGTCTTAACCAACCTGCTGGGTGTCTCAGCTCAGGGGGCTCTGGTTAGGTCCCGCTTCCAGAACGTAGCCCAGATGGATGTCCCATCGCACTTCTTCTTTGGTCTGGAGCGTAAGAACGGACAGAAAAGGTTCATCCATAGTCTGAAGTCTGATACTGGACAGGTACTGACTGATCACAGTGAAATCAGGAAACATGCTGTAAACTTCTACAGTAGCCTGTTACATGTGAAAAAAGAGAGGAGAAGGAAAGGGTTATAATAGGGTTAGGGTTGTATTAAGTTAGGGATATTTTAGAGAGGATGTTTAAGATAAATTATAATAGGTGGGTTAAGAAAAAAAGGGGTTTGGTAGGTATAATAGGGGGTTAGTTAAATAAAGGGCAGTAGCCTGTTCACATGTGAACACAGAGAGCAGCAGGACGTGTCCCGGAGCTTCTACACTGGTCTTCCTCAGGTTGAGCAGCAGAGTAATGCAGAGCTGGAAGCAGCTCTCTCCTCTGATGAACTCTATGCTGCTCTACAGAGCCTGCAGAGTGGGAGAGCTCCTGGAATAGATGGTCTACCTGCTGATTTCTATAAGTCCTTGTGGTCAGTGATAGGGGGGGATCTGCTGGCAGTACTCAGCGACAGTCTCGCCGGAGGGCGTCTGCCGCTGAGCTGCAGGAGGGCGGTCCTCACCTTGCTGCCTAAGAAAGGTGACCTGCAGCTGGTTAAAAACTGGAGGCCTGTGTCTCTGCTCTGCTCGGACTATAAGCTCCTCTCCAAGGTGTTGGCAACCAGGCTGAGCAGAGTGATGCAGCAGGTGATTCACTGTGATCAGACATACTGTGTACCAGGCAGACAGATCTCTGATAATATTATTTTAATTAGAGACCTTTTAGAGATCTGTAAGATGTTTGGCCTCAAAGCCGGAATCATATCAATGGATCAGGAAAAAGCTTTTGATCGTGTCGAACATGAATATTTGTGGCTCACATTGAGTGCCTTTGGTTTTAGTCCTGGTTTTATTAACACAGTTAAGGTTTTATATTGTGACATTCAGAGTGTACTAAAGATCAATGGTGGTTTGAGCGCTCCTTTTCAGGTCCAGAGAGGAGTTCGGCAGGGCTGCGCCCTCTCTGGCATGTTATACTCGCTGGCAATCGAACCTTTGCTCCATAAACTTCGATGTGACCTTCAGGGGCTGACGGTTCCAGGGTGTAATGCACCATTAAAACTGTCAGCCTATGCAGATGATGTGGTCATTCTGGTGGACAGCCAGCGAGATGTTGATGTGCTGGAGAGGGATGTGGCCCAGTTTGGCTCAATATCGTCAGCCAGAGTCAACTGGGACAAAAGTGAGGCTCTCAGTGTTGGTGGACTAGAGAGGAGGCTCAGTTTGCCTGGGGGGCTGATGTGGAAGACGGAGGGGCTAAAATATTTAGGAGTGTTTTTAGGAAATGAATCGTTTGTTTTTAAAAACTGGGAAAATGCTCTCGAAAGAGTCAAAGGTCGTCTAGAAAAATGGAAATGGATTTTATCAAAAATGTCCTACAGAGGTCGAGTCCTGGTCACCAACAACTTGGTTTCGTCCGGCCTGTGGCATCGCCTGGCAGTCGTTGACCCCCCACCTGACCTGCTGTCAAAGATTCAGACTGTTCTTGTAGACTTCTTCTGGGATAAACTGCACTGGGTGCCTCAGAGTCTGCTGTATCTGCCGAAGGATGACGGAGGACAGGGTCTGATCCACCTGAGCAGCAGGGGGGCCACCTTTCGGTTCCAGTTTCTACAGAGGTTTCTGTGCGGTCCGGCTGATTTGGTGTGGAGGCCACTGGCTTGCACCATTCTGAGTCAGCTAGGTGGACTGGGACTGGACAGATCTCTGTTTTTAATGGACTTGAAACAACAGGACATCATGGTTTTACCTGGTTTTTATCGTGGACTTTTTAAGGTATGGAGCCTGCTGAAGAAGGAGAGGCTGGGACACCACAGCTCACTGTACTGGCTGCTCCAGGAACCAGTTCTCCAGGGGACCCGTTTCAGTGAGTCTGTAGGTGGGGCCGGTCTCTAGGAGGTTCTGCTGTCAAAGTGGACTTGGGACATGTGGTTAGCTTGCAGGTCAAACTTGGACAATGCAGTGCTCTGGCTGGGCTAGAGGTGAAATCCACTGACTGTTCTGTTGCTAATAGATGGAGAGAAAGTCTCTCAGTCAGTGAGCGGACTCTGTTAAAACAGTACTGTGAAGGTTTGTTAAAGCTGATGATGCTGATGTGGCTTTTTAAAACAGGACTGTGTGGTTCTGTTAAAGCCGTGATGCTGATGTGGACTTTAAAACAGTACTGTGACGGTTCTGTTAAAGCTGATGATGCTGATGTGGACTCTTTTAAAACAGGACTGTGAAGGTTCTGTTAAAGCTGATGATGCTGATGGTTTTCCTTCGCTGAGTATTTTCCCAGATTTTAAAGACTGTTCAGGATTGTTTTTTAAAAAGTGGGAGGTCTGCTAGTTTTTCCCTTCAAGACGCACTTAAAAAAGGAACATATGCAATGTTTGTTCGCGTCTTAAATAAAGACAAATTGAACGGAAAAACCGACACCCCATGGAGGACTCACTTGGGTCTCGGTGACGCTGTTGGGCCTGAGTGGAGGGCTCTGTATAAACCACCGTTGGTTCAAAGAGCTGCTGACCTGCAGTGGAGGGTCTTACATGGCATTATAGCTGTGAATGCTTTTATTTCTGTCATCAACCCTGAGGTCAGTCATGATCGTCGTTCTGCTCTGTGAGGCTGGTTTTCACTGGTTCTTGGAGTGTTGTCATCTGCTGCCACTGTTCTCAATGCTAGAACCATTATTTGGACTATCTGGAGAGTCTTTCTCTCAGCACATGTTCATTCTGGGCTACAGGTTCTCCCAGAAGAAAAAAGACGAATGTCAACTCTATAATTTCATTCTGGGGAGCGCCAAGATGGCCGTGGACCTGAGCAGAAGGACCAGAGTAGAGAAAGCTGTAGACGACAATGCTGTTCTAGTATTGATGAAAATGTTGAAAGCTCGTTTAAAAGTTGATTTTAA
>CAMQGK010000008.1:20090000-20235000 GCA_947000775.1 Pterois miles
ACCCTGAGGAGACGTTAATGTTTACAACTGGAGGGACTAACGACGAGCACTAACCATGTGTGTACAGGACACAGTAAAAGCAGAGACAAGATGGCAGCGAGGCTTAATCACAGAAACCAAGCAGGACAGGTGAAACATCATCATACAGCTCAAAACACCTGTCAAGATCCTCATTAGGGCTGCAACAAATGCAGAGTTACCCTGCATTACCTGAAACCTCAGTTTTAACACACGGCAGAAAAAAACTGTTTTCATGTCAGTTCAAAGTGTTCACAAGTTGTTTTGATAGTTTATGCTCTCAATCTTTCATTAAATTAACACCTTGTCCAATCTCCACATTTTGCTATTACCACTATACAATATTACCTTTAAGGTGCATATTTTGGAGGAAAATGCTCAAAAGAATCACCTTTCTACGACTGCACACTGACTCACTGCAACATAGTTCAATTAGTGCTCGTACAGTGTCGTCTAAAGCTGACTTTCAGTAAGATAAGATAAGATAAGATATTCCTTTATTGGTCCCACAGTGGAGAAATTCACAATTAATAACAAAATAAAAATTATAAAATAAAATAAAATAATTGCTTCAACCTAGAAAAAACAAAGAAAAGAAAACAAAAACGTGTCACAATCATATCAGAGTTTCTATTGGCCGAAAGCTGACATGGGTGGGAGTGATGGACGTAATATGCTTGTTTCATTGGCTCAGATGGTCCTCATCCACACATATGCAGTTTTTAAATGTGATGCATACAATCTTCATTTCACACCTTTTCCGTTAGTGCCACATGCTGCCGGGGGAATCGCTGCTTAACAGTGGAGGCAACACAGTGTACGAAGTGCTTAATTTACCGATTTAGACAACAGCAGCCACATTCAACTTAAACTGTTTTGTATAGCAGCTGCACTGACCCATTACTGTGACTGAAGGACAGACAAGACTGTAAATGTCTCCACTGCGAGACTAAAAATAATTTAGATGGCCAACACATGTAGTGTGGTACCACAGAGTACAGGCAGTACACTCAATCTGAGAGGGAAGAAAATGATCATAAACAGGCCTTTGAATGCTGTCAAAACATTGTCAAGGTCACATCAGTCATCCATTTCAGGATGTTAATTCAGTGGTCTAAACTTCGGTCAGCATTATCATATTTGTTACAACTGTCTGGCGAAGAGGGTCAGATATGGTTTAACTCTTAGCTGTGGTCGATTATGTGGAGTCTGTTCTTATGTCCTTTCAGCTGCTCCAGTGTCCTCCAAAGTGTTGCAAAAACTGCATATGAATATAACTATTATATATGTATATATATATATATATATATATATATATATATATATAACTATACTATAATAACTGGTAGTTTGTTAGGGGAGTCTGATCTTTATTCTGGAGGAGAAGTGGTCTGGTTCCTCTCCTCTCCATCCTGTGGGCCCACCACCCGCAGGAGGAACCGCTGGGGTCGGATGTGCTGTTATATGGGTGGCAGTGAAAGCCAGGGACCTCGACAGACCAGACCTGGGCGGCAGAGGCTGGCTCTGGGGATGTGGAACGTCACCTCTCTGTGGGGGAAAGAGCCGGAGCTTGTGCGGGAGGTGGAGCGCTATCAGTTAGATCTGGTGGGGCTTACCTCTACGCACAGCCTCGGCTCTGGAACCGTTCTCCTGGATAGGGGTTGGACTCTATTCTTCTCTGGAGTTGCCCAGGGTGTGAGGCGCCAGGCGGGTGTGGGGATACTCTCAAATCCCCAGCTGAGTGCTGCTACGTTGGGGTTTACCCCGGTGAACGAGAGGGTCGCCTCCCTGCGCCTTCGGGTTGTGGGGGGAAAACTCTGACTGTTGTCTGTGCATATGCACCAAACAGCAGTTCAGAGTATTCAACCTTCTTGGAGACCCTGAATGGAGTCCTGTATGGGGCCCCAGTAGGGGACTCCATTGTTCTGCTGGGGGACGTCAACGTGCACGTGGTCAACGATGGAGGTACCTGGAGAGGCGTGATTGGGAGGAATGGCCTACCTGATCTGAACCCCAGCGGTTATTTGTTATTGGATTTCTGTGCTAGTCATGGATTATCCATAACAAATACCATGTTCAAACATAAGGATGCTCATAAGTGTACTTGGTACCAGAGCACCCTAGGCCGAAGGTCGATGATCGATTTTGTGATCGTATCATCCGATCTGAGGCCGCATGTTTTGGACACTCGGGTGAAGAGAGGGGCAGAGCTGTCAACTGATCACCAAGTGAAGGAGTTCAAGTACCTCGGGGTCTTGTTCACGAGTGAGGGATCAATGGAACGTGAGATTGGCCGGAGAATCAGAGCAGCGGGGGCGGTATTACAGTCGCTGTACCGCACCGTTGTGACGAAGAGAGAGTTGAGTCGGAAGGCAAAGCTCTCTATCTACCGGTCAATCTTCGTTCCTACTCTCACCTCTGGTCATGAGGGCTGGGTCATGACCGAAAGAACTAGATCGCGAGTACAAGCAGCCGAAATGGGTTTTCTCAGGAGGGTGGCTGGCATCTCCCTTAGAGATAAGGTGAGAAGCTCAGCCATCCGTGAGGGACTCGGAGTAGAGCTGCTGCTCCTCTACTTGAAAGGAGCCAGTTGAGGAGGCTCTTCTGGTAAGGATGCCTCCTGGGCGCCTCCCTAGGGAGGTGTTCCAGGTACGACCAGCTGGGAGGAGGCCCCGGGGACGACCCAGGACTAGATGGAGAGATTATGTCACCACACTGGCCTGGGAACGCCTCGGGATCCCCCAGTCAGAGCTGGTTAATGTGGCCCGGGAAAGGGAAGTTTGGGGTCCCCTGCTGGAGCTGTTGCCCCCGCGACCCGACCCCGGATAAGAGGTTGAAGATGAAGAAGTTATTAATAAAAATTAGAGTGTAAGTTATTAGTAAAGAGTGTGTAAGTTATCAATAATAATTAGTGTAAGTTATTATAATGTTATATATTAATTATATATGAATAATTATTAATAATAATAATGAGAGTGTAGTTATGATAATAGCAGTAATATCAATGTCAGTTATTAACTATAATCAGAGTGGTAAGTCATTAACAGTGTCAGTAATAACTACACTCACTGGCACATAATTAGCTACACCTGTTCAAGTGCTTGTTAACACAGACAGCTAATCAGCCAATCACGTGGCTGCAGCTAGTGCTTTTAGTCATGTGGACGTGGTGAAGACAATATAAATTATGAATGAAGCTCCAGAGTACTCGGTACTGCTCTAATTAAAACATTTAACTGATATTGTTGTCCTTTTATTTTGATGTTATATTTATCATCCAGAGCAGCGAACCGACCTGCCTGTCCTTTGACCCAGACCAGGACCCGGGTCCAGGACTGAGGACTCTGCTCTAAGAGGGTTCGGTAAGTCACACAACATTATTTTCTGGTTGTTTGGTTGCTGAGCAGCTTGTAAGTAGTCAGTTTTACACTTACTCATGTAGTACTTTTTATGAGTACTTCTACTTCAGTGAAATTATTTTACTGCTGCACATAACAAATATTTTTGTATTGATTAATCTGACGACTAATTTATTGATTGTTCTAAAGATTTTTTAGATTTGTGATTAATATAACAATTTACTCAAGATAAACATCAAAAACTAGTCTGAATAATATTTCAGTATTTAATTATTCATAACGAGATAATCAATGATGGATGATCATGAAAATACTGGGCATTAATTAGATCAATCACCGCATGGTAGCGAACGGAGTGTAGTGGTTTTTCTGAAGGACTTGACTCCAGGAGTGAAAGGGTCTTGACTTGGATTGGTTGTCGAGGTAACAAGCTGCTAGCGCTGTCTTCATTGGTTCGACGCGGATTTCGTCATGAAGTGTTGATCAGACGATCAATGAAGATGTTTCAGTTCATCCTGAGAGGAACGGGACCGACGAAGCACCTTCCTCCACCCTCCATCCACCCATCCGCCTGGTTATTGATCCTAAATCACAGCTCCGCCTGGTGATTGATCCTAAATCACAGCTCCGCCTGGTTATTGATCCTAAATCACAGCTCCGCCTGGTGATTGATCCTAAATCACAGCTCCACCTGGTGATTGATCCTAAATCACAGCTCCGCCTGGTGATTGATCCTAAATCACAGCTCCGCCTGGTTATTGATATTAAATCACAGCTCCGTCTGGTTATTGATCCTAAATCACAGCTCCGCCTGGTTATTGATCCTAAATCACAGCTCTGCCTGGTTATTGATATTAAATCACAGCTCCGCCTGGTTATTGATCCTAAATCACAGCTCCGCCTGGTTATTGATATTAAATCACAGCTCCACCTGGTGATTGATCCTAAATCACAGCTCCGCCTGGTGATTGATCCTAAATCACAGCTCCGCCTGGTTATTGATCCTAAATCACAGCTCCGCCTGGTTATTGATCCTAAATCACAGCTCTGTGTGGTTATTGATCCTAAATCACAGCTCCGCCTGGTTATTGATCCTAAATCACAGCTCCGCCTGGTTATTGATCCTAAATCACAGCTCCGCCTGGTGATTGATCCTAAATCACAGCTCCGCCTGGTGATTGATCCTAAATCACAGCTCCGCCTGGTTATTGATATTAAATCACAGCTCCGCCTGGTTATTGATCCTAAATCACAGTTCCACCTGGTTATTGATATTAAATCCAGCTCCGCTGGTTTTGTCCTAAATCACAGCTCTCCTGGTTATTGTCCTAAATCACAGCTGCTGGTTATTGATATTAAATCACAGCTCGCCTGGTTATTGATCCTAAATCACAGCTCCGTGTTATTGATATTAAATAAGCTCCGCGTGGTTATTGATCCTAAATCACAGCTCCGCCTGGTTATTGATCCTAAATTACAGCTCCGCCTGGTTATTGATCCTAAATCACAGCTCCACCTGGTTATTGATCCTAAATCACAGCTCCGCCTGGTTATTGATATTAAATCACAGCTCCGCCTGGTTATTGATCCTAAATCACAGCTCCGCCTGGTTATTGATCCTAAATCACAGCTCCGCCTGGTTATTGATATTAAATCACAGCTCCGTGTGGTTATTGATATTAAATACAGCTCCACCTGGTTATTGATCCTAAATCACAGCTCCGCCTGGTTATTGATATTAAATAAGCTCCGCCTGGTTATTGATCCTAAATCACAGCTCCACCTGGTTATTGATCCTAAATCACAACGCCGCTGGTTATTGATCCTAAATAAGCTCCGTGTGGTTATTGATCCTAAATCACAGCTCCGCCTGGTTATTGATCCTAAATCACAGCTCCGTGTGGTTATTGATCCTAAATCACAGCTCCGTGTGGTTATTGATCCTAAATCACAGCTCCGTCTGGTTATTGATATTAAATCACAGCTCCGCCTGGTTATTGATATTAAATCACAGCTCCACCTGGTTATTGATCCTAAATCACAGCTCCGCCTGGTTATTGATATTAAATCACAGCTCCACCTGGTGATTGATCCTAAATCACAGCTCCGCCTGGTGATTGATCCTAAATCACAGTTCCGCCTGGTTATTGATCCTAAATCACAGCTCCGCCTGGTGATTGATCCTAAATCACAGCTCCGCCTGGTGATTGATCCTAAATCACAGCTCCGCCTGGTGATTGATCCTAAATCACAGCTCCGCCTGGTTATTGATATTAAATCACAGCTCCGCCTGGTTATTGATATTAAATCACAGCTCCGCCTGGTTATTGATCCTAAATCACAGCTCCGCCTGGTGATTGATCCTAAATCACAGCTCCGCCTGGTTATTGATCCTAAATCACAGCTCCGCCTGGTGATTGATCCTAAATCACAGCTCCGCCTGGTGATTGATCCTAAATCACAGCTCCGCCTGGTGATTGATCCTAAATCACAGCTCCGCCTGGTTATTGATATTAAATCACAGCTCCGTCTGGTGATTGATCCTAAATCACAGCTCCGCCTGGTTATTGATATTAAATCACAGCTCCGCGTGGTTATTGATCCTAAATCACAGCTCCTCCTGGTTATTGATCCTAAATCACAGCTCCGCCTGGTTATTGATCCTAAATCACAGCTCCGCCTGGTTATTGATCCTAAATCACAGCTCCGCCTGGTTATTGATCCTAAATCACAGCTCCACCTGGTTATTGATCCTAAATCACAGCTCCGCCTGGTTATTGATATTAAATCACAGCTCCGCGTGGTTATTGATCCTAAATCACAGCTCCGCCTGGTTATTGATCCTAAATCACAGCTCCGCCTGGTTATTGATCCTAAATCACAGCTCCGCCTGGTTATTGATCCTAAATCACAGCTCCACCTGGTTATTGATCCTAAATCACAACGCCGCCTGGTTATTGATCCTAAATCACAGCTCCGTGTGGTTATTGATCCTAAATCACAGCTCCGTCTGGTTATTGATCCTAAATCACAGCTCCGCCTGGTTATTGATATTAAATCACAGCTCCACCTGGTTATTGATCCTAAATCACAGCTCCGCCTGGTTATTGATATTAAATCACAGCTCCGCCTGGTTATTGATCCTAAATCACAGCTCCGCCTGGTGATTGATCCTAAATCACAGCTCCGCCTGGTTATTGATCCTAAATCACAGCTCCGCCTGGTTATTGATCCTAAATCACAGCTCCGCCTGGTGATTGATCCTAAATCACAGCTCCGCCTGGTTATTGATATTAAATCACAGCTCCGCCTGGTTATTGATATTAAATCACAGCTCCGCCTGGTTATTGATCCTAAATCACAGCTCCGCCTGGTTATTGATATTAAATCACAGCTCCGCCTGGTTATTGATCCTAAATCACAGCTCCGCCTGGTTATTGATATTAAATCACAGCTCCGCCTGGTTATTGATATTAAATCACAGCTCCGCCTGGTTATTGATCCTAAATCACAGCTCCGCCTGGTGATTGATCCTAAATCACAGCTCCGCCTGGTTATTGATCCTAAATCACAGCTCCGCCTGGTTATTGATATTAAATCACAGCTCCGTCTGGTGATTGATCCTAAATCACAGCTCCGCCTGGTTATTGATATTAAATCACAGCTCCGCGTGGTTATTGATCCTAAATCACAGCTCCGTGTGGTTATTGATCCTAAATCACAGCTCCTCCTGGTTATTGATCCTAAATCACAGCTCCGCCTGGTTATTGATCCTAAATCACAGCTCCGCCTGGTTATTGATCCTAAATCACAGCTCCACCTGGTTATTGATATTAAATCACAGCTCCGCGTGGTTTTGATCCTAAATCAAGCTGCTGGTTATTGATATTAAATCAAGCTCGCCTGGTTATTGATCCTAAATCAAGCTCCGCCTGGTTATTGATATTAAATAAGCTCTGTGTGGTTTTGATCCTAAATCACAGCTCGCCTGGTTATTGATACTAAATCACAGCTCCGCCTGGTGATTTATCCTAAATCACAGCTCCGCCTGGTGATTGATCCTAAATCACAGCTCCACCTGGTTATTGATCCTAAATCAAGCTCCGCCTGGTTATTGATCCTAAATAAGCTCCACCTGGTTATTGATCCTAAATAAGCTCGCTGGTTTTGATCCTAAATAAGTCCGTGTGGTTATTGATCCTAAATCAGCTCCGTGGTTTTGTCCTAAATAAGCTCACCTGGTTATTGATCCTAAATACAAGGTGGTTATTGATTAAATCACAGTCCGTGTGGTTATTGATCCTAAATAGTGCTGGTTTTGTCCTAAATAAGTACTGGTTATTGATCCTAAATCAAACGGCTGGTTTTGATCTAAATCACAGTCGTGTGGTTATTGATCCTAAATCAAGCTGTGGTTTTGATCCTAAATACAGTCGTGTGGTTTTGATCTAAATCAAGCTGTTGGTTATTGATATTAAATCACAGTGCGGTTATGATATTAAATAAGCTACTGGTTTTGTCCTAAATAGCTCGCTGGTTATTGATATTAAATACAGCTCCGCCTGGTTTTGTCCTAAATCACAGCTCGCTGGTTATTGATCCTAAATCGAGCTGCGGTTATTGATATTAAATAAGCTCCGTGTGGTATTGATCCTAAATCAAGCTCCACCTGGTTATTGATATTAAATCACAGCTCCGTGTGGTTATTGATCCTAAATCAAGCTCCGTGTGGTTATTGATCCTAAATCACAGCTCCGCCTGGTTATTGATCCTAAATCACAGCTCCGCCTGGTTATTGATATTAAATCACAGCTCCGCTGGTTATTGATATTAAATCACAGCTCCGTGTGGTTATTGATCCTAAATCACAGCTCCGTGTGGTTATTGATCCTAAATCACAGCTCCGCCTGGTTATTGATCCTAAATCACAGCTCCGCCTGGTTATTGATATTAAATCACAGCTCCGCCTGGTTATTGATCCTAAATCACAGCTCCGTCTGGTTATTGATCCTAAATCACAGCTCCGCCTGGTGATTGATCCTAAATCACAGCTCCGCCTGGTTATTGATATTAAATCACAGCTCCGCCTGGTTATTGATCCTAAATCACAGCTCCGCCTGGTTATTGATCCTAAATCACAGCTCCACCTGGTTATTGATATTAAATCACAGCTCCGCCTGGTTATTGATATTAAATCACAGCTCCGCCTGGTTATTGATCCTAAATCACAACGCCGCCTGGTTATTGATCCTAAATCACAGCTCCGCCTGGTTATTGATCCTAAATCACAGCTCCGCCTGGTTATTGATATTAAATCACAGCTCCGCCTGGTTATTGATCCTAAATCACAGCTCCGCCTGGTTTTGATCCTAAATCACAGCTCCCTGGTTTTGTCCTAAATCACGCTCCGCTGGTTATTGATCCTAAATCAAAGCTCCGCCTGGTTATTGATCCTAAATCACAGCTCCGCCTGGTTATTGATCCTAAATCACAGCTCCGCCTGGTTATTGATCCTAAATCAAAGCTCCGCCTGGTTATTGATCCTAAATCACAGCTCCGCCTGGTTATTGATCCTAAATCAAAGCTCCGCCTGGTTATTGATCCTAAATCAAAGCTCCGCCTGGTTATTGATCCTAAATCACAGCTCCGCCTGGTTATTGATCCTAAATCACAGCTCCGCCTGGTTATTGATCCTAAATCAAAGCTCCGCCTGGTTATTGATCCTAAATCACAGCTCCGCCTGGTTATTGATCCTAAATCACAGCTCCGCCTGGTTATTGATATTAAATCACAGCTCCGTGTGGTTATTGATCCTAAATCACAGCTCCGCCTGGTTATTGATCCTAAATCACAGCTCCGCCTGGTTATTGATCCTAAATCACAGCTCCGCCTGGTTATTGATCCTAAATCACAGCTCTGCCTGGTTATTGATATTAAATCACAGCTCTGTGTGGTTATTGATATTAAATCACAGCTCCGCCTGGTTATTGATATTAAATCACAGCTCCGTCTGGTTATTGATATTAAATCACAGCTCCGCCTGGTTATTGATATTAAATCACAGCTCCACCTGGTTATTGATCCTAAATCACAGCTCCGCCTGGTTATTGATATTAAATCACAGCTCCGCCTGGTTATTGATCCTAAATCACAGCTCCGTGTGGTTATTGATATTAAATCACAGCTCCGCCTGGTTATTGATCCTAAATCACAGCTCCGCCTGGTTATTGATCCTAAATCACAGCTCCGTCTGGTTCTTGATCCTAAATCACAGCTCCGCCTGGTTATTGATATTAAATCACAGCTCCGTCTGGTTATTGATCCTAAATCACAGCTCCGCCTGGTTATTGATATTAAATCACAGCTCCGCCTGGTTATTGATATTAAATCACAGCTCCGCCTGGTTATTGATATTAAATCACAGCTCCGTTTCCTTATTGATCCTAAATCACGGTGGATGAAGATGTTGTTGGTATCTATGGAGACCAGCTCCTCCTCTCTGGAGGGTCTAGAATGACCACAGCTGAAACCGGAGGTCCGACTCAAAGGACTGAAGCGAGCTGAAAATCGTCTTGTCTCTTAGTGTGAACTCAGAAAACAGTCACACAACCTACGAACCCAAATCACTGACACAACTGGATTATATCTGATTTAATAACAGACACACTGAGTCACTTTGTGGACATACATGGCTGTAAAATATTGATTTCACACAGTAAAGCATCGTATCAGTAGGTGAAGCAGAGTCCAAACTAAACCTGATCACAGTCCTGGACCAGGTTTAGACCGGCAGAGTATCAGAGTAAAGACGGTCAGAGAATCAGGCGTTCAGCCGGTCCAGCAGGTGGCAGCGCTGACCGTCTGCTGGGCTGGAACACATGAAGAGGTAAGCAGGTTGAAGCAGCAGCTGCAGCAGCGATGGGACCAGGTCCAGGTTCAGTTAGTGGGAACCAGAATCCTTCCTGGATTAAAGACAAGAAGAGACAAGGACAGGGTCAACAGAAATCCAGACACCACCTCATCAAAACTGGACTGAAAGCAGCATCCTGTCACCCAGAACAAGGTCATGTTAGAGAAATAAAACCAGGTTTCAGAAGGAGTACTGTGGACTAACAGCTTTCTGAACCTGGTCTGGAACTCTGGAACCTGGTCCACAGAGCTCTGAACTTTGTGACTGGTATCAGCTGGTCTGAGCTGGTTCTGAATCAGGTGTAGTGTTCTGACCTCGGGCCTTCCTCTTGTAGTAGATGAAACCAGCCAGAGATAAGGTCAGACCCAGGATCAGTCCAGACGCTCCGATGGCGATCTTGTTTCTCTCAGAGTCAGGCATGGACGGGTCTGAGGACAGACAGGTAGAGAGACCGACAGGTGAGCACAGAGACAGGTAGCCAGGTCTACAGGTAGACAGGTAGACAGGTGGACAGCTGTGCAGATAGACAGGTGTTTACCCCAGACAGTAACCAGAGGTTGTTTCAGGCTGGCGTGCTCCACCACACAGGAGATCTTCTCCCCAGACCTGCTGACACAAACCAACACATCAGTGTTTCTGTCACACTCTCCTAAACCTGGACCTGGACCTGGACATAACTGAACCTGGACCTGGAGCTAACTGAACCTGGACCTGGAGCTAACTGAACCTGGACTTGGAGCGTAACTGGACGTGGACCTGAAGCTAACTGGACCTGGACCTGAAGCTAACTGGACCTGGACCTGGACATAACTGAACCTGGACCTGGACGTAACTGAACCTGGACCTGAAGCTAACTGGACCTGGACCTGAAGCTAACTGAACCTGGACTTGAAGCTAACTGGACCTGGACCTGAAGCTAACTGAACCTGGACCTGGAGCTAACTGGACCTGGACCTGGACATAACTGAACCTGGACCTGGAGCTAACTGAACCTGGACCTGGACGTAACTGAACCTGGACTTGAAGCTAACTGGACCTGGACCTGAAGCTAACTGAACCTGGACCTGGAGCTAACTGGACCTGGACCTGGACGTAACTGAACCTGGACCTGGACGTAACTGAACCTGGACCTGAAGCTAACTGGACCTGGACCTGGAGCTAACTGGACCTGGACCTGGAGCTAACTGAACCTGGATCTGAAGCTAACTGGACCTGGACCTGAAGCTAACTGGACCTAGACCTGGACATAACTGAACCTGGACCTGGATGTAACTGAACCTGGACCTGGAGCTAACTGAACCTGGACCTGGAGCATAACTGAACCTGGACCTGGACGTAACTGAACCTGGACCTGGAGCTAACTGAACCTGGACCTGGATGTAACTGAACCTGGACCTGGACATAACTGAACCTGGATCTGGAGCTAACTGAACCTGGATCTGGAGCTAACTGGACCTGGACCTGGAGCTAACTGAACCTGGATCTGAAGCTAACAGAACCTGGACCTGAAGCTAACTGGACCTGGATCTGGAGCTAACTGGACCTGGACCTGAAGCTAACTGGACCTAGATCTGGAGCTAACTGAACCTGGACCTGGATGTAACTGAACCTGGACCTGGACATAACTGAACCTGGATCTGGACATAACTGAACCTGGACCTGGACGTAACTGAACCTGGACCTGGGTGTAACTAAACCTGGACCTGGACGTAACTGAATCTGGATCTGGAGCTAACTGAATCTGGATCTGGAGCTAACTGGACCTGGATCAGGAGCTAACTGGACCTTGATCTGGAGCTAACTGGACCTGGATCTGGAGCTAACTGGACCTTGATCTGGAGCTAACTGGACCTGGATCAGGAGCTAACTGAGTGGACCTGGATCTGGAGCTAACTGGACCTGGATATAACTGACGTGAAGGTGGACTCTCACCTGGGCGTGTACTCCAGGTGAGAGTGGATCTGGTAGTACCAATCACCGTCTTCCAGCTCATCAGTGGAAGTGACATCAGAGGTGACTTCCTGTCCGTCTCTGAGCCACTTCACTCTGATCAGTTTGGGGTAGAAGTCAAAGACGCTGCAGACCAACATGGCCGGGTGTTTACCACCAGGGGGGGTCGTAGTACTCAGTACAACGTAGGGCTCAGCTGAAACACACCATGTTATTAATATGATTAAGACGTTCACAGGTAGGAGTACTGAGGTAGTAGTACTGAGGTAGGAGCACTGAGGTAGTAGTACTGAGTTAGGAGCACTGAGGTAGGAGCACTGAGGTAGGAACAATTAAGTAGGAGTACTGAGGTAGTAGTACTGAGGTAGGAGCACTGAGGTAGTAGCACTGAGGTAGGACTGTGAGGTAGGAGTACTGAGGTAGTAGCACTGAGGTAGGACTGCTGAGGTAGGAGCACTGAGGTAGTAGTACTGAGGTAGGAGCACTGAGGGAGTAGTATGAGGTAGGAGTACTGAGGTAGGAGTACTGAGGTAGGAGCACTGAGGGGGTAGTACTGAGGTAGTAGTACTGAGGTAGGAACACTGAGGTAGTAGTACTGAGGTAGGAACACTGAGGTAGGAACACTGAGGTAGGAGTACTGAGGTAGGAACACTGAGGTAGGAGTACTGAGATAGGAGCACTGAGGTAGTAGTACTGAGGTAGGAGTACTGAGATAGGAGCACTGAGGTAGTAGTACTGAGGTAGGAACACTGAGGTAGGACTGCTGAGGTAGGAGCACTGAGGTAGTAGTACTGAGGTAGGAGTACTGAGATAGGAGCACTGAGGTAGTAGTACTGAGGTAGGAGCACTGAGGTAGGACTGCTGAGGTAGGAGCACTGAGGTAGTAGTACTGAGGTAGGAGCACTGAGGTAGGAACACTTAAGTAGGAGCACTGAGGTAGTAGTACTGAGGTAGTAGTACTGAGGTAGGAACACTGAGGTAGGAACACTGAGGTAGGAGTACTGAGGTAGGAACACTGATGTAGGAGTACTGAGATAGGAGCACTGAGGTAGTAGTACTGAGGTAGGAGTACTGAGATAGGAGCACTGAGGTAGTAGTACTGAGGTAGGAACACTGAGGTAGGAGCACTGAGGTAGGAGCACTGAGGGAGGAGCACTGAGGTAGGAGTACTGAGGTAGGAGTACTGAGGTAGGAGTACTGAGGTAGGAGTACTGAGGTAGGAACACTGAGGTAGGAGTACTGAGATAGGAGCACTGAGGTAGGAGTACTGAGGTAGGAGTACTGAGGTAGGAGCACTGAGGTAGGAGCACTGACGTAGTAGTACTGAGGTAGGAGCACTTAGGTAGGAGTACTGAGGTAGGAGTACTGAGATAGGAGTACTGAGGTAGGAGCACTTAGGTAGTAGTACTGAGGTAGGAGCACTGAGGGAGGAGTATCAGTAGCAGCAGTATGTGTTGCAGTAGCAGTACCAGTAGTAGTAGTATGTGTTGCAGTAGCAGTACCAGCAGTAGTATGTGTTGCAGTAGCAGTACCAGCAGCAGTACCAGCAGCAGTAGTATGTGTTGCAGTAGCAGTTCCAGCAGCAGTAGTATGTGTTGCAGTAGCAGTACCAGTAGTAGTAGTATGTGTTGCAGTAGCAGTTCCAGCAGCAGTAGTATGTGTTGCAGTAGCAGTACCAGCAGCAGTAGTATGTGTTGCAGTAGCAGTACCAGTAGCAGTAGTATGCGTTGCAGTAGCAGTACCAGCAGCAGTAGTATGCGTTGCAGTAGCAGTACCAGTAGTAGTAGTATGCGTTGCAGTAGCAGTACCAGTAGTAGTAGTATGTGTTGCAGTAGCAGTACCAGCAGCAGAAGTATGCGTTGCAGTAGCAGTACCAGTAGTAGTAGTATGTGTTGCAGTAGCAGTACCAGCAGCAGTAGTATGCGTTGCAGTAGCAGTACCAGTAGTAGTAGTATGTGTTGCAGTAGCAGTACCAGTAGTAGTAGTAGTATATGTTGCAGTAGCAGTAGCAGTAGTAGTAGTATGCGTTGCAGTAGCAGTACCAGTAGTAGTAGTATGTGTTGCAGTAGCAGTTCCAGCAGCAGTAGTATGTGTTGCAGTAGCAGTACCAGTAGCAGTAGTATGCGTTGCAGTAGCAGTACCAGTAGTAGTAGTAGTATATGTTGCAGTAGCAGTAGCAGTAGTAGTAGTATGCGTTGCAGTAGCAGTACCAGTAGTAGTAGTATGTGTTGCAGTAGCAGTTCCAGCAGCAGTAGTATGTGTTGCAGTAGCAGTACCATAGTAGCAGTAGTATGCGTTGCAGTAGCAGTACCAGTAGTAGTAGTAGTATATGTTGCAGTAGCAGTAGCAGTAGTAGTAGTATGCGTTGCAGTAGCAGTACCAGTAGTAGTAGTATGTGTTGCAGTAGCAGTTCCAGCAGCAGTAGTATGTGTTGCAGTAGCAGTACCAGTAGCAGTAGTATGTGTTGCAGTAGCAGTACCAGTAGTAGTAGTAGTATATGTTGCAGTAGCAGTACTAGTAGCAGTAGTATGTGTTGCAGTAGCAGTACCAGTAGTAGTAGTAGTATATGTTGCAGTAGCAGTTCCAGCAGCAGTAGTATGTGTTGCAGTAGCAGTACCAGTAGCAGTAGTATGTGTTGCAGTAGCAGTACCAGTAGTAGTAGTATGTGTTGCAGTAGCAGTACCAGCAGCAGTAGTATGTGTTGCAGTAGCAGTCCAGCAGTAGTAGTAGTATATGTTGCAGTAGCAGTTCCAGCAGCAGTAGTATGTGTTGCAGTAGCAGTTCCAGCAGCAGTAGTATGTGTTGCAGTAGCAGTACCAGTAGTAGCAGTAGTATGTGTTGCAGTAGCAGTACCAGTAGTAGCAGTAGTATGTGTTGCAGTAGCAGTGTGTGTCCAGCAGGTGGAGGCAGCCTTCAGACTTCAGCCTGGTGAGCTGATGTCTGAACTGATTTGATGTTAACAGCAGCTAGAACCTGTTAGTGGTGGTTCTGATCATTGGGTCTGTTCTGATTACTGATGTTTTAACAGCAGTTAGAACCTGTTAGAGGTGGTTCTGATCATTGGGTCTGTTCTGATTACTGATGTTTTAACAGCAGCTAGAACCTGTTAGTGGTGGTTCTGATCGTTGGGTCTGTTCTGATTACTGATGTTTTAACAGCAGCTAGAACCTGTTAGTGGTGGTTCTGATCGTTGGGTCTGTTCTGATTACTGATGTTTTAACAGCAGCTAGAACCTGTTAGTGGTGGTTCTGATCATTGGGTCTGTTCTGATTACTGATGTTTTAACAGCAGCTAGAACCTGTTAGTGGTGGTTCTGATCGTTGGGTCTGTTCTGATTACTGATGTTTTAACAGCAGTTAGAACCTGTTAGAGGTGGTTCTGATCGTTGGGTCTGTTCTGATTACTGATGTTTTAACAGCAGTTAGAACCTGTTAGTGGTGGTTCTGATCGTTGGGTCTGTTCTGATTACTGATGTTTTAACAGCAGTTAGAACCTGTTAGTGGTGGTTCTGATCGTTGGGTCTGTTCTGATTACTGATGTTTTAACAGCAGCTAGAACCTGTTAGTGGTGGTTCTGATCATTGGGTCTGTTCTACATGGTGATGTTTTAACAGAAAATTAGTGTACAGTTAGAACCTGTTAGTGGTGGTTCTGATCGTTGGGTCTGTTCTGATTACTGATGTTTTAACAGCAACTAGAACCTGTTAGAGGTGGTTCTGATTATTGGGTCTGTTCTGATTACTGATGTTTTAACAGCAGCTAGAACCTGTTAGTGGTGGTTCTGATCATTGGGTCTGTTCTGATTACTGATGTTTTAACAGCAGTTAGAACCTGTTAGTGGTGGTTCTGATCATTGGGTCTGTTCTACATGGTGATGTGTTTAACAGCAGTTAGAACCTGTTAGTGGTGGTTCTGATCGTTGGGTCTGTTCTGATTACTGATGTTTTAACAGCAGTTAGAACCTGTTAGGGGTGGTTCTGATCGTTGGGTCTGTTCTGATTACTGATGTTTTAACAGCAGTTAGAACCTGTTAGTGGTGGTTCTGTTATCGTTGGGTCTGTTCTGATTACTGATGTTTTAACAGCAGTTAGAACCTGTTAGTGGTGGTTCTGATCATTGGGTCTGTTCTGATTACTGATGTTTTAACAGCAGCTAGAACCTGTTAGTGGTGGTTCTGATCTGGTTGTTCTGATTCTGATGTTTTCTACAGAGCTAGAACCTGTTAGTGGTGGTTCTGATCGTTGGGTCTGTTCTGTTGGTGATGGTTTTAACAGCAGCTAGAACCTGTTAGTGGTGGTTCTGATCGTTGGGTCTGTTCTAATTAGTGATGGTTTTAACAGCAGCTAGAACCTGTTAGTGGTGGTTCTGATCATTGGGTCTGTTCTGATTACTGATGGTTTAACAGCAGCTAGAACCTGTTAGTGGTGGTTCTGATCGTTGGGTCTGTTCTGATTACTGATGGTTTAGTCTCAGTGACTGTACCAGCTGAGGTTAGTTACTGGGGGGTCTGGTGGTGGACGGTACAGGAAACAGGAACTCACCTGACTTAGTCAGAACGTTGCTGTACCAGATCCCAATGTTGTGTTCGCAGTACGTCTCCTTCTGAGCGTTCATCACAGCAATCTGTGACTTGTCTTTGTTCCAGTACTCTGCGTTCTTCACACCGTACTCAGTGTATCCAACATACTTCCCCACACTGCTGCTGAACCTGGTGTACTCCAGCTTGTTGTAGTAGTAGGACCTGATGTACTCGATGTCTTTGAGATCAGTGGAGTTAAACTCACATCGGTTTATTACGTATTCCATGAATCCATCTGAAGAACAGCAACAGTCAGAGTGAACCTCACTGAGTAACTACAGTAGTCATCAGAGTATTCATCAGAGTATTCATCAGAGTGTTGATCAGAGTATTAATCAGAGTATTGGTCAGTGATCAGAGTACTCCTACCTGCCGTGTAGAGGCTGATGAAGAGGAGGGAGAGGCTGAGGAGGGATGAAGCCATGCTGCTGAGTCCAGTCGACAGTTAACAGTGAGGGCGTCTCTCTGAGAGCGGCTCTAAAAAGCTGAGGGCTGATGACACGACGCAGCGTCAGCTGTTACCGGGCAGACGAGTCGGCCCGAGGTCTGCTGGAGCCGCCAGGCTGTTAGTATTGATTATTGACGATCATCTAGAGGGTCAGCAGCTTCTAGTTCTGGTCACAGTAACTTCTACGAAGTAGTCATAATAATAATCATAGTCACAATAATAATAATAATAATAATAATAATAATAATAATAATAATAATAATAATAATAATAATAATAATAATAATAATAATAATAATAATAATAATAATAATAATAATAATAATAATAACAACAATAATAATAATAATAATAATAATAATAATAATAATAATAACAATAATAATAACAATAATAATAATCACAATAATAATAATAATAACAACAACAACAACCAACAACAATAATAATAATAATAATAATAATAATAATAATAATAATAATAATAACAACCATAATAATAATAACAATAATAATACTAACAATAATAATGATAATAATAATAATAACAATAATAATAATAATAATAATAATAATAAAAATAATAATAATAACAACAACAACCAACAACAATAATAATAACAACAATAATAATAATAATAATCACAATAATAATAATAATAATAATAATAATAATAATAATAATAATAATAATAATAATAATAATAATAACAACAACAACCAATAATAATAATAATAATAATAATAATAATAATAATAATAATAATAATAATAATAATAATAACAATAATAATAATAATAATAACAATAATCATAATAATCACAATAATAATTATAATAATAATAATAATAATAATGTGTCGGTGTCTGACTACCTGAACACAGGAGGTTCACCCACAAATGGACAAATCTGCATCTGTTTCTTTTGAACCTCTAATCAACGTCACCTCTGATCAAAATCATCAAACATACAATCATTTTCTGGATTTTAACCCTTTCAATACCACTCTAATTATTTCAGTTATAATTATTTACAACACGTGTCAAACTCAAGGCCCGCGGGCCAAATCCGGCCCGCCACCTCACTTTATGTGGCCCGCGAGGGCTTGCAATGAATATATTAAGCCGATCATACAATTCTATGGCGTTTTACAGAAGTACAGTGTCCTTAAACTGCATGTCCCACAATGCATCTCGATCTTGTGACGTGCACACTGAAGCGTCTCAGTAGCGGTTTCCAGCAGCGGTTTCCAGCAGCGGCGCAGTGTTGCCAACTTAGCGACTTAGTCGCTATATTTAGCCAGTTTTCAGCCGCCTTTATCGAGTCTTTTAAAAAAGCGACCAGTGACAAATGTAACGAGTTTTTCTGGTGTTACTGGAGACGTTTGGAGACTCCGGTGTGAAAGCAGGCTTCGTTCTATGTTTTTATCCAAACAAAAACTAGTTATTTTCTGTATAATAAATGGTGGGGGATGGGACATTGGTGGTGAGTAGAGTCGTAGATATGTCAAAGATCAGCAACAGCACTGATTTGATGGTATTATTATATTTCATATAGAGTCAGATACTCCCTCTGGACGCCTCTGTGGCCTAAAATGCCTCATTGGCTTCATTATTATTATTATTATTATTATTATTATTATTATTATTATTATTATTATTATTGTTGTTATTATTATTATTATTATTATTATTATCATTATTATTATTATCATTATTATTATTATTATTATTATTATTATTATTATTATTATTATTATTGTTATTATTATTATTATTATTATTATTATTATTATTATTATTATTATTATTATTATTATTGTTATTAATATTATTGTTATTATTATTATTATCATTATTATTATTATTATTATTATTATCATTATTATTATTATTATTATTATTATTATTATTATTATCATTATTATTATCATTATCATTATTATTATTATTATTATTATCATTATTATTATTATTGAGTATCCATCCAGCTGACGATGGGAGCTCAGTATTCAGTGTTTAAACTAAAATTCAGACACATCTGACACATTTCACATTTACTGTAATGTTACCTCTTATTTATAAATCAGGTCTTCCTCATCCGGTCTGCCTGAGTACACCTGTATTCACTCTGAAACGCTCCGACTCAGCTCCCGTCTCTTTGAGACCCTCCTGACATAGGAAGGGGAGCCACATCTGATTGGCTCATCGAATCACATGTTTCCTGGTCTAGACAGCCCACAACAAACTGACTGGTTGGACTGAGACCCTGGATCTGTCAGAGACCAGCCCTCTGGGGAGGTCTACTTCCTGGTCCTCTCATGGTGGACTGAGACCCTGGGTGTGTCAGAGACCAGCCCTCTGGGGAGGTCTACCTCCTGGTCCTCTCATGGTGGACTGAGACCCTGGGTGTGTCAGAGACCAGCCCTCTGGGGAGGTCTACTTCCTGGTCCTCTCATGGTGGACTGAGACCCTGGATGTGTCAAAGATCAGCCCGCTGGGGAGGTCTACTTCCTGGTCCTCTCATGGTGGACTGAGACCCTGGATGTGTCAGAGACCAGCCCTCTGGGGAGGTCTACTTCCTGGTCCTCTCATGGTGGACTGAGACCCTGGATGTGTCAAAGATCAGCCCGCTGGGGAGGTCTACTTCCTGGTCCTCTCATGGTGGACTGAGACCCTGGATGTGTCAGAGACCAGCCCTCTGGGGAGGTCTACTTCCTGGTCCTCTCATGGTGGACTGAGACCCTGGATGTGTCAGAGACCAGCCCTCTGGGGAGGTCTACTTCCTGGTCTTCTCATGGTGGACTGAGACCCTGGGTAGGTGTCAGAGACCAGCCCTCTGGGGAGGTCTACCTCCTGGTCCTCTCATGGTGGACTGAGGCCCTGGGTGTGTCAGAGACCACCCAGGGTCCTGTACATGGCAGAGTGTACAGAACACTGTTCAGTTCACGGTTTGGGGTCACGGTATTCGGTTCGGGACCTTTCTGGTCCAGCAGGAGGCCGATTCCCAGCTTCAGTTTCAACATGATTTTCATTGATCTGTCAGAATCAGTCAATAGCAGACTAACATCTGGATCAATACTCTGATGGCTGGACTTCTGATCTAACAGAAAAGTGACTGAGTTATTAACAAGAATCAATAAATAAAAACTAATCATCAGCTAACAGGTCAGCATCAGGTCAGCAGCACTAGAGCTTTTTAAACTACAGTAACATAAACTAGGCAGCACCATATGATCAATAACACTGATCAATACTGAGATGATCAATTAATATTGAAGTGATCATATTAGCTCTACTGATGTCAGCCTGGTTGGTTTAAAGTCAGAACCAGATTATTAATTGAATATTTAAATCCAACTAGGACACATGTTGTTTCTAGAGCAGCAACAGTAATGTTGACAACAGCAGAGTCTCCATAGAAACTATTAATATCTGACTGGAGACAATCTGACAGATCAATAAAATCAATCAGATTCCTGAGTGAAGTTTAGAAAGACTGAAGAACACAAACATCAGTCAGTATCAGTCCTTCCTCCTGTCCTCTGCTCTTCTTCCTTCCTCTTCTTCTTCCTCTTCCCCCATCCTCTTCCCCCCTCTCCTCTTTCCCCCTTTCCCCTTTCCCCCCTCTCCTCTTCCTCTCCTCCTCCTTCCCCCCCTCCCCCTTCCTCCCCTCCTCCCTCCCCCCTCCCCCCCCCCCCTCCTCTGTCCTCCTCTCCTCTTGTCCTCTGTCATAGTGTGAGATTGGAGACAGAGACTTGCCTTCAAATCCTAGTCAATATGGCTGCTGTGAAATAGCTCTATTGTGAAGACTGAGTTTTTGTTGAATGACGTTGCCGTAGCATGGCGGCCATTTGGCGTGATTCGCCACGTAACAGGAAGTTGTTGTAAGTTCAGCGTACTTTATCGGATCTGCTCCAAATTTGTCATCCGTGATGGCGGTCCAGACCTGATGTCATTTACCTGACAACATAGACTCAGAGCCCCACCCCTAGATGTTAACCACGCCCCCTTTCATAACTCCTAAACCGTTTATCATAGACTTCTGTGGGAGGTGTCATATTACTCAGCAGAGAGACCCTGTTTCATTGGTAATTCCTGCCTCACGCACATTAGCTACACCCTATTTCTTCAGGAATGACACCTTGGTTCTACGTTCTAGCAAGAATCTGATCACAATGTACTCGTCCCGGCAGTAGCCCCCGTGGCACTCTCGAAATTTCTGCAAGAAATTTTCTCATTATTATTTTTACTTTATTTATTTTTATTATTTCCATCCATCCATCGTCAACCGCTTATCCCGTTAGGGGTCGCGGGGGGCTGGACCTGATCCCAGCTGGCATTGGGTGAAGGCAGGTTCACCTGGACAGGTCTCCAGTCCATCACAGGGCACATAGAGACAGACAACATAGAGACAGACAACATAGAGACAGACAACCATTCACACTCACATTCACACCTACGGGACATTTAGAGTCATCAATTAACCTAAACAGCATGTCTTTGGACTGTGGGAGGAAGCCAGAGTACCCGGAGAAAACCCACGCTGACACGGGGAGAACATGCAAACTCTACACAGAAGAGTCCCAAGCCGGAATCGAACCTGCAACCCTCTTGCTGTGAGGCGAGAGTGCTAACCACTGCACCACCGTGCAGCCCCATTTCTATTATTCATTTTATTTTATTTATTTATTTTATTGAAACTGCTCCCGTGGACACATTTTTGACTCTACATGGACAGTCTTTGCACCAGATCTTCATCAGAGAGTCCTTCCTGGTCTCCTCAGAAATCAAAGCCATATCTGTTACGGTGTTTCTGTTAGCAGCTCTTGTTCGGTGGCTAACCCTAACCCTAACCCTAGGAAACGCTGTCTCACTGCAACCATGACTCAGCACTTTCAGACAATAACGGGTGTTTCTGATTGGCTGATTAGACTCTCTAGACTATTAAAGGTTGAGTCTGCCTAAATACTGCTCCATGACTGGGGACTTGTAGTTTTAAAGGTGTATTCCACCTAAACAAGAAGAAGAAAAGAAGAAGAAGAAGAAGAAGAAGAAGAAGATCAACCTTTATTAGTCCCACAAGGGGAAATTCAATTTACACTCTGTTGTTAACACACACATGCACATACAGGACCCATAGACCTGCATCAATGAAGAGATGTCAGAGTGAGGGGGCTGCTCCTGACAAGCGCCCCGAGCAGTTGGGGGTTTGGTGCCTTGCTCAGGGGCACCTCGGCAGTGCCCAAGAGGTAAACTGGCACCTCTCCAGCTACCAGTTCACTCAGTTCTTAGTCCATGTCGGGACTTGAACCGGTGACCCTCCGGTTCCCAAGCCAACTCCCTACAGACTGAGCTACTGCTAACTAAATACTGCTTCATGACTCGGGACTTGTAGTTTTAAAGGTTGATTCTGCCTAAATACTGCTCCATGACTGGGGACTTGTAGTTTTAAAGGTTTATTCCACGTAAATACTGCTCCATGACTGGGGACTTGTAGTTTTAAAGGTTGAGTCTGCCTAAATACTGCTTCATGTTGAGGGACTTGTAGTTTAAAAGGTTTATTTGGGGCGGCAGTAGCTCAGTCTGTAGGGAGTTGGCTTGGGAACCGGAGGGTCACCGGTTCAAGTCCCGACATGGACCAAAAAACTGAGTGTGAACAGGTAGCTGGAGAGGTGCCAGTTTACCTCTTGGGCACTGCCGAGGTGCCCCTGAGCAAGGCACCAAACCCCCAACTGCTCGGGGCGCTTGTCAGGAGCAGCCCCCCCACTCTGACATCTCTCCATTAATGCATGTATGTGTGTTTCAGGTCTGCATGTACCATGTATGAGTTTAACAGAGTGTACATTGAATTTCCCCATTGTGGGACTAATAAAGGTAGATCTTCTTCTTCTTCTTCTTCTTATTCCACCTAAATACTGCTCCATGACTGGGGACTTGTAGTTTTAAAGGTTGAGTCTGCCTAAATACTGCTTCATGTTGAGGGACTTGTAGTTTTAAAGGTTTATTCCACCTAAATACTGCTCCATGACTGGGGACTTGTAGTTTTAAAGGTTGAGTCTGCCTAAATACTGCTCCATGACTGGAGACTTGTAGTTTTAAAGGTTGAGTCTGAGGGGGAGAGCTCCTCTCCTGCTAAACTAGAAATACTTTGTTTATTTAGTGAATTGTTTATTGCAGACAACATGGAAGACCATCACTGACGTAAAATAAGCCTGCAAGCAGCGTCAGCATCTTTTGACTGTTTTACAGACATCTGAGGTTCCGACGGCACAGATTGATTGATTGTACATGAAAATGACTGTCGGAGTTGTGCCCGTTGTTTGAAATATGTGTATTAATTGTTTGAAATCTTTTAATCTCAAAATTTCTGAGAACAGCAGAATTGATTGAAACTGCATTATTGACCCAAACACTGGGTGCATGTCAGTGTGTGTGTTCAGGGTTAAAAACATCACTATTTATATGGAGTAACAATATTACAGTTTATTATGGGTTCAACAATAGAAAAATGACTGCAGTATTAGCACAGTCCTCAAACATGTCAGCAGTACGACAGAAATGTCAATAAAAGACATAATGGATTTTTATTATGTTCACTGAGCTGAAGACGCAGGACTAATATGTAGACTTTACTTAGCTGTGTTATGATGTCTATTAATTTCACTGTAGAAGATAGACATTTTGATTGTGAACGTTTAACAGTGTAATATGAGGTTTGAATGTTGTTACTGTAAAGCTGCATATTTGTTTATTGGTAATGTAATGAAATAATTGAATGAATTGAAATGTTACAGTAACCAAACGACAACATAATGAAGTTTTCTTAGTTTTCTGGCGTCACGTGTAATTTTCATTTCTGAAAGTGAATAGTTGGTTGTCTGTTTTCTGTAATGGTAAAATCAATCACGCAGTGTCGACCTCTTAGCTGAAACATCCAGGCGTACAGACAGCGGCAGCAGGGTTTCCGACCACACCCCTCCACGGTAGCCATAAGGTTTTCTAGTCTCTATGACGGCTCCGTTACATTCACTGAATATTACATAGAGAAAAATCTATCAGGAATCTAATCAGCGTCCACAGCAGCAGCCCCCCAGTCGAAACTGATGCTAACTGCAGTCTGATGGCCGAACAGAAATCTAAGGCCGTATGGCAGTATTTGACTGAACCAGCACCAGGCCAGATTCAGTATCTGCCACCACATGGTGGTCATGAGAGCTGAAACTCCACAAATCAGCTGACGCGTCGCCACCTCCAGAAGGAAAACGCTGCTGCTTCAGCCGCCTCGCTTCAGCCCAGTGGAGCATTTCTTCCAGACCAGACTCAGAAACACTGCAGGGTTCTACTGTGTGCTCGTTTAGATGTTTTATTCATGGAGGTTTGCACATTTTGGTCCCAGAAATATGATAAAACTTTATTTTTTTCATTCAAAAGTTTTGTTTGTTTGATTACCGTTTCATGTATTCAATATTTAGTTTACACAGTATTTAAGGACACTGCAGACCATAGGTGTTGTTCAATAAATGTTTACTGAAGTTGAGAAATTTTGTTATTATTAAGCTGTTATCCTTTATTAGATGGAGGGGAAAAAGAATATATATATAGCAGCTGGATAGTACAGTGGTTAAGGCTCACCCCAGTCAGGGCGAAGGTCCTTAGGCAAGACCCTTAATGCTATCCCTACCTTATACCGGCTCGGAGGTCACCCGGGTCAACAAGGTCTGCGTCAGGTACTAGGGAACCAGGGCAGTCTGATGAAAAATGGGCCTCTAGAACAAGACATATATGGACGAGGGCGGAGAATACGGAGTTGTTGGAATGCTGCTATACAAGCACACAACTAGAGATCGATGAAATACTACAACAAAGCTACAGCTACGATCTGCTAGAAGATGTGAATGGTACAGGGCATAACCGTCTCCAGGGCCATAGAGGCCAGAATCTACCAGAATCTACCAGAATCTACCAAACAAGGTCAGGCTGTGTAAAGATGCCCTGGAAACAGTCCAGCACATAGTAGCAGGATGTAAGATGCTAGCAGGATCAGCGTACATGGAGAGCTGGCATGGTGGAGAACAACAGGGCTAAGATCCTGTGGAGGACTTCAGCTTCCAGACTGACTAACAGCTGCTGGCTAACCAACCGGACATAGTGGTGGAGGACAAAGAGCAGAAGAGGGTGGTGGTGATGGAGGGTGGTGGTGATGGATGTGGAAATACCAGCTGACGCCAACATCAGGAAGAAGGAGCACGAAAAGGTACCAAGGGTTGAAGGAACAGCTGGAACAGATGTGGAAGATCAAGGCTAACGTGGTAGGAGGAGCACTCAGGGCAGTGACCCCCAAACAGGGAGAACGACTTCAACAGAACCCAGGAACCACATCTGAAGCCTCAGTCCAGAAGAGCGCAGTCCTAGGAACAGCTAAGATACTGAAGAACCCTCAAACTCTCAGGCACTGGCCATAAAAAAAACCCTCATCAATCGACCTCTATTAGAGACACAACAGTAGAGGTGAAATGCTGCCCTCATTTATTTAGAGTAGGTGGCCAGATACTCCACACTGCACCTTTTACAGCGTGGTGTCAATGGAGTCGGACAACAAGACACCTCTAGAACACATACTACACTTCCAGTCTTTATTTCAGCATGAAGGAGACACTTCTAGAACACTTCCAGTCTTTATTTCAGCATTAAGGAGACACTTCTAGAACACTTCCAGTCTTTATTTCAGCATAACGGAGACACTTCTTGAACATTTCCAATCTTTATTTTGATTGATGACATGATTCAAAATGGCGCCCCTGTGTTTGTCTGTCCGTGTCCCTCTGCTGTGTATTTTGCTGTTCGTGTTGTGTCTGCTGTTTGCTCCACAGAGTGTTTCACCGCTGCAGGTGTATGATCGCCTGACACTTCTCAATATACGTGAGTCTTTGGAGAATGTGTCATTATGTGGCGTTGGTGGACATTCAAAGACGCCTCCGCCTTTCCTGGCGTCCATACCTCCACATCTACTGCGGCTTCCCTGCTGCCTTCCCCGCAACAACCGCCGCAGAAGACACGGAAGACGAGGAGGAGTTCTCACCAAGCTGAAATCCTACCTGGCGTCTTCCCTTCACGATACCTGTCGCCTACCAGCTGGATCCTCCTCGGACTACAGAGACTACGATCTGCGGAGTTCCACTGAGCACAGATATCGATGGCTCCGGCCGGTCCTCCATGACACCGAGGCGCCGCTTCCGTGATGTCGGCCTGTGCGGATCTCCCAGCGGGGCTGTGTGCCAGCGAATCTCCGCTCGCTCAGCCGCCTCCCTCACCTGGCTGACCGACGCTCGGTTCATACTGCGCTGATCAACACCAGATCTCTTACGAATAAGACATTTATTCTGAACGACTTCTTCAGGACTCGTGATCTGGATCTCCTCCTGCTGACAGAGACCTGGTTGAAACCAGGGGAGAACAGCGCCTTCTCGGAGCTCCTCCCACCCGGCTCTTCCTTCCTCAGCACCCCGCGACCTGCCGGTCGTGGTGGCGGCCTGGCTGCTATATTCAAGGACAGCTTCAGATGCAGAATAATAACCGCTAATAATTATTCTAGCTTTGAGCTGCAGCTGTTTGTGATCGACCTCATCTGCCCCGTGCTGTGTGCCACAGTCTATCGCCCACCTAAATTAAAATAAGGACTTTCTACAGGAATTCTCTGAGTTTCTGTCCAATTTTATCCCAAAATTTGATAGTCTATTGATTTGTGGGGACTTTAATATTCATGTTTGTTGTGCAGCAAAATATTCATGAGTTTAAAGAGCTTCTGGATTCCTTTGGTCTCACTCAGTCTGTTAATGCACCAACACATGATCATGGCCACACTCTTGATCTTGTCATCTCTCGTGGGCTTCCTGTTTCCTTGTGGACTCGGCTATCTCTGATCACCTCCCTGTTGTTTCTGACTTTGCTGCCCCCCCACCTGCCAATAAGCCTGTTTCCTCAGCCCTCAGACGCCGCATCTTCAGTCCATCAACAGCTGGGGAGTTTGCTGCTGCCTTCAGGGACTCTCGGGACTGCCCGGCTAGCTCAGTCGGTAGAGCATGAGACTCTTAATCTCAGGGTCGTGGGTTCGAGCCCCACGTTGGTTTTTGGGGGCGGCAGTAGCTCAGTCTGTAGGGAGTTGGCTTGGGAACCGGAGGGTCACCGGTTCAAGTCCCGACATGGACCAAAAACTGAGTGTGAACTGGTAGCTGGAGAGGTGCCAGTTTACCTCTTGGGCACTGCCGAGGTGCCCCTGAGCAAGGCACCAAACCCCCAACTGCTCGGGGCGCTTGTCAGGAGCAGCCCCCTCACTCTGACATCTCTCCATTAATGCATGTATGTGTGTTTCAGGTCTGCATGTACCATGTATTAGTTTAACAGAGTGTAAATTGAATTTCCCCATTGTGGGACTAATAAAGGTTGATCTTCTTCTTCTTCTCTTCTTCTCAGCTGCATGCTGACACTGGGCTGGTTCCTCCCCTTTGTCCAGACAGCCTACTCTCCACTTTCCATTCTACATGTACTGAGATTCTGGACTCTGTTGCCCCTTTTCGGCAAAAAAACACTAAAACCAGGACTGATCCCTGGCTGAATGACCACACCCGGCGGCTCAGACAACAATGTAGACAGGCTGAACGGCGGTGGAAAAAAGACAGACTGCATGTTTCCCTGGGCTGGTTGAGGGACAGCTTGGCCACCTATCAGAGAGCCCTGAAGGAGGCCAAGTCCAAATACCTGTCCTCCATTATAACAAACAGCTCTCACCAACCAAGACTCTTATCTAATACCATTGACTCTGTTATTAACCCACGCCCCACTGTTCTGTCTGATGCCTCCACTGCAACATGTGAAGCTTCTATCAGGCAGAACATCAGCAGCTCAGATGTCTCCTGATGATGGACATGGTCCTGCTGCCGTCTTTGGGCGGTTTGAGACCATTTCTCTGGTGTCTCTTACTAAGGTGGTTAGTGGCATGAAACCCACTAACTGTCCCCTAGACATCATCCCAGCCAAGTTTTTAAAAGAGGTTTTTAATTCTGTTGGGTCAAGTTTGCTTGTTTTTATACACCTGTCTTAATTCAGGATCTGTCCCAGCTGCCTTCAAACACGCTGTGGTTAGACCCCTCCTAAAAAAACCTCATCTGGACCCCTCTGTGCTGTCCAATTTTAGGCCTGTCTCACACTTGCCCTTTCTTTCCAAGGTTTTAGAAAAGGTTGTTTACAAACTTTCCTATAGACGAACTCTGTTCTTGATAAATTTCAGTCTGGTTTTAGATCCCGACATAGCGCTGAGTCAGCGCTATTAAAGGTGCACAATGCCTGTCTGTGGATGCTGGGAATCCTGCTGTGTTGGTGCTGCTGGACCTCACAGCGGCCTTTGATACAGTCCACCATGCAGTCCTTGTGTCCCGCCTACAGCACTGTGTCGGTATCCAAGGCACTGCTCTCCAGTGGTTTAGGTCTTACCTGACAAATAGGAGCTTCTCTGTTATGATCAGTGACCTCTGCTCCTCCCATGCGTCCCACCCTTGCGGGGTGACACATGGATCCATCCTCGGCCCTGTTCTGTTTTCTTTGTATTTATTACCACTGGGTTCAATTGTGGATTGAGCCAGTCTTCTATTTCGCGTCTGCAGCTAGTCCAGAACGCTGCTGCCCGGTTTTTAACAAACACACCCAGACGTGAACACATCACCCCGGTGCTGTCGTCACTCCACTGGCTCCCAGTTTGTTTTAGAATTGATTTTAAAATTTTAGTATTTGTTTTTAATGCCATTAACGGCCTCGCTCCATCGTACCTGTCGGAGCTTTTAACTGTCCGTAATCACGGCAGGGCCCTGCGTTCCTCAGGACAGCGTCTGTTAGAAGTTCCCAGGGCTAAATACAAACAGTGGGGTGAACGTTCTTCCTCCGTCGCTGCTCCCAGACTGTGGAACAAACTGCCCCCCGATATTCGTACCACTACTGAAGTCGGCCTTTTTAAATCAAAGCTGAAAACCCACTTTTTTAGACAGGCGTTCAACACCGACTAGCGCAGCCTTGTCTTGTATTTATTTTTATTTTGTACGTATTTATTTCTTGTTGATTCTCATTTTATGTACTTTTAAAGGCTTTTATCATTCTGCAGCACTGAAGCACTTTCTTATACAGTTTTTATGTTTGTGTTTTTGTTTTTATGCTGTGTTCTTATGTATCGTTTTATTGTAAAGCACTTTGGGAGCCTGTAGGCTATTGTAAAGCGCTATATAGATAAACTTTGATTGATTGATTGATTGATTTCAGCATAACGGAGACACTTCTAGAACACTTCCAGTCTTTATTTCAGCATCAAGGAGACACTTCTAGAACACTTCCAGTCTTTATTTCAGCATCAAGGAGACACTTCTAGAACACTTCCAGTCTTTATTTCAGCGTTAAGGAGACATTTCTAGAACACTTCCAGTCTTTATTTCAGCATCAAGGAGACACTTCTAGAACACTTCCAGTCTTTATTTCAGCATCAAGGAGACACTTCTAGAACACTTCCAGTCTTTATTTCAGCATCAAGGAGACACTTCTACAACACTTCCAGTCTTTATTTCAGCATCAAGGAGACACTTCTACAACACTTCCAGTCTTTATTTCAGCGTTAAGGAGACACTTCTAGAACACTTCCAGTCTTTATTTCAGCGTTAAGGAGACACTTCTAGAACACTTCCAGTCTTTATTTCAGCATCAAGGAGACACTTCTAGAACACTTCCAGTCTTTATTTCAGTGAATACGTTCAATCGTTCATCAGTTTTATTGAGTTTACTGGATTTGAAGTGAAGCAGAGCACAGAGAGAAGCTGTGAAACAGGACAGACAGCAGTGATAGAACTACGGAGCTAACAGAGTACATGACGTTAATCTTCTTCCTGATGACATCAGCAGCCCCGACCAATCAGCTGCACTCGTTTCCTTTGATGAGGAAGAAGGTTCCAGCAGCCACACCGAGCAGACCCACCGCCAGACCCAGTCCACAGAAAACTGATGGTCCAATACTGGGCTGAGTCTTCTCCACATCTGGAGACAGAAAACACTAAACATTACTGAGACCTCCACATCTGGAGACAAAAAGAAAAAAAAAAAAAAAAAAAAAAAAAAAAAAAAAAAAAAAAAAAAAAAAAAAAAAAAAAAAAAAAAAAAAAAAAAACACTAAACATCACTGAAACCTCCACATCTGGAGACAATAAACACTGAAACATTACTGAAACCTCCACATCTGGAGACAATAAACACTGAAACATTACTGAAACCTCCACATCTGGAGACAGAAAACACTGAAACATTAGTGAAACCTCCACATCTGGAGATAGAAAACACACTGAAACATTACTGAGACCTCCACATCTGGAGACAGAAAACACTGAAAACATTACTGAGACCTCCACATCTGAAGACAGAAAACACTGAAACATCACTGAGACCTCCACATCTGGAGACAGAAAACACTGAAACATCACTGAGACCTCCACATCTGGAGATAGAAAACACACTGAAACATTACTGAAACCTCCACATCTGGAGACAGAAATCACTGAAACATCACTGAGACCTCCACATCTGGAGACAGAAAACACTGAAACATCACTGAGACCTCCACATCTGGAGATAGAAAACACTGAAACATCACTGAGACCTCCACATCTGGAGATAGAAAACACACTGAAACATCACTGAGACCTCCACATCTGGAGACAGAAAACACTGAAACATCACTGAGACCTCCACATCTGGAGACAGGTCAGTTGTCGTTCGGTATCGGAGGGATCTGTTCGTAGTTTATTGTAGGTGTTAATCTCGTTTCTCACCCCAGAATCTGGTCAGTGGTTGTTTCAGGGCCAGATGTTTCACCTCACAGCTGTAGATGTCTCCCAGCTGTGGCGTGAACTTCAGGGTGGAGAACTGGTTGAAGGTACCATCTTTGTTGAAGAAGGGAACATTGATTCTGGTTCCTTCGGTGACCTGGTCTCCGTTCTTAGTCCAGGACACGTTTACCGGAGCAGGATAGAACCCAGTCACATGACAGATGAGGATGTTGTCCTGTCCCAGCTCCACGTAGTCTTTGGTGTAGATCATGGGACTGGATGGAGGATCTGGACAGAGACGCTCTTATTAAGATTATTAATCCAGGTTAGTGATCAGTTACCATGGTAACTGATCACTAACCTGGATTAATTCATCTCTAGATCACTTAACTTGGTAAATTAATCTCTAGATCAGTTACCGTGGTAAATTAATCTATGGGGGTGGTGGTGGTTCAGAAGATGTGTTCTTGGTAATTAACTTAGATGTTTATGTAATTGGGTATGGGAGTGGGGGGCTCTAGTGTCTGGTTTACCTGTGTCGTATTCCTATGTTGTATGGTAAATTCTCTATTGTTCTATGGTATTCTCGATTGTTCTATGGTAATTAACCTGTTGTTCTATGGTAATTAATCTGTTGTTACTCGGTATGTTCATGGTAAGTTAATCTAGATCGTTCATGGTAAATTAAATCTAGATGTTCATGGTAAATTAACTCTAGATGTTCATGGTAATTCTGTCGTTCATGGTAAATTAAACTCTAGATTGTTCTATGGTAATTAACCTGTCAGTTCCATGGTAAATTAAACTCTAGATTAGTTATGGTAAATCAGTTACTATGGTAAATTAACTCTGATTTAATGGAGATTGTTCCATGGTAATGTTTGGTGTTTCTGGGTTTGTTTGGTAAATGTGGTTTGGTTGGAAATACTGGTTGGTTTCTGAGGTTTTGGGGTAAATTGGTTGGTAATTTTGGTTCTTGGTAAATTTCTGGTTTGGTAATTCTTGATGTTTGGTAAATTCCTGGTTCTGGTAAATTAAATGCGTTGGTAAATTTCTGTGTGGTAAATTCTGATTGTTTGGTTTCTCTGTCGTTTGGTGTTATCTGCGTTCTGGTAAATTTCTGATGTTATATGGTAAATTAACTCTAGATGTTCCATGGTAAATTAAATTAGATTAGTTACATAGTAAATTATCTAGATAGTTACTGGTAAATTATCTCTAGTCAGTTACCATGGTAAATTAAATCTAGTCAGTTCCATGGTAAATTAACTCTGATTAGTTTGGTAAATTAAATCTAGACAGTTATGGTAAATTTCTGATTAGTTTGTAATTATCTAGATTGTTACTGGTAATTTCTCTAGTCGTTTGGTAAGTTACTAATAGTTTGGTAAATTTCTGTCGTTCTGGTAAATTAACTCTAGATTAATAGTAAATTAAACTCTAGATTGTTATGGTAAATTTCTCTAGTCGTTTGGTAAGTTTGTCTTTCTGGTAAATTACTGATTGTTACTTGGTAAATTAAACTCTAGTCGTTCCATGGTAAATTAAACTCTGATTAGTTACCATAGTAAATTAAACTCTAGATTAGTTACTCGGTAAATTAATCTCTAGAGCAGTTACCATGGTAAAGTTAACTCTAGATCAGTTACCATGGTAAATTAAACTCTAGATTAGTTAACTCGGTAAATTAATCTCTAGATCAGTTACTATGGTAAATTAAACTCTAGATCAGTTACCATGGTAAATTAAACTCTAGATCAGTTACTGAGGTAAATTAATCTCTAGATCAGTTACCATGGTAAAGTTAACTCTAGATCATTTACCATGGTAAATTAAACTCTAGATTAGTTACTATGGTAAATTAAACTCTAGATCAGTTACCATGGTAAATTAAACTCTAGATTAGTTACCATAGTAAATTAAACTCTAGATTAGTTAACTCGGTAAATTAATCTCTAGATCAGTTACCATGGTAAAGTTAACTCTAGATCAGTTACCATGGTAAATTAAACTCTAGATTAGTTACTATGGTAAATTAAACTCTAGATCAGTTACCATGGTAAATTAAACTCTAGATTAGTTACCATGGTAAATTAATCTCTAGATCAGTTACCATGATAAATTAAACTCTAGATCAGTTACCATGGTAAATTAAACTCTAGATCAGTTACTATGGTAAATTAAACTACTAAACCACAGTTTAAACTCCAGTTTATGGTGTCAGATGTGAATTAACCCTCTTTATGTCCTTGTCCTTTATGACTGACTCTGAACAGGACACTGACGGTCCTCCAGAGTCCAGCTGTGACCAGATACTGGACTCTGGAGGACCATGTTTCTGTCTAATTATTGGGTTCTTCAGTCAGTATCTGTGTCCATCATGTGTTCAGGTGATGGGCGGCTGTTTGTCCTTTAACTCATCATAAATACTATCAAACAAACTGGCTTCCTGAGTTTGAGGAGCAGCAGCTGAACATATTAACTCAGATCAGTGCTGACAGAAATGACTTCACAGAGCTTCATTTTAACAAAGTCAGACAGTTTCAGTTAATGTGACTGATCAGTGATCTGAAGACTGATTACAGACTGAAGGAAGAGATGTGTTTGTCTTTACCCTTCTCCAGCGGGACGTCCTTTAACATTCTGCGGTGATTTTCCATGTTCTGTTTGCAGATCACTTGATTAGCCAGAGCTTGTTGATAACCACCTGGGTAGGTGATATGATCCACAAAACTGGGCTGAGGTTCGACTTCTTTGTTGTTCTTGAAGTCTGCGTACCAGACCTCCTCACCATCCAGTCCATACATGACTTCTTTATCATAGTCTGAACAGCCAAGGATAGATATGTCCTCATGTTGACCTGAAGACAGACAGAAGACAAACAGTCTGATGGTCTGTTTAACAGTGTTAACAGTCTGATGGTCTGTTGCTAACAGTCTGATGGTCTGTTGTTAACAGTGTTAACAGTCTGATGGTCTGTTTAAACAGTCTGATGGTCTGTTGTTAACAGTCTGATGGTCTGTTGTTAACAGTCTGATGGTCTGTTGTTAACAGTGTTAACAGTCTGATGGTCTGTTGTTAACAGTCTGATGGTCTGTTGTTAACATCTGATGTTAACAGTCTGATGGTCTGTTGTTAACAGTGTTAACAGTCTGATGGTCTGTTGTTAACAGTGTTAACAGTCTGATGGTCTGTTTTAACAGTGTTAACAGTCTGATGGTCTGTTGTTAACAGTGTTAACAGTCTGATGGTCTGTTTTAACAGTGTTAACAGTCTGATGGTCTGTTGTTAACAGTGTTAACAGTCTGATGGTCTGTTGTAACAGCTGGAGAGAGAAGAAGAAGGGGGAAAACTGTTAAAATACATGGCAGAGCCGAAAGTTGGAGGATGCAGAGTGAGGGGGGGGCTGCTGAGCGCCCGGCGTTGGGGGTGGTGCCTGCCAGGGGCACCTCGGCAGTGCCCAAGAGGTAATGGCCCCTCCGCTCCAGCCCTCGTCTGGCCATGTCGGGACTTGAAGGGACCCTCCGGACCCAGACTGGCTACTGCCGCCCCCATGGTCTGATGGTCTGTTGTTCAGAAACTTACTGTCAGTTGAGACACAGAGGACACCGGAGAGGAGGAGGACCACAATCATCTTCATCTTCATCAGCAGCTCTCTGTAGACCTGAGCCCGTCTGAGACTCTCTCTAAACCTGAACCCGTCTGAGACTCTCTGTAGTCCTGAACCCGTCTGAGACTCTGTAGACCTGAACCTCTCTGAGACTCTCTGTAGACCTGAATTCGTCTGAGACTCTCTGTAGACCTGAACCCGTCTGAGACTCTCTGAAGTCCTGAACCCGTCTGAGACTCTCTGTAGTCCTGAACCCGTCTGAGACTCTCTGTTGACCTGAATTCGTCTGAGACTCTCTGAAGTCCTGAACCCGTCTGAGACTCTCTGTAGACCTGAACCCGTCTGAGACTCTCTGAAGTCCTGAACCCGTCTGAGACTCTCTGTAGACCTGAACCCGTCTGAGACTCTCTGAAGTCCTGAACTCGTCTGAGACTTTCTGTAGTCCTGAACCCGTCTGAGACTCTGTAGACCTGAACCCGTCTGAGACTCTGTAGACCTGAACCCGTCTGAGACTCTGTAGTCCTGAACCCGTCTGAGACTCTGTGGACCTGAACGCGTCTGAGACTCTCTGTAGTCCTGAAGCCGTCTGAGACTCTGTGGACCTGAACCCGTCTGAGACTCTCTGAAGTCGAACTCGTCTGAGACTCTCTGTAGTCTCTCTGAAGCCCCGTCTGAGACCTCTGTAGACCTGAACCCGTTTGAGACTCTGTGCCTGACCCTGAGACTCTCTGAAGTCCTGAACCTGTCTGAGACTCTCTGAAGTCCTGAACTCGTCTGAGGACGACTGACAGAAACTCCAGCAGCAGCTGAACTCTTACACACCGACCAGCCAATGAGAAAGCAGAGAGACGTGATGTCATCAGTGTCCAGGTAGAGGCTGTCTGCTGCTGCTCACATAAAGTGTACTGTAGACACAGCTGGACAAAGACCCAATCAATAATCTGAAGAATAACCAATAATCAATACTGTTTTCATCTGGGCTTTTCAAAGTAAAGGTTCAGTGTAAACTTTGTTTTCTTATTGAGATTTTAAAGGTTGATCTGAAAAACTAATTCAGTTTCATCTCCGACTGGATGACTTGTTTTAAAGACATGAAGACAGAGACGTAGATCAATAATTTATCACTTAGAGTCAGACCAGAGTGAAATCAACTGGTTCTTCAAATCAGGGTCACGTGGGCCTCGTTAAGAGCCTCGTTAAGAGCCTCGTTAAGAGCCTCGTTAAGAGCCTCGTAAACATCGTTAACGTTTGATATGAGCTGTGACAGAGAGGCAGAAACATCCTGTCAGCATCCATCCAGTTAAACAGGTTATAAAGACACCGCATCCCGACTGGATGTCTCCAAGTGACCAGACCACCTTAAATATGCTCCTCTGTTCTAGGTCATGTGACCAGACCACCTTAAATGTACTCCTCTGTTCTAGGTCATGTGATCAGACCACCTTAAATGTGCTCCTCTGTTCTAAGTCATGTGACCAAACCACCTTAAATATGCTCCTCTGTTCTATGCCACGTAACCAGACCACCTTAAATATGCTCCTCAGTTCTATGTCACGTGACCAGACCACCTTAAATATGCTCCTCTGTTCTAGGTCATGTGACCAGACCACCTTAAATGTACTCCTCTGTTCTCGTCATGTGACCAGACCACCTTAAATGTGCTCCTCTGTTCTAAGTCATGTGACCAGACCACCTTAAATGTACTCCTCTGTTCTAAGTCATGTGACCAAACCACCTTAAATATGCTCCTCTGTTTATGGTCATGTGACCAGAACACCTTAAATGTGCTCCTCTGTTCTAAGTCATGTGACCAAACCACCTTAAATGCTCCTTGCTGGTCATGTGACCAGACCACCTTAAATATGCTCCTCTGTTCTAGGTCATGTGACCAGACCACCTTAAATGTGCTCCTCTGTTCTAGGTCATGTGATCAGACCACCTTAAATGCTCCTGTGTTTAGGTCATGTAAACAGACCACCTTAAATGTCTCATTGTTCTACGCCACGTAACCAGACCACCTTAAATATGCTCCTCTGTTCTACGCCACGTAACCAGACCACCTTAAATATGCTCCTCTGTTCTAGGTCATGTGACCAGACCACCTTAAATATGCTCCTCTGTTCTAGGTCATGTGACCAGACCACCTTAAATGTGCTCCTCTGTTCTAGGTCATGTGACCAGACCACCTTAAATGTGCTCCTCTGTTCTAGGTCATGTGATCAGACCACCTTAAATATGCTCCTGTGTTCTAGGTATTGTAAACAGACCACCTTAAATGTACTCATCTGTTCTACGCCACGTAACCAGACCACCTTAAATATGCTCCTCTGTTCTACGCCACGTAACCAGACCAACTTAAATATGCTCCTCTGTTCTACGCCACGTAACCAGACCACCTTAAATATGCTCCTCTGTTCTCGGTCATGTGACCAAACCACCTTAAATATGCTCCTCTGTTCTAGGTCATGTGACCAGACCACCTTAAATATGCTCCTCTGTTCTAGGTCACATGACCAGACCACCTTAAAATGCTCCTCTGTTCTAGGTCATGTGACCAAACCACCTTAAATATGCTTCTCTGTTCTAGGTCATGTGACTAAACCACCTTAAATATGCTCCTCTGTTCTAGGTCACATGACCAGACCACCTTAAATATGCTCCGCTGTTCTAGGTCATGTGACCAAACCACCTTAAATACGCTCCTCTGTTCTACGCCACGTAACCAGACCACCTTAAATATGCTCCTCTGTTCTACGCCACGTAAGCAGACCACCTTAAATGTGCTCCTTTGGTCTAGGTCATGTGACCAGACCACCTTAAATATGCTCCTCTGTTCTAGGTCATGCGACCAGACCACCTTAAATGTACTCCGCTATTCTAGGTCATGCGACCAGACCACCTTAAATGTACTCCTCTGTTCTAGGTCATGCGACCAGACCACCTTAAATGTGCTCCTCTGTTCTAGGTCATGCGACCAGACCACCTTAAATGTGCTCCTCTGTTCTAGGTCATGTGACCAGACCACCTTAAATGTGCTCCTCTGTTCTAGGTCATGTGACCAGACCACCTTAAATATGCTCCTCTGTTCTAGGTCACATGACCAGACCACCTTAAAATGCTCCTCTGTTCTAGGTCATGTGACCAGACCACCTTAAATATGCTCCTCTGTTCTAGGTCACGTTACCAGACCACCTTAAATCTGCTCCTCTGTTCTAGGTCACATGACCAGACCACCTTAAATATGCTCCTCTGTTCTAGGTCATGTGACCAAACCACCTTAAATATGCTCCTCTGTTCTAGGTCATGTGACCAGACCACCTTAAATGTGCTCCTCTGTTCTAGGTCATGTGGCCAAACCACCTTAAATGTGCTCCTCTGTTCTAGGTCATGTGACCAGACCACCTTAAATATGCTCCTCTGTTCTAGGTCACATGACCAGACCACCTTAAAGCTCCTCTGCTAGGTCATGTGACCAGACCACTTAAATGCTCCTCTGTCTAGGTCACGTTACCAGACCACCTTAAATCTGCTCCTCTGTTCTAGGTCACATGACCAGACCACCTTAAATATGCTCCTCTGTTCTAGGTCATGTGACCAAACCACCTTAAATATGCTCCTCTGTTCTAGGTCATGTGACCAGACCACCTTAAATGTGCTCCTCTGTTCTAGGTCATGTGGCCAAACCACCTTAAATGTGCTCCTCTGTTCTAGGTCATGTGACCAGACCACCTTAAATATGCTCCTCTGTTCTAGGTCATGTGACCAGACCACCTTAAATGTGCTCCTCTGTTCTAGGTCATGTGGCCAGACCACCTTAAATGTACTCCTCTGTTCTAGGTCATGTGACCAGACCACCGACAGGCCGGTTGTAGTGGACCAGCTCAGACACGGTGTCTCCTGGAACCATCACTCCGATGTCGCCGAGGTCCAGGAGGTCGTGATGGTATCGGGCGGTGAGATTCCACGGTGACTGATCCAGAGTTTCACCAGGTTAAAGAACACTGTAACATCCTGAAGGTTCTGTTTGAGTTCATGAGGACTGACTGGATGCTGTAGAGTCACGTTGGTCCAACAGTGAGCCGGACCAGAAGGACTCAGATCTCCTGGTTCTGTAATGTACCGGATCTTTCTCTTCTACGAGGCTTGGGACTGAAGTCCTGTAGTGGTGGCTCGTCCTCCCCCTCTGACGGCTGGTGAGGTGGCGTGTCCACGTCCCAGCACCAGGTAGGCTGTATTCATTAGTGAACGCTGCATATAGTCCATATCACCGAGAGTGGCGTCATCAGGGTAATAACCTCGTCTACGTCCAGGACAACTGACCCGCCTGTCGGCTCATTCATCGGAACTCATCGTCGCTCGTCCGACAAAAGCTCAGCTCAAAACGTGGCGTCGCGGTGCGTTCACAGCCGGTTAGGACACGGTGTAATGGATTCTGTCCACAGGGCATCGGACGCTTGATGGGCTGTCACTAGACACGAGACGCCTGACTGGACCCAGCTTTCAGACCAGAACCAACATGGCGGCTCATTTGGAAACAGTTGAGTGAGATGTTTCTGAAAGCATTTCCTGTAGAAATAATCCATGAAGATGAATCTGTCTTTGTTTGGGACCTAGAAGTTAAGCCCAGCCTAAAATCACAGTTTAGCCTGACGAGGCGTTACAGTCTGTACAGGACACGACACATTGGATGAGGAAGAACTCCCCAACCAAGAAAAACCCTTGACACCGAATGGAAGGAACCTCAGGTAGGACGACGGCTAGGCGTCGCGTCCGACGCCCTGATTAGCATAAAGTAGACTCAGCCTCAACTTTATGCTAATGAGGAGCGAGTGACGTGACGCCGCCACGCTACCAGGATGCATTGCACCACTGCTGACATAGTGAATGGGAAGCGTGGAGAGGACGGAGGCTGAGGACATGAACCATCAGGGAATCTGTTTACTGTTTTTCATGAACTGTAACGTCGGGTCACTTTAACGGATAACAAACTTCTTTCAGCTGCCTTAATAACCGGAATGTTGCAGGTGAACAGCCTGGATATGGACGTCGTTTTAATTAGCTAGGGAACAATACGTTTTCCTCAGAGTAAAACTACCACTACAACTGAACACTGTCTCCAGTACCACACTGTATGACTGCTGGTAACCTGCTGGTAACCTGCTGGTAACCTGCAGGTAACCTGCAGGTAACCTGCAGGTAACCTGCTGGTAACCTGCTGGTAACCTACAGGTAACCTGCTGGTAACCTGCTGGTAACCTGCTGGTAACCTGCAGGTAACCTGCTGGTAACCTGCTGGTAACCTGCTGGTAACCTGCTGCCACAAAGCTGAATGGTGTCCAGTCAGCTGTGTCAGGACTCCTCCACACGTTCTTTAGTTTGGAGAGCAGAACCTGGATCCCTCTGAGCTCCAGTTCAGTCAGAACAGGAGAAATCAGCAGTCACTGCTCAAAGGAACAGGTTCCTGTTTCAGTGTCAACGTCTCAATAATACAGGCCTGGATTACGACTGTAACTACTGGACTCTCAACTGACATCATCCCAGTTTAAACCTCTAGTCTGGGGTTAACATTACTGGACTATCAGACGGAGATAATCCCAGTTTAAACCTCTAGTCTGGGGTTAACATTACTGGACTATCAGACGGAGATAATCCCAGTTTAAACCTCTAGTCTGGGGTTAAAACTACAGGACTATCAACTGGAGATAATCCCAGTTTAAACCTCTAGTCTGGGATTAACACGACTAGACTATCAGATGACATAATCCCAATTTAACCCTTTAGTCTGGGGTTTACACTACTGGACTATCTCCTGGACATAACCCCAGTTTAAACCTCTAGTCTGGGGTTAACAGGACTGGACTATCAGCTGACATAACCCCAGTTTAAACCTCTAGTCTGGGGTTAACAGGACTGGACTATCAGCTGACATAACCCCAGTTTAAACCTCTAGTCTGGGGTTAACAGGACTGGACTATCAGCTGACATAACCCCAGTTTAAACCTCTAGTCTGGGGTTTACACTACTGGACTATCAGCTGACATAATCCCAGTTTAAACCTCTAGTCTGGGGTTAACAGGACTGGACTATCAGCTGACATAATCCCAGTTTAAACCTCTAGTCTGGGGTTAATAGGACTGGACTATCAGATGACATAATCCCAGTTTAAACCTCTAGTCTGGGGTTAACAGGACTGTACTATCTGCTGGACATCATCCCAGTTTAAAACCAGGAGATCTCCATGTTCACCTCACACTGAGGATCAGCTGTAACAGTCAGCTGGTATGAGGACTGAGTTTTCCTGCAGTACCTGAAGGCAGCAGCATCTGTGGAAAGTCCCAACTCTTTACTTTCACTTCCACAGCAGCAGCCAATCAGAAAGAGAGCTGCCGATGAGTCATCAGTTACCAGAGAGGCAGCAGAGAGACAGAGGAGAACAGATAGCCGATGTGCCTCCTTTCTCCCCATTAATTACCTATTAATGACCTGTTAATTACCTATTAATGACCTGATTCCTATTACTTAATTACCTATTAATTACCTAGTGGTACACTATTAATAACCTGTAGACATTTAACCCACTGCTGGACTGTTCCAGTCTTCAGTGGAGGCCGGTGTTCATCGCTGTGTGACGGCGTGACGCCCTGCACGTGATCTGGTCTAACTATCCTCAGTTCTACGGTTGATCTGGTCTCAACTATCCTCAGTTCTACGGTTGATCTGGTCTAACTATCCTCAGTTCTACAGTTGATCTGGTCTCAACTGTCCTCAGTTCTACAGGTGATCTGGTCTCAACTATCCTCAGTTCTACGGTTGATCTGGTCTAACTATCCTCAGTTCTACAGTTGATCTGGTCTAACTATCCTCAGTTCTACAGTTGATCTGGTCTCAACTGTCCTCAGTTCTACAGGTGATCTGGTCTCAACTATCCTCAGTTCTACAGGTGATCTGGTCTCAACTATCTTCAGTTCTACAGGTGATCTGGTCTCAACTATCTTCAGTTCTATGGTTGATCTGGTCTAACTATCTTCAGTTCTACAGGTGATCTGGTCTCAACTATCTTCAGTTCTACAGGTGATCTGGTCTCAACTATCTTCAGTTCTATGGTTGATCTGGTCTCAACTATCTTCAGTTCTACAGGTGATCTGGTCTCAACTATCTTCAGTTCTACAGGTGATCTGGTCTCAACTATCTTCAGTTCTATGGTTGATCTGGTCTCAACTATCTTCAGTTCTATGGTTGATCTGGTCTAACTATCTTCAGTTCTACAGGTGTTCTGGTCTCAACTATCTTCAGTTCTACAGGTGATCTGGTCTCAACTATCTTCAGTTCTATGGTTGATCTGGTCTCAACTATCTTCAGGTCTACAGGTGATCTGGTCTCAACTATCCTCAGTTCTATGGTTGATCTGGTCTCAACTATCTTCAGTTCTACAGGTGATCTGGTCTCAACTATCTTCAGTTCTACAGGTGATCTGGTCTCAACTATCTTCAGTTCTATGGTTGATCTGGTCTAACTATCTTCAGTTCTACAGGTGATCTGGTCTCAACTATCCTCAGTTCTATAGGTGATCTGGTCTCAACTATCTTCAGTTCTACAGGTGATCTGGTCTCAATCTTCAGTTCTATGGTTGATCTGCTCAACTATCCTCAGTTCTACAGGTGATCTGGTCTCAACTATCCTCTAAGCTAATCTTCAGTTCTATGGTTGATCTGGTCTCAACTATCCTCAGTTCTACAGGTGATCTGGTCTCAACTATCTTCAGGTCTACGGGTGATCTGGTCTCAGCTATCCTCAGTTCTACAGGTGATCTGGTTTCATCTATCTTCAGTTCTACGGGTGATCTGGTCTCAACTATCTTCAGTTCTACAGGTGATCTGGTCTCAACTATCGTCAGGTCTACAGGTGATCTGGTCTCAACTATCTTCAGTTCTACAGGTGATCTGGTCTAACTATCTTCAGTTCTACAGGTGATCTGGTCTCAACTATCTTCAGGTCTACAGGTGATCTGGTCTAAACTATCTTCAGTTCTACAGGTGATCTGGTCTCAACTATCTTCAGTTCTACAGGTGATCTGGTCTCAACTGTCTTCAGTTCAATGGTTGATCTGGTCTCAGCTATCCTCAGTTCTACAGGTGATCTGGTCTCAACTATCCTCAGTTCTATAGTTGATCTGGTCTCAACTATCTTCAGTTCTACAGGTGATCTGGTCTCAACTATCTTCAGTTCTAAAAGGTGATCTGGTCTCAACTATCTTCAGTTCTACAGGTGATCTGGTCTCAACTATCTTCAGTTCTACAGGTGATCTGGTCTCAACTATCCTCAGTTCTACAGGTGATCTGGTCTCAGCTATCTTCAGTTCTATGTTTGATCTGGTCTCAATTATCTTCAGTTCTATGGTTGATCTGGTCTCAGCTATCCTCAGTTCTACAGGTGATCTGGTCTCAACTATCCTCAGTTCTATGGTTGATCTGGTCTCAACTATCCTCAGTTCTATAGTTGATCTGGTCTCAACTATCTTCAGGTCTACAGGTGATCTGGTCTCAACTATCCTCAGTTCTATGTTTGATCTGGTCTCAACTATCTTCAGGTCTACAGGTGATCTGGTCTCAACTATCCTCAGTTCTATGGTTGATCTGGTCTCAGCTACCCTCAGTTCTACATGTGATCTGGTCTCAACTATATTCAGTTCTATGGTTGATCTGGTCTCAACTATCTTCAGGTCTACAGGTGATCTGGTCTCAACTATCTTCAGTTCTATGGTTGATCTGGTCTCAACTATCCTCAGTTCTATGGTTGATCTGGTCTCAACTATCTTCAGGTCTACAGGTGATCTGGTCTCAACTATCCTCAATTCTATGTTTGATCTGGTCTCAACTATCTTCAGGTCTACAGGTGAACTGGTCTTAAATAACCCTCATTTTTATGGTTGATTTGGTCCCAGCTCCCCCCAATTCTAAATGGGATCTGGCCCCAACTATTTCAGTTCTATGGTTGATCTGGTCTCAACTATCCTCAGTTCTATAGTTGATCTGGTCTCAACTACCTTCAGTTCTATGGTTGATCTGGTCTCAACTATCCTCAGTTCTATGGTTGATCTGGTCTCAACTACCTTCAGTTCTATGGTTGATCTGGTCTCAACTACCCTCAGTTCTATGGTTGATCTGGTCTCAACTACCTTCAGTTCTATGGTTGATCTGGTCTCAACTACCTTCAGTTCTATGGTTTATCTGGTCTCAACTACCTTCAGTTCTATGGTTGAGCTGGTCTCAACTACCTTCAGTTCTATGGTTGATCTGGTCTCAACTATCTTCAGTTCTACAGGTGATCTGGTCTCAACTATCTTCAGTTCTACGGGTGATCTGGTCTCAACTATCCTCAGTTCTACAAGTGATCTGGTCTCAGCTATCTTCAGTTCTATGTTTGATCTGGTCTCAATTATCTTCAGTTCTATGTTTGATCTGGTCTCAATTATCTTCAGTTCTATGATTGATCTGGTCTCAACTATCTTCAGGTCTACAGGTGATCTGGTCTCAGCTATCCTCAGTTCTACAGGTGATCTGGTCTCAGCTATCTTCAGTTCTATGGTTGATCTGGTCTCAACTATCTTCAGTTCTACATGTGATCTGGTCTCAACTGTCTTCAGTTCTATGGTTGATCTGGTCTCAGCTATCCTCAGTTCTACAGGTGATCTGGTCTCAACTATCCTCAGTTCTATGGTTGATCTGGTCTCAACTATCTTCAGTTCTACAGGTGATCTGGTCTCAACTATCTTCAGTTCTACAGGTGATCTGGTCTCAACTATCTTCAGGTCTACAGGTGATCTGGTCTCAACTATCCTCAGTTCTATGGTTGATCTGGTCTCAGCTACCCTCAGTTTTACATGTGATCTGGTCTCAACTATCTTCAGTTCTATGGTTGATCTGGTCTCAACTATCTTCAGGTCTACAGGTGATCTGGTCTCAACTACCTTCAGTTCTATGGTTGATCTGGTCTCAACTATCTTCAGGTCTACAGGTGATCTGGTCTCAACTATCCTCAGTTCTATGGTTGATCTGGTCTCAACTATCCTCAGTTCTATGGTTGATCTGGTCTCAACTACCTTCATTTCTATGGTTGATCTGGTCTCAACTATCCTCAGTTCTATGATTGATCTGGTCTCAACTACCTTCAGTTCTATGGTTGATCTGGTCTCAACTATCCTCAGTTCTGTGGTTGATCTGGTCTCAACTACCTTCAGTTCTATGGTTGATCTGGTCTCAACTATCCTCAGATCTATGGTTGATCTGGTCTCAACTACCTTCAGTTCTATGGTTGATCTGGTCTCAACTACCTTCAGTTCTATGGTTGATCTGGTCTCAACTACCTTCAGTTCTATGGTTGAGCTGGTCTCAACTACCTTCAGTTCTATGTTTGATCTGGTCTCAACTATCTTCAGTTCTACAGGTGATCTGGTCTCAACTATCTTCAGTTCTATGGTTGATCTGGTCTCAACTACCTTCAGTTCTACAGGTGAGCTGGTCTCAACTACCTTCAGTTCTATGGTTGATCTGGTCTCAACTATCTTCAGTTCTACAGGTGATCTGGTCTCAACTACCTTCAGTTCTATGGTTGATCTGGTCTCAACTATCTTCAGTTCTACAGGTGATCTGGTCTCAACTATCTTCAGTTCTATGGTTGATCTGGTCTGAGGTATCCTCAGCGCTCCAGGAACACGGTGACATTTCGACTAATCCCTGTTCTGTCTGTTCTCAGTGCTATTAAAGTACCTGAACAGCTCACTGTAGCTGAATCAGCAGCTTTGTGGCTGCTGTGGTTCGTAGTGTGAACGCAGCGTTAGACTGTTTTAAAGTTCTCTGTACGTCGTCTATGGACCCTTGGTTCTACACAAAGAAGTTCCTAATGTATGAATGAAGTTAGATTTGATTTCATCCTCGTTCTTTAGAGAACAGTGATGTCATCGTTCTGTAGAGAGCAGAGTGACGTCATTGTTGTGTAGAGAACAGTGATGTCATCGTTCCATAGAGAACAGTGATGTCATCATTTCGTAGACAACAGAGTGACATCATCGTTCCATAGAGAACAGTGACATCGTTCTGTAGAGACCAGAGTGACTTGTAGTTTTAAAGGTTTATTCCACCCAAATACTACTGACTACTCGTAGTTTTAAAGGTTTACTCCACCCAAATACTACTGACGACTTGTAGTCTTAAAGGTTTATTCCACCCAAATACTACTGACGACTTGTAGTCTTAAAGGTTTATTCCACCCAAATACTACTGACGACTTGTAGTTTTGACGGTTTATTCCACCCAAATACTACTGACGACTTGTAGTATTAAAGGTTTATTCCACCCAAATACTACTGACTAGGTGTAATTTTAAGGGTTTATTCCACCCAGATACTACTGACTACCTGTAGTTTTAAAGGTTTATTCCACCCAAATACTACTGACTACTCGTAGTTTTAAAGGTTTACTCCACCCAAATACTACTGACTGTTACGCCGGGGCTCCGGACAGGCAAAACAGGACTCAAAAGCACAACTCTTCACAAAGGCAGATTCAAAACAACGCTGGTCTTTATTCGGAAACTGGTCGGTACACAGGAAGGCAGATATCTCAGGCAAACAAATCCGGTCTGACAGGCAAAGCTCAGGGTCAAAAAACACGCGAAGGTCTCGGTACACGGCTGGCAAAAACACTCAGAAAATACGCTGGTTGTTAGTCACGAGGAACATAACGAACTGGCAACGAGAGGCAGGGGAACACAGCTTAAGTACCCGTGAGGGGAGTGATTAACTATCAACAGGTGAACACAATCAGGGGCGGGGAAGACGATCGGACACAGGTGAGTGGAGATAAAACTAGGTCAGTGCAGTCATTCATTCCGAGGGGCGGGGAGCATGCAGGCAGGAAGTGAAGTGCACTGAAACGAGAGGGAGGATTAGGATTTCACAATCAAACAGGAAGTGCTCACATGAAACATGAAAAAACAAAAGAAACCCATCACCGATGTTTGGCGGACGTCACACTGACGACTTGTAGTCTTAAAGGTTTATTCCACCCAAATACTACTGATGACTTGTAGTCTTAAAGGTTTATTCCACCCAAATACTACTGACGACTTGTAGTCTTAAAGGTTTATTCCACTCAAATACTATTGACGACTTGTAGTTTTAACGGTTTATTCCACCCAAATACTACTGACGACTCGTAGTTGTAAACGGTTTATTCCACCCAAATACAACTGACTACTCGTAGTTTTAAAGGTTTATTCCACCCAGATACTCCTGACTATCTGTAGTTTTAAAGGTTTATTCCACCCAGATACTACTGACTAGCTGTAGTTTTAAAGGTTTATTCCACCCAAATACTACTGACTACCTGTAGTTTTAAAGGTTTATTCCACCCAGATACTCCTGACTACCTGTAGTTTTAAAGGTTTATTCCACCCAGATACTCCTGACTACCTGTAGTTTTAAAGGTTTATTCCACCCAGATACTCCTGACTACCTGTAGTTTTAAAGGTTTATTCCACCCAGATACTACTGACTACCTGTAGTTTTAAAGGTTTATTCCACCCAGATACTACTGACTACCTGTAGTTTTAAAGGTTTATTCCACCCAGATACTCCTGACCAGCTTGTCCAGCACTGTATTTCAGCTCTTAGCGTCTTTGATTACCCAGTTCAGCTTCCAGCTCTGTCAGTTTTACATTTCAGCTTCAGGTTTTTCAGCAGTGCAGTGATGATAATAATTAATGCATCAGAGCCGAAACACTTTTAGGCATTTTGCAACATTTCATATTTCTGCATTTTCAACAGGAAATGTATTTTATAGTTTAAAATGTGCTGTGGAAACAAAGGTGATTACTGTTATTATTATTATTATTATTGTTACTATTATTATTATTATTGTTATTATTATTATTACTGTTCTTATAACCTGAATATGAAGGCAGTGTGTGTGTGCATTGTGTGTGTGTGTGTGTGTGTGTGTGTGTGTGATAAGATAAGATGAACCTTTATTAATCCCCGGAGGGAAATTCGTGTGTGTGTGTGTGTGTGTGTGTGTGTGTGGTTGTGAGACAGTCATGTGATCACACTCAGTGTTCAGCACTTTGTTGTTTTCTGTTCTGAACGCAGCGTGTTTACTTTCATTTCCTGTTCAGTCAGCAGCCAATCAGAAGCAGCGCTGCTGATGAGTCATCAGTTACCAGGAGCAGCAGTCTGTTGTTGAGCACCGAGAGAGAGACAGACGGAGCTCAGACGCCTCCTACAGCTCCATCAGGGTATTTATTATAACAATATCACAGCTCAAAATACTCTCACCTCACCAAAATACTACAAAATATGATCATGAAGTAAAAGATTAGACCAGTAAACAATAACAAGTAACTCTGTAAATCTTCCAATATGACAACAGGTATGTTAGGGGCTGTTGTGTTGCCATGACAACGGTAGGTGGGTTGTGAAATGGCAGCTTAAACCCACTTCAGGAGAAATAAATGAAGATTTAATAATTTATATCAACATATTCAACATTATACAGATGTTCACATCATATACAGGTGAGCTCAGTCAACATTCAGGTGTACAGGTGAGATCAGTCAGCGTTCAGGTGCAGACAGGTGAGATCAGTCAGCGTTCAGGTGTACAGGTGAGATCAGTCAGCATGTTGGGGGGGTTCAGGTGCAGACAGGTGAGATCAGTCAGTGTTCAGGTGAGATCAGTCAGTGTTGAGGTGTACAGGTAAGATCAGTCAGCATTCAGGTGAGACCAGTCAGCATTCAGGTGTACAGGTGAGAAAATAAACAGTCAGTGTTCAAGTGTACAGGTGAGACCAGTCAGCGTTCAGGTGTAAGGTGAGACTATAGTGTTCAGGTGAGATCAGTCAGCGTTCAGGTGCAGACAGGTGAGATCAGTCAGTGTTCAGGTGAGATCAGTCAGTGTTGAGGTGAGACCAGTCAGCATTCAGGTGTACAGGTGAGATCAGTCAGATACAGGTAAGATCAGTCAGCATTCAGGTGAGACCAGTCAGCATTCAGGTGTAAGGTGAGACCAGTCAGCGTTCAGGTGTACAGGTGTCATCAGTCAGGTTAGGGGAAAGAGAACACAGGTGAGAACAGTCAGCGTTCAGGTGTACAGGTGAGATCAGTCTGTGTTCAGGTGTGCAGGTGAGACCAGTCGGTGTTCAGGTGTACAGGTGAGATCAGTCAGTGTTTAGGTGTACAGGTGAGATCAGTCAGCATTTAGGTGAGATCAGTCAGTGTTCAAGTGTACAGGTGAGACCAGTCAGTGTTCAGGTGTACAGGTGAGACCAGTCAGCGTTCAGGTGTACAGGTGAGACTAGTCAGTGTTCAGGTGAGATCAGTCAGCGTTCAGGTGCAGACAGGTGAGATCAGTCAGTGTTCAGGTGAGATCAGTCAGTGTTCAGGTGAGACCAGTCAGCATTCAGGTGTACAGGTGAGATCAGTCAGCATTCAGGTAAGATCAGTCAGCATTCAGGTGAGACCAGTCAGCATTCAGGTGTACAGGTGAGACCAGTCAGCGTTCAGGTGTACAGGTGTCATCAGTCAGCGTTCAGGTGGGATCAGTCAGTGTTCAGGTGAGATCAGTCAGCGTTCAGGTGCAGACAGGTGAGATCAGTCAGCGTTACAGGTGAGATCAGTCAGCGTTCAGGTGCAGACAGGTGAGATCAGTCAGCGTTCAGGTGCAGACAGGTGAGATCAGTCAGCGTTCAGGTGAGATCAGTCAGTGTTCAGGTGAGAACAGTCAGCGTTCAGGTGCATACAGGTGAGACCAGTCAGCATTCAGGTGTACAGGTGAGATCAGTCTGTGTTCAGGTGTACAGGTGAGATCAAAGCGTTGCATCCGCTTCCGGTGGCGCTGCTCCGTAGCGACCCGGGCCTGTGCTACTGTTGCTTCTGTTTGTTTCTAAAGTAGTATATGTAGGTGTTGTGTGTTATGCCCGTAGCAAAGTGTTTTGAAAGTGCTTGAGACTGTGACTGAGTTGTCTGTTGACGGCAGGCAAGCGTGATCACGCTATGAACTTACATGTTTGACAGCTGACAGAAGCTGGCAGTCGGTAGCCTGGAACAATGGCGTCTAGCCTACACTTTTTTCTGCTGGCACTGATTACCAGCGAACTTTTCGTCTCCAGTCCCTGTCAGACAACTTCGCAGTGGGAATACGGACTACGACGGGTGTACTCCAGAGATGCATTACTCTCCCTCCGATCACGGCAGTTTACACCACCGGATCATTTACCAGCTGTGATCCGAGCGACACACACCGGTGCACGGCCGCCGCGGAAGAGAGGGAGGCGGGGAGGCGTCCGGCACCGCTGCCATCGATCATCCTGAGTAACGCTCGGTCACTGACTCCTAAGATGGACGAGCTCCGTGTGAACCAAAACAACTATTTCGAATACCGGGAAGCTAACCTGATGGTATTCACCGAAACATGGTGCCACCCAGGAGTCCCAGACGCTCTGCTGGACCTGGAGGGTTTCTCGCTGGTGCGCAGTGACCGCTCCGACGCGTCTGGCAAGAGGAACGGAGGAGGCGTGTGCATTTATGTGAGCGACAAATGGTGCAAACAATATACAGTTAAAGACACAATATGCACCCCAGACATAGAACTACTTTGCATTTTGGGAGTTTGGGAACATCATTATAGGCGCTGTTTATATACCCCCCAGCGGCAACGCAGGCAAAGCAGCTGCGCGCGTAGCAGAGTGCGCGCATGAACAGCTACGGCGCACACCGGGAGCACCTATCTTCTTCCTAGGCGATTTCAATCACTGTAAGCCAGAGACTGCCTTATCAGGCTTTGAACAATATGTGAACTGCCACACCAGACACAGTAGGATATTGGACAAATGCTACGGCAACATCAAGGGTGCATATTCTGCAAAGCCAAAGCCCCCCTTTCTAACTCGGACCATAATACAATACATCTTATTCCTACATACAAATCAATCTTCAAATCACGTAAACCTGTTCGTAAGACTGTTAACGTCTGGACAGATGATTCAGTTGAAACACTAAAAGGGTGTTTCCTGTGTACAGACTGGTCCATATTTCACACTCTAGAGCTTGATGAGGCTACAGATACTGTAACAGACTATGTGAACTTCTGCGTCGATAATGTGGTAGCCAAGAAGGATGTCATCATCTATCCTAACAACAAGCCCTATATAACAAAAGAAATCAAAGAGTGCATAAATAGGAAAAAACAAGCATTTAGTGGTAGAGACAGAGCAAGTCTGTTAAAAGTTCAAAAAGAACTGAAACAACTTTTAAACAAAGCCAGAGAACAACACAGACAAACAATGGAACAGAGCCTCTTAACCTCAAATACTAAAAAACTCTGGGATACAATGAAATCAGCAACTAACATGAATCCTGTAAAAAAGCAAATTGTCACCCTCGATGAACAGCAAAAATCAAATGAGCTGAACGATTTCTATTTAAGATTTGACTAAGAATTGACTACGAATTTTTCTTGTGAGTGTGACGGGGTGATGCAGTCATTACCAGAAACTGATACCACTGGCTGGCTGGAGGTGGACCCACCTAGTGTCCAGCACCTTTTTCGTACTGTGCGAACTGATAAATCCACTGGCCCAGACGGACTGCCGGCTTTTTTGCTCAAAAGCTGTGCAGAGGAACTGACGCCAGCATGGTGTCCTATATTCCAGCGGTCATTAGACACCCACACTGTCCCAGCTCTGTGGAAGAGGTCAATAATAACACCAGTGCCCAAAAAGCCTTGTGCTACAGAGAACAATGATTTTCGTCCTGTAGCTTTGACCTCGATAATCATGAAGTGTTTTGAAAAATTTGTTGTGTCACTGCTTAAAACAGAAGTGCAGCCCATGTTAGATGCATGTCAGTTTGCCTACAAACATGAACGCAGCACTGAAGATGCAATCCTCTGCATGTTGCACTCTGTTTCTAAGCATCTGGAAGAGACAAAATCTTATGCTCGAGTTTTATGTATTGATTTTAGTTCAGCATTTAATACTGTGCAACCTCATTTGCTTTTAAAAAAACTGAAGGACATGAATGTCAACACTACCCTGATCATGGCTTGTTCGTCAGAGTCTTGTGTGTGCCATCGTCGCTAGAGGGATTTTTACATCTTCTAGTAGGTATACTCATTGTGGTCGTAGACATGTCACTCTGGAGTCTGTCAGACTTATACTTTTGGCTAAAATTGCCTGGAAGTGACCGGAACTCCAGTGAAGCTCCCCATTAGACTCCATTCTAATTTTGCCAGAGTTTTTTGGAGAGGAGCAAAAGTGAGCAGTTTCTAAAACTGACCTGGTGGCCACATTTTTGACACTACAGACACAAAAACCACACTGGCTTGTTCGTCAGAGTCTTGTGCCTCGTAAAATGCTCTTATTTATGCTGTAGGAGTTACGGTTTTTGATTTATTGGCATTTGTTTGGAACAATTGCTTCAGGCTTTTTCAGTGCAATCCTGTCTCCTCTAACCGCAGCTGTGAGGAGTTAGAGGTTGCCCTAGCAACGCTGGGGCGCTCCGCACCTGGCCAGGCTCCCTAACACACACAGACACACACAGAGACAGACATAGGCGCGCGCACACACACACACACACACAGGGGGACATCTCCATATATGGAGAATTGGCTGAATCGTTCTGTTTTCTGCCCAGCAACTGCCCAGAAGTGGCTGATTACTAACAGGTGGTTCACATCACATTAAAATCTATGCTTCTTGTTATTGCACTATCCACTTTGCTGCTGTAACATGTACATTTCTCCAGGGTGGGACAAATAAAAGAATATCTTTATCTTTTATCTTATCTTATCAGCCAATCAGATCACACATGCCAGTTGCCCACCTGTGATTGGAGGCCTCCTTGATTGCATAGTGTGAGATTGGAGACAGAGACTTGCCTTCAAATCCTAGTCAATATGGCTGCTGTGAAAAAGGTAGATAATAGAGAGTCTGACTTTTTGTTGAATTGCGTTGCCGTGGCATGGCGGCATTTGGGTGATTCACGCACAGGAAGTTGTTGTAACTTTAGTGTACTTTGTCAGATCTGCTCCAAATTTGTCATCCATGACGGTGGTCCAGGCCTGATGATTTACATGCCAACATAGACTCACAGCAGCCCCCGCCCCTAAATACACATTAGCCATGCCCCCATTCATAACTATTGAACTGAACTTTGTCATAGACTACTGTGGGAGGTGTCATATTACTCAGCAGAGAATCCCTATTTAATTGGTAGTCAGCCCCCAGACCCCCGGTGACTCTCGAAATTTTTGCAAGAAATTTTTTAATTAATTTTACTGGGGATAAAACCAGGAATAATAAAAATATAAAAAAAGAAAAAAAAAGAAAAAAAGAGGGGGGTATTTTGGTGTTTTGGGGGGCAGAAAAAGGGAAAGGGGGGGGACGGGATTTTGGGTTTTTGGGAGAAGGGGGGGGCAGGGGTAGCCCCACTCACTATTGTTCCCCTGGGCGTTTTTAAAGAGGAAAAGGGGGAAAAGCCCGAAACAATTTGAAAAAAAAAAAAATGTGAAAAAAAAAGAAAGGGGGAAGGCATTCAATAAAGCAATCCTTCTATATTTAATTTTCTTTCCTTCCCCTCTTTTTCCCACCTACAGATTAGCCATGCCCCAGCCAAATTATATATCAAAAAATGTGTCTTGATCAGCAATGGTGTGCTATTTAACACATTTCCAGTACGTAAATTTATAAGTGCAAAAAAACACAAAATTGCATTGATGGTGAATAGAGTTTAATTCCATAAAATTCAATTTCTCAGCCATTTTCAAGTATTTTTAACTCAGTCATACTTTAACCTAGAGAATCAGTTTTAACTTTAAGTTGTTGCTGATTTTTGGGAGATTGTTTCCTTAAATTTATATATTTATATCTTTTATACTTTTCAAGATATCTGATTTCAAAAAATGGGGTTTTCTATTTTGATATTTTCTCAGAATTGTTCCATCATGATAGAGGGGAGAAGAATAAAAACTTAAAAAAAAAAAAATTTCACAAACAACTTGTGCCCATGCTCACAAATTTTCGATCCACAGACATGATTTTTACATCTTCTGGTAGGTATACTCGTTGTGGTGGTAGACATGTCACTCTGGAGTCTGTCAGACTTATACTTTTGGCTAAAAGTGCCTGGGAGTGACAGAACTCCAGAGAAGCTCCCTAAAAAACCCAATTAAAATTTGGAAGAGTTTTTGGGGGGGGGGAAAAGGGAGGAGTTTCTAAAAATGCCCGGGGGCCAAAATTTTAAAAACAAAAAAAAAAAAACAAAAAGGTGTTTTTTATAAAAATTTTTGTCCTTAAAAAAATTTTTTTATTTATGTGTAGGAGTTTTTTTTTTTTTTTTATTGGTATTTTTTTAAAAAAATATTTTTTTTTTTTTAAAAAACAATCTCCTCCCTAACCCACGGGGGGGGGGAGAGAGGGGGTGCCCAAGGGGGGGGGGGCTCCGCCCAGCCCCCCCCCAAAAACACACAAAAACACACACACACACACAAAGGGGGAAATATATATAAATGAGAATTCTGAAAAAAAAATAAAATAAAAAGGTCAAAAGTAACACACGCCTGTCATAACTCTCATGTGTTTATAGTATCAGTCTGGCTAACAGTTTGGGTCTTTTAGGGCCAAACGTGACACAAAATAACTCAGTCATCCTTTAACCTAGGCAGTTGACACCAAGTGTTAAATCAGAGCAGGATTTTCTGCCAGGCTGAAGACAGAAACATTTTTAGAAACAGCGCTGATAAGCACATTTTACCCTTAAGTAACAAAATAATAGCACTACTGAGTTCATTAAGGCCTCTACTCTCTCATGATCTAGTCATTTTTTTCAGATAAAATGCTCCTTTGACCTTAGCTGTCTTTCTATGGTCACATCTCTCACAACTGTCTGTCATGCTGTTGTCTGCCCAGCAACCGCCCAGCAACTGATCAGGTGGTTTCATTAGCCAATCAGGTCAAACATGCCTGTGGCCACCTGTGATTGGATAGCTGTCCTGGCCCTAAGGCTATATAAACCTCCGACGACCAGCGAACGGCCTCCTTGATATGCTACTTGTGAGATTGGAGACCTACTTGCCTTCTGACCTTGTGGATTACTGCTTTCTTTGTTCTTCGACGGACACGGAGTGAAGCGGACTTCTCTTCAAAGGTAAGTTGTTTTCATGCTTTAGTTGGCTTTATAAAGATTTCTTTATGGGTTTTTAGCAGTTTCAGAGAAGTGTAATGTTTAGACAAACGTTTTATTTTAATTTCTGTCGAGTTTGAATGCATAGTTAGCATGCTAACTGCCGTTAGCGTTAGCATGCTAGCTGCCGTTAGCGTTAGCATTAAGAGAGGGAGAGAAAGAGAGCTTCTCCTCTCCTGCCACGTTAGAAATACTGTAGTTGGAGACTAAGTTGAATTCAGGAGCTGTATGGTTGTGTTTGTTTAATAATAGAAATGCTGAATTATTTGTTCATGCAGTTCTCCAGCTTAAACTAGTTAGCTTAAACTGTTAAAGCAGCAGCGCAGCGAGCAGCGAGGTGGGCGGGGGTGGCGCTGGAGGGGGAGGGGGAGGGGGAGAGAGAGCAAGCAAGCGTCTCCTCTCCTGCCACGTTATTAATACTGTAGTTGGAGACTAAGTTGCATTCAGGAGCTGTATGGTTGTGTTCTGTTTAATAATGCAAATGCTGAATTAATTGTTATTAATACTGTAGTTGGAGACTAAGTTGCATTCAGGAGCTGTATGGTTGTGTTCTGTTTAATAATGCAAATGCTGAATTAATCGTTATTAATACTGTAGTTGGAGACTAAGTTGCATTCAGGAGCTGTGTGGTTGTGTTCTGTTTAATAATGCAAATGCTGAATTTATTGTTATTAATACTGTAGTTGGAGACTAAGTTGCATTCAGGAGCTGTATGGTTGTGTTCTGTTTAATAATTCAAATGCTGAATTAATCGTTATTAATACTGTAGTTGGAGACTAAGTTGCATTCAGGAGCTGTATGGTTGTGTTCTGTTTAATAATGCAAATGCTGAATTTATTATTATTAATACTGTAGTTGGAGACTAAGTTGCATTCAGGAGCTGTATGGTTGTGTTCTGTTTAATAATGCAAATGCTGAATTAATTATTATTAATACTGTAGTTGGAGACTAAGTTGCATTCAGGAGCTGTAAAATGGTTGTGTTCTGTTTAATAATGCAAACGCTGAATTAATTGTTATTAATACTGTAGTTGGAGACTAAGTTGCATTCAGGAGCTGTGTGCTTGTGTTCTGTTTAATAATGCAAAAATGCTGAATTAATTGTTATTAATACTGTAGTTGGAGACTAAGTTGCATTCAGGAGCTGTATGGTTGTGTTCTGTTTAATAATGCAAATGCTGAATTAATTGTTATTAATACTGTAGTTGGAGACTAAGTTGCATTCAGGAGCTGTGTGGTTGTGTTCTGTTTAATAATTCAAATGCTGAATTAGTTGTTCACACAGTTCTCCAGCTTAAACTAGTTAGTTTAAACCGTTTGCATTAGTAATGACATGAGAAAGAGAGAAAAAGAGAGAAGAGAAAAAGAGCTTCTCTTCTCCTGATACATGAGAAATACTTTATTTATTTATTTATTTATTTATTTATTTATTTATTTATTTATTTATTTGATTATTTCTGCTCGGGTAACACTTCTCCCACCTGCCTCATTACAAATATTGTATTTAATCATGTATTTTTTTTTTTTGTTTTTTTTTTACTTTATTCACCTATTTATTTTATTAAACTTTTATTTTATTTCTGCTTAGGTTAAACTTCCTTCCTGCTACACTAGAAATATTTATAATTTATTTATTAATTCAGGAGAGGAGCGACCAGCTTCAATAATGTTTCTTCTCAAGTTATATTCTCACCTGCTACACCAGAAAAGCTTTATTTAATTTATAGTTTTTATTCATATTTATTGATCTATTAACTTTATATGTATATTGTAAAAGTATTTTATATTTATATATACTGTATATACACACGTGCACACTCAGAACCAACTCTAACCTTGACATGTTTCTTAATTGCAGGTTCTCTGGCATTCCTGCCCTCAAGCTTCTGGAGAAGCTTGAATTTCATCACACTCATCACACATCACATCACTCTTCTCACCTCATATCTACTCTACTGTATCCCAACTTCTTACACACATCTTAGATAAGGTTACCTAGATTAGATTACATTAGTTAGATTAGATTAGATTGCATTAGATAGCGTTAGATTAGATAGATTTAGATTAGGTAGACTTAGACTTAGTATTTCAGGTTAGGTCAGTGTTAGATTCGATTTGATTAGTTCACCAATTTCATACAGTTAAAATTATTTGAGTACAGTACATTTTTGTTATTCTGCAGTTGCGACTTTCACTTTTTTGCGAGCTTTCTCTTGCCAGGACCATGCCGAGACGAGGTCGACGGAGTCGCGCTGCCCGCCTGAGATTCCGTAAGCCCACCGAGGAGGAGCTGAGGCCAGCCAGCCCCACCCTGCCGGTATAGAGCAGCATATATATAGAGCATCTGTTTATATGAAAATAGCTTTGAAATATTCACTGTGCAACTGCCATGACTTAGGGTTCTTTGGTTTTAATGTCTCATTAGATGGCGTCCCCCCCTGATGACCAGTCCAGGAAGGAGCCCACACCAGCCCCCAGATGGTCCGGGACCAAGGACACCCCACCGTCTCTTGCTCCAGTCTTGAATGTAAGTTTGTACTACAACTGCCACTCACTCACTCACTCGCTCGCTCGCTCGCTCACTCACTCACTCACTCACTCACTCACTCACTCAGACTCTGCCTCCGTCTTTATCTTTGTCTTTCTCTGTCTCTGCAGTGACCACATACACGTTCCTTTCTGGACAGCCATGTCTGTCTTTGTCTTCCTGTTTCTACAGCTAGTTGGTCGTCACTGAGCCTGGACTTGGTCAGGATGCGTCTCTGCTTTGTATCTCTGACAGCTTGTTTTTTTTATCTCTTTCTCTCTATCAGGTAGTTGGTTCTTCACTGCCAGCTGCATCATTCTGGAGACGGGATGATGTGCGTGCTGACTTTGTTGCACGTGAGTATCCATACGTTTTAGTCTTTGAATAATATGTAATTACAGTAAATTTCCCTACATTACATTTTAACCTCTGTGTTTTGTTTCTTTTTAACAGGCCGCGGTACTGGCTACCGCCATAAAGTGAAGACGTGGCCAACTAGCCCAGCTACTAACCGTCCCTGGAAGTTGGTCACCCCACCGGAGTCTCCTGACAAGAAGGTATTAATGTTGTCTGCTTGATGAAGAAAACAGATGATCTTGAGCGGAATTGATGATTTTCATGCTAAACTAATTATGTTTTTCATTGCAGTTTGTTCTGATTGTCGGGGACTCCCACTTGAGAGCGATTGTTGACGGCTTCAGCAGTTTGTCCTCGGCACGTTTTTCCTTTGGGTTCTTGTCGTGCCCAGGCGCTGATGCCCGTCGGCTGACCACCGAGGTGGTCAACGTCTCTCTTCCTCGCATCCCTGAGGCAGTTTGTCTTCTCGCACCGAGCAATAACCTGACTTCCAGTGCCACCATTGCTCAGGCAGCTGCCGACTACACCAAGCTGCTTACTGCCATTCGCAGCCGCTGGCCCAGAGTAAGTGTGGCCTTTTCTTCATTCTTCTTTTACAATGACTGGATGAGATTTCAAATAATAATGTATATTTATTGTAACTATTGAATACATTTGTATTCATTTGAATGTATATGTAATTTAGCAATAGTGAACATGTTTCTTTGTTTGCTTGTTTTTTTACTCCAGCTTTTTGTGGCTGACTTCCCGCCCCGGCTGACCTGTGAGGAGTCTTACCAGAACCTCCTTCGGCAGGAATTTCACCGGATCTCTGCTCGTATGGGTATGTAGGAATGATTTTAAACCGTTACATTGTTAATGTGATGTCTTCTTTGTAAGCAAATAGATAAAGAATAAAACACATAGTAATGAATAACAATAATTTTACATGTATGGACATTATGACTGATTTCATTTTGTTGTTGTTGGTAGGCGTGAGGTACTTCAGTGGAGTGGACGACTTCCCTCTTCATCACCGGACTTTGTGGACCACTGATGGGGTGAACTTCTTTGTTGTTAATATGAAAAGCTCAGTTAATAGCAGCTGCTTCTTGATGGTAAAACTTTCCCTACATGACTTTGGTATTTTCATTCTGCAGGTCCATCTGAGTGATCGGGAGGGGATGCCCAGACTCTGTGGCTTGCTTCGTCGCAGCACCGAACTGGAGTTCGCTACGGCACCCAGCGTTTCACCCAAGCCTTCACCTCCAGTTCGGAAGTCCTCTCCGAAGGCCCCGGCTCCTCGGTCACCTGTGGTCCAAGCCCGTCCGGGCTTGAAGGTAACTGCCACAGTGCGATGTTTTGTTTTGTGTGAGACTTGAAGAAAATGTGATTGTTCTGAAGTGGTTTACAGTTTGTCTAATACAGTGTGGTGCTGTTTTTCATTTCAGATGAGCCAGCCTGGTGAACCCTCCCAGTCCCGGGGTTCAGCCCAGACCAGGATGGCTCTCTCGCAGGTTTGTTATTTTTCTAATACTTCTGTTAGGATGTTTAAATTGGTTACTATTGTATACTTTGTGTGTTTGCAAAGGCATGTTGTCAGTGGATTTTTCTCTTTGTTTCCCCAGGAGGAGGAGGAGGGCTTCTTGCCACTAAACCCAGTCTGGTTCAGCACCCGAACTTTGTTAGCGGTGGAAGAAGTGTCTCCTTCTCACCTGCCCTCACCTGCCGATGTGGACTGCAAGCCGGCTCTAAAGCACAAGAGGGTAATTACACTGTTATTACACCTAATCTGTTATATTAGGCTTCACTATACGTGGCATTTATAACAGTCATTACTGCTTTAAAACAAAGACACTATAATATCAATAGCACTGCTTATCATGATGATAATAACAATAGTTTACAAACATATTCAGCTATTCTCAAACATAATTGTAATGGATCTCCAGTGTGTCTTGTGTAACTGATGATTAAAGTTGAACATGTATTATGTTTTATTTTAATGATCTAGGTGGCCTCGTCTGTGTCACCCAGACGACCTCGCACCCCAGACCGAGGCACCCCAAGTCGCCGCTCGGCAGTGACCAACGTATGTTACTTCTCATCACAACTAACACACACAGTCATTTACAGGATACACTGTGTCTTCACCGAGACACGACTAGACTGTCCACTCTGAGGTTTAATATTTAGGTTCTTGTCTTGTCAACAGCTGGTTGGATCGCCCCCGAGCAGACTGTGCTTTAGTTCAGGTGATGAGTCAACCCCCTGCTGCTCACCTGTTGCAAAGGTAAATTTCACTCCTCCTGAATAACTGCATAGTTTCATTTACAACTTAATGTTTACTGAATTTGCTGTAATGTGCTCTCAGATGGCCAAGATTAAGACTCCTTCACCGGTGGGACCATCCTGGACCATCAGAGACAGTGGCTGCGATGCTCCCTCTCCAGCTAAGGTATTTAGTTATTTACCTCCACATTTCACAGACACAGAAATGTGTACAGTACATCTAAATGAAACTGTGGTTCATATTAAGTCTCAATATCTTTGTGTTACACACATTATCAGTGGTTAATTGAATTTATTACTTTGTATTACATAGTGTAGAAATTTATTAAGTGCTACAGCAACAATGACATTCGTTTATGTAAACCAGCTTTAATGTTGGACAAAACTGTTACACCGCACGACGAACAAGGTAGACATGTAATCATTAGACAAAGTATCACTCAATGAGAAATCAATACTCATCTTTTAATTTTAAATGACGCTGCACTATCTGAGGGACGTCCTGGTTCCTCAAGAAATATATAAAGAAGGGGTCTCATTAATGCCAGGCTTTGACCAAGTCAATGGGGTGGGTGGGTTTGTTATTTCACCCTTGACTGAATTATTTTTTTTTTTTTTAAAAAGTGATGAATGATATTTTTGATGTAAATATCTGCCTTAGTTCCCCTGGTTTTTTTTTTCCAAAAAAAGAAGGTGGGGTTGTGGGGAGGTTTTCGCCCCCAGGGGTGCAGCTCTCTGCCCTCGGGTGCAGTTCTCTGCCCTCAGGTGCAGCTCTCTGCCCTAGGTGCAGCTCTCTGCCCTCAGTGAGCTCTCTGCCCTGGGCTACTGAGGCGCTGCATTGCTGTCATTTCAATAAGACAGTAAAAGTGAACAATATTGCCACTCAGGACTTTACTAGAAATGTCACTGTGTTTGAGACGCATTGAGCCAGAAATACGACATGAAGTAAGTTAAAATATGTTGTTGACTTTTACTTAACTCTTCAACAAACATGTTAAGTTCTGAGTGCAGAGTGTGGCTAACTGCCTAGAGGAAAACACTAGCAATGCTGATTGGTTTGCAGGTTAACTAGCGAACTGTTTGGTAACGTTAATAACACCTATTAAACTCATGTTACTCATTTCAATATTTGACCATCTGGGTCTGTGTGAATTGTCTCCATTAACACTGCTTTCCTCTGGTCAATCGCAAAATTACAGACATGACTACAATGTTCTCAGTGGCAATATTAACTTTTTTTTCTCTTAGCAAAATGAAGAACATGAGCAGAAAGCTGCACCTGGGTAGAGAGAATACAAAGGAAACTACAAAATATTTAGATAAAAACACAGTTGAATACAATCTGAATCTGTTTTTTTGTTTGTTTGTTTTTTGTTAAAAATAGTGAAATGAAATAAGCCAGATATGAACAGATATGAAGAAGAATGAATTCTTTTTTTTTGAGGGGGAGAACAATTTACACAGTATTCCAGATATGACTGTGTAGTGAGACTAGACCATCCCACCTCATTGACTTCAACTGCCTATGAAACCGCCTGTTTAAAAAAACTGATCTTTCATGTCACACCGCATGTACAAAAATTTACTTAACGATAATTATTTTAGGTGCCTTGTGCATTTGGAACATTTTTATTAGTAAATTACACCGCCTTTATAGATTTATTTTGTGAAATTAAAGTATTTTATATAAACATCAAAAGAAACTCCTTTGTGTTTGGTAGTTTTTCTTTATTGTAATGATGCTTCTTGGCAATAAATCTTTTACTGTTGAAAAGCCTATTTATTTCCCTTTTAAATGGTGCCACATTTGTAAGGAACAAGCATTTGTGGGATGAACAGCAGAGCTGAGTATCCTCTCCTCTCTCAAACTCTGGAGTTAATCTCTGATGCTCATTTACCTCTTGGGCACTGCTGGGGTGCCCCTGGGCAAGGCACCAAACCCCCAACTGCTCTGGGCGCTTGTCAGGAGCAGCCCCCTCACTCTGACATCTCTCATTGACATGTATTTGTACTGTGTGAAAAACAGAGTGAAAAATTGAATTTCCCCATTGTGGGACTCATGAAGGAATATCTTTCTTTCTTTTCTTTCTTTCATCCTGTTCATCCTTATGAAGGCACGTTCCTTACATATGTGGTACCTTTTTAATAGGAAATAAACATGCTTACAACAAAAATAATCTACCAAACACAAATCAAGTTAATTTTTGTGTGATGTTCATATATCATACTTCATTCATTCCGATCACACCAAAGGACTTTCTGTATGTTTACCAGAAATACAAAATAAAACACATCTTAAATCAAAAAAACGGTTATGTTAAAGCTCTTATTTTATTTCCAGAAGTTATACGGTGGAGGAATGCAATTCAATTAATATTTTAACTTGATTACCGTGAAATCAGGTGTCATGTTAACTACCTAAAAACAGAAATGATAATATTAAGTCATCCTTTTATAACTTAATTTCAGGGTGGAGCCAGCGCACAGACTGCACATGTTCAAACAGTGAGGGCCAGTCATAGTCAGAATGACAGGAGGTACAAAAAATTCTCCAGAAATCACCAGTGCAGCTGCATGTCCCTGACTTTCCTCGCCTACCAGAACGAGGGTGTTCAGTTCAACATGAGGACCCTCGACAGAGTTCTGGCACAAGGAGACTCCCTCTATGTTGGAATCAAACGGCAGCTGATTCATGACAAAACATTCCAAAGTAACCACTTGACAGTAGAGGAAATGCCAAAAGAAGTGCTGACAGACACAAATATGTACAATGTCCACATGCCTGATGTCAGATGTGGATATTTGTATCCCAAACCTGGTGAAGACCCGACTGAACAGTGGTGGCTGCCCCTTGCCACACAGATAGAGTGTCTGTCAGCAGATGTCAGCCATGCTCTAATCATAATAACTCCAGAGGTCATTGCAGTTTTTCGTGACAGATCAGGGAGGTATGGAGTCTTTGATTCCCACACCAGAAATGCAGCAGGCTTACCACACCACTTTGGAACTGCAGTCATGAAGACCTTCTCTGAACTCAGTGACCTGGCTGACCACCTGCACAAAGTCTTTCAAAATCGTGGAAGTTCTGCCAGCTACGAGTTTGTGCCGGTATCATTTGAAGCTGTTGGTTCCAGTGAACATCCTGAACAATCTGCTGCCCCAAACAAAGACACCCATGCTGAAATTGCCCCCTGCTCAGAGCCAACAGAGGTTCCGACAGCTCAAGTCGCAGATGGTATTGACATTCCCTCAGCACTCCCACAAGCTCTCCCTGCCCCAACCCAGGACACCAAGTCTGAAACTGCCCCCTGCCTGCAACCAGCAAAGGTTCCGACAGCTCAAATCATCGATGACATTGACATTTCCTCAGCAATCCCACAACCTGTCCCACAAGTAGAAAAAATATCCAAGATGAATAAACAGCGACGACAAAAAGCCAGGCGGAGAGCAAGTGAGAGCAAAAAGCAACATGCACCACTGTCTCAGGCGCTGAAAAGGAAAAGAAAAGTCCAACATGAAAAAAACAAGTATGCAAGCTGCCCTGAATTTAAAGGAGGAAAAAAATTCAGGCTGCGAAAACTAAATTCGCCCATGACAGTCATTATCACAAACAACGACTATTGTCATTGAAACGCTATTATGCAGATCCCAAAGTCCAAGGCAAAAAGAAGGAAGAATTCATCAGAAGATACAAAACAGATCCTGCTTTTCAGAGCGCAAGAGGAAACAAAACTTCACAGACAAGTACAAGACAGATGCTGCTTTTCGGAGCAAACGGAAACAAAATTTCACAGACAAGTACAGGACAGATGCTGCTTTTCGGAGCAAACGCAAACAAACCATCACCGACAAGTACAGGACAGATGCTGCTTTTCGGAGCAAACAGAAAAAAAACATCACCGACAAGTACAGGACAGATGCCGCTTTTCGGAGCAAACGCAAACAAACCATCACCAACAAGTACAGGACAGATGCTGCTTTTCGGAGCAAACAGAAAAAAACCTTCACCGACAAGTACAGGACAGATGATGCTTTTCGGAGCAAATGGAAACAAAACATCACAACTAGGTATCACAATGACCCACAGTTTAGACTACAGTACATACAACGTATTAGCCAGCACAGAAAAATCAAACTGGCCACAAATGCTGCCTTTGGCATCCATTACAAGTTGCAAAGAGCACTGAGAATTAGAAGAAAATACAGACAGCTTGTAACCCATCAGCAGCGTGTGATCAATCCTGTGATGGAAGCAGCCATAGCTGCCTTCCGTGAAGCCATTCGACATGGACCTACATATGCTTGTACATCCTGTAACAGAGCAATGTTTCCTAATCAGGTCAAAGTATGCAGAAGGGGCAAATATAGCAAACACACTAAAATGGCAGCAGCATGCTTGACAGGAAACTACGTTCACTTTTGTGACACTGACTGCACTTCCCCTTGCTCTGTTCCACAAGAGAGACTGCAGGAGTGGATCTGCCACACTTGTGACAACCACCTGAGCAGAGGCAGCATGCCATCTATTGCAGTAGCAAACAACTTAGGGTTGGCACCCATCCCCCCAGAATTGGCTTCACTTAATGTGCTTGAAAGGCAGCTCATTGCTAAAATTCTGCCTTTTTCTAAAATCGTCTCTCTCCCTAGAGGTCAGCAGAAGGCTGTGCGCGGAGCTGTTGTGTGTGTTCCATCTGAGATGGAAGCAACCGTGAACAGTCTCCCAAGGCCCAGACATGAAGCTCAGCTACTGCAAGTTAAACTAAAAAGACGCATTACATACAAAGGCCACCAGCACTTCTACACCGTCAACATGAAGAATGTGCTAGCCGGCCTGTCCAAACTCAAACAGCTACATTCAGAGTACAAAGATGTGTCTGTTGATGAGAGTGCCACTTTTGAGAGTCTCCAAGACGATCAGTCAGCAAAGGCAGAAGACTCGCAGCACAACACTGCAGATGTTGCACACCCAGAGCAACACAGCCTACCAGAGGAAAGCTGACATGGACATGGACATAGACCTTGATGAGGTGTTTGCCAGCCAAAATGAGCCAGACCAGTCCAATGCAGCAGCACATGCAGAGCAGCCTCAGCAGCCCAAGGAAGCAGACAAAGAACAGGAGGACCTGAGACCTGGTCTGGCTCTGGACACCTGCATGCAGCCACCTGACATTGCACAGGAAATCCTTTCATATGGCGAAGGAATATTCAGTATTGCACCTGCCCAAGGCAACAAACCAGTAGGTTTCTTCGCCATACCAAAATTAGAAGCCATGGCCTTTCCTGTGCAGTTTCCAACAGGACAGAACACTCTAGATGAGGCCAGAACCGTCAAACTGTCCCCCAGCAGGTACTTCAATGTGAGGCTATTTGCTGCAGACACACGGTTTGCCAGTGACCAAAGCTACCTCTTCTTTGCGCAGTTTGTCACAGAGACGCACTTGGCTACAAGCAGTATGTCTATTCAAATGCGCAAAGGAAAATCCAAAGCCAAAGACGGGCGCAAAATTAACAACAAGATGCTGCAAGACAAAGACAAGCTGGAGAGGCTTATTCAGGACAGAGACGCAACACGATTCATGCAACCCCTCAGAGGCACTCCAGCTTATTGGGACAAAACACTAAAAGATCTCAACGCCATGCTTAGGCAGATTGGGAAACCAACTTTCTTCCTGACGTTCTCCGCTGCAGAGATGAGATGGCCTGAAGTTGTAGAGGTCATTAAAGCTCAGCAGGGTGAACTTGGGGATTTTTCAGAGCTCGATTGGAACGCCAAATGTGACATTCTGCGCAGCAACCCCATCACAGTTATGCGCATGTTTGAAAAGAGAGTCGACGCTCTGATGACCAACCTCATCCTCTCACCAGCACAGCCCATTGGTGAAGTAGAGGATTACTTTTATCGTGTTGAGTTTCAAGCCAGAGGAAGCCCACATATTCACATGCTGGTCTGGATAAAAAACGCACCCATATTTGAAGATTCCCTAGACAGCACCGTCTGCAGTTTCATTGATCGATACATAACATGCAAGTTGCCTGACCCAGGGACAGACCCAGAGCTGAACAAAATTGTATCTGAGGTTCAGGTGCACAGCAGGAACCATTCAAAGTCGTGCAAAAAAGGTAACGTTGCCTGCAGATTTGGCTTTCCGAAACTGCCCATGGATCAAACACTCATCACCAGGCCAGAGGAATACTCCCTACCACCAAACCCTGACCAAGACCCAGCTGCAAGAGCTGCAAAATTAAAGGAGCATAAGCGGAAGATTGCAAAGATGCAGAACGAAGCCAAGACTAAGCTTAAGCCAGTAAGGGACTTGCTCATGAATCCAGACATCTCATTCAGCAGCTTGTCAGACCTTCTCCAGCAATGCAACATGACACATGATGAGTACCTGAGCTGTGTCATTAGTCTGACAAGCAGCTGTGTAGTGATGCTGAAGCGTGATGTAAACAACTGCTGGGTCAATAACTACAATCCAGATCTGCTGCGAGCCTGGAATGCTAACATGGACATCCAGTACGTTGTTGATGAATTTAGCTGTGCCATGTACATGATGTCATACGTGTCCAAGCCAGAGCACGAGATGACTGACTTCCTCAACTCTGTCATCAAAGAAGTAAAAAAAATCCAAAGTTAATGAGCGCGATGAAATGAAGAAAATAATGCAGGCGTATGCAAAACACAGAGAGGTTAGCGCTCAAGAAGCTGTGGCTCGCACATGCAGCTTACGTCTGAAGAAGTGCTCTCGTGCCGTTGTGTTCCTCCAGACTGATGAGGACGGTCTGAAAATGAGTCACCCCATCAGCAGACTCCAAAACATGGACCCACATTCAGAGGACGTGTGGATCTCTGGTCTGCCTGAAAAATACTTGGACAGACCTAAAGGACGAGTGTTTGATGCTATGTGTCTGGCCATGTTCGCATCAGAGTTCAGGGTCGTGTATGGCCACCAAACTGAAGGCCAAAATGTCATTGCCCTCCAAAATGACAAAGGGTTCATTCAGAGGAGAACTGCAGGCAAACCAGCTATCATCAGATTTGCCCGGTTCTCAGAAACCAAAAACCCTGAGAAGTTTCACAGAAGGCTCCTAAAACTCTATTACCCACACAGATCTGATGCTGAACTGACGTGTAAACAATACTCCACCTACAAAGACTTTTACGAGCGCGCCTTCTCCGAGAAGTTTAGCAGGGACGTCAGAGTTATTGTTGACGTCAACGCAAAACAATATGAAGGAAAAGGTAAAAAGATGGAGGAAGCGTTTCAAAGATTCAATCCATACGGTCCAAAAGTTCTTAATGCTTGGAACACCTTTGCACCCGAGGTAGAATTGGACCGCTTGGAGTGTGTCGACGAGCGCGAACCCATGGAGACGGAGCACGAAGAAAACGATGACATCCCCGACTATCAAGTCCACAATGATGGGAGGGGCTCCATGGCAACAGTAGATGCACCGCAGCTGAGTTTAGACTACATGATAAAAATGTATCAAAGTCTGAATGAAATGCAGGCATCGATATTCTACAGTGTGCGTCAGTGGTGCTTTCAACGTGTCTGGGGCCACGACCCAGAACCGTTTCACTACTTCTTGTCAGGAGGAGCTGGCTGTGGCAAATCGCATGTCATCAAGTGCATTCATCAGGAGGCAACGAGGATTCTGCGTGAGCTCCCCAGATTCCGGGACCAAGCTGACATGTCCCAGCCTGCGGTGTTGCTGACTGCATTCACAGGCACAGCAGCCTTCAACATCTCGGGCAAAACGTTGCACTCCATCCTCAAGCTCCCAAGGTCCTTGAAGCCACCTTATCAGGGCCTTGGAAATGCACTCGATGAGGTCCGAGCGACACTGTCCAACGCTGAGATTCTCATCATCGACGAGATATCCATGGTTTCCAAGGAGCTGTTTGCCTACGTCCACTGGCGGCTTCAGCAGATAAAAGGAAACAAGAAACCATTCGGAGGAATGTCTGTCCTTGCTGTCGGTGACTTTTACCAACTGCCACCCCTCAGTAAAGCCAAGCCACTGTGTGTGTACGAAGAGACTGAGTTTGATCTCTGGAAGGATCACTTCACAATGGTCAACCTGACAGAGATCATGCGTCAGAAAGACGATCGGGCATTCGCAGAACTCCTGAATCGCCTTAGAGTGAAGCGAAAGGAAGATCCTCTGAGCGATGAAGACAGAGAGTTGCTCACACAGGCAGTGGCTGACATCAAAGATTGTCCAGCAGACTGGCTACACATCTACGCTACAAACAAAGAAGTCGACCATCACAATGCCAGTACTGTAGCCGCCCTCCACGAGAACATTGTTGACATTGCAGCCCACGACTTCAGAAAAGACCCCGCAACAGGCTGCATGATGGTCCTGTCCGAGAACATCAAAGGAACCAAGAGAGACTTGCCTGACAAAATAATGGCCGCTCAAGGAGTGCGCGTTATGTTGATCAGGAATCTCGACGTGGAGGATGGGATTGTTAACGGGACATTTGGAACAATCTCAAACATTGTGATGACTGGACGCGACTCAAAAGCCGTGAGGCTGATTGGGTTGCAGCTGGACAATCCGACAGCAGGACAGACATTCCGTAAGAGGATCCTAGGCCCCTCAGACAACTTGGTGTACATTGAGAGATCTGAGGAGAACACGAGCAGGAAAGGAGTCATGAGACGTCAGTTTCCCATGAAGTTGGCCTTTGCATGTACAGCCCACAAAGTGCAAGGCATGACCATGACGTCGGCAGTTGTGTGCCTCAAACGTGTTTTTGAACCAGGGATGGCTTACGTCGCTCTGAGCCGCACAACTTCGCTTCAGGGTCTCGCCATAACAGACTTTGAGGACAAAAAGATATATGCTGACCCTGCAATCAAGACAGCTCTGGAAAATATGACTCATGCATCTTTCCTGAGTGCCAGGCCTCTGTTGACTCTTTTTAAATCAATGGACACAACTCTTAAGACTTTGACAATCATCCACCACAACACACAAGGACTTCCATCTCACATTGTGGACCTAAAAGCACATCACGAACTCAGACTTGCAGATGTGTTGTGCCTCACGGAAACACATCTGTCCGGGTCCTCTGTATCCCCAGTTTTCCATCTGGAGGGATACAACATGTTCACACGCAGCAGACAGCTTTCTTACAACACCTGTGTGAACATGGCAAGAAAAGATGGAGGTGGAGTTGCAGTGTACTGTAGAGGCAATGTTCAGGCAGAGCCTCGCAGATACATGCATGATGTCACTGACTTAGAGTTTGTTGTTGTAAAAATCGAGGCTCCAGTCAAAGTACTAATAGCGACTGTGTACAAACCGCAAAGTTTCCATTTACAAAATTTTTTGCAAAACATGAAAAACCTCTTGGACGCATTGAACGTGCTAAATCACCAGCCCATCATTATTTGTGGGGACTTCAATGAGGATCTCCTGGGCAAAGGAGCAAAAAGTATTTGCGATTTAGTTCAGTCCAGAGGTTACACTCAATTAATCACAGAATCCACGACTGAAAAGAACACCCTGATAGATCACATTTACATTTCACATCCCGACAAGTGTCTTCAGTCAGGTGTTCTTCAAACATATTACAGTTACCACAGTCCAGTTTATTGTATTTTGACTGAGTAAAAGCCTCTCCAGCCAACACATGCTGCTAGAAGTTTGCTAATCATGTCTATCTTTAATGACGATAATGATGTTAAATCATGACATTATGGTGTTTTTAAAGTGTTTTATATAATGGTTTCATCATGTTTTATCTACAGTGCTTGTTTATTTATTTATGTATTTATTTATTTATTTATTTATTGATCTATCTATCTACACTTTAAGGTGTGGTTTCTGCTGATTTGCTGTCTAAAGCAGCAGCTGCAGCAGTCCTACACAGTACATGCTTTTATATTTTTATCTGAAACGAGTTTTGAATGACTTGTCTTTTTACTACATTTATTTATTTATATGGCATAATAATGTTGCCATTAATCTGGGTGCTTTTCATTTAATCAGTGTGTCAAATCTAATTCTGGGTGAAAATGGTTGAATCAGTCTTGACAAGCCATTTCTGGGTGCTTTTTGATTTGTGTGCAGCTGCTGAGTGGATTATACCAGGAAGCAGCGGCACTTTTTTTTTTTTTTTTTTTTTCAAATGTGCCGATTCTTTAGCACATAACATTTATTTACTAATGTATTTATTTTACGGCATAATAATCTTGCCATTTATCTGGGTGCTTTAAATTTAATCAGTCTGTCAAATCTAATTCTGGGTGAAAAATGTTCAATCAGTTTTATAAAGCTATTTCTGGGTGCATTTTTGATTTGTGTACAGCTGCTGAGTGGATTATACCAGGAAGCAGCGGCACTGTTTTTTTTTTTTTTTTTTTCAAATGTGCTGGTTCTTTAGCACATAACATTTATTTACTAATGCATTTATTTTATGGCATAATAATCTTGCCATTAATCTGGGTGCTTTTCATTTAATCAGTCTGTCAAATCTAATTCTGGGTGAAAAATGTTCAATCAGTTTTAAAAAGCCATTTCTGGGTGCATGTTTGATTTGTGTGCAGCTGCTGAGTGGATTATACCAGGAAGCAGCGGCACTTTTTTTTTTTTTTTTTTTTTTTTTTTTTCAAATGTGCTGGATTCTTTAGCACATAACATTTATTTACTAATGTATTTATTTTACGGCATAATAATCTTGCCATTTATCTGGGTGCTTTTAATTTAATCAGTCTGTCAAATCTAATTCTGGGTGAAAAATGTTCAATCAGTTTTATAAAGCTATTTCTGGGTGCATTTTTGATTTGTGTACAGCTGCTGAGTGGATTATACCAGGAAGCAGCGGCACTGTTTTTCTTTTTTTTTTTTTTCAAATGTGCTGGTTCTTTAGCACATAACATGTATTTACTAATGCATTTATTTTATGGCATAATAATCTTGCCATTAATCTGGGTGCTTTTCATTTAATCTGTCTGTCAAATCTAATTCTGGGTGAAAAATGTTCAATCAGTTTTAAAAAGCCATTTCTGGGTGCATTTTTGATTTGTGTACAGCTGCTGAGTGGATTATACCAGGAAGCAGCGGCACTGTTTTTTTTTTTTTTTTTCAAATGTGCTGATTCTTTAGCACATAACATTTATTTACTAATGATTATTTTATGGATAATTATTGATTGGGGTTTTATTTAATAGAAATAAATTGGGGAAAAAATTAAAATTTAAAAAATGGGGTTTTTATAACAAATGTGCTGGATATCTTTAGCACATAACATTTATTTACTAATGTATTTATTTTGTGGCAATAATGTTGCCATTAATCTGGGTGCTTTTTCATTTAATCAGTCTGTCAAATCTAATTCTGGGTGAAAATGGTTGTTCAATCAGTCTTTAAAAGCCATTTCTGGGTGTGTTTTGATTTGTGTGCAGCTGCTGAGTGGATTATACCAGGAAGCAGCGGCACTGTTTTTGTTTTTTTTTTTTTTTTCAAATGTGCTGGTTCTTTAGCACATAACATTTAATTTACTAATGTATTTATTTTACGGCATAATAATGTTGCCATTAATCTGGGTGCTTTTCATTTAATCTGTCTGTAAAATCTAATTCTGGGTGAAATATGTTCAATCAGTTTTAAAAAGCCATTTCTGGGTGTGTTTTGATTTGTGTACAGCTGCTGAGTGGATTATACCAGGAAGCAGCGGCACTGTTTTGTTTTTGTTTTTTTTTTTTTCAAATGTGCTGGTTCTTTAGCACATAACATTTAATTTACTAATGCATTTATTTTATGGCATAATTTTGCCATTGATCTGGGTGCTTTTCATTTAATCTGTCTGTAAAATCCAACTCTGGGTGAAAATTGTTGAGTGTCTTAAAAAGCTATTTCTAGGTGTGTTTTGATTTGTGTACAGCTAATCAGTGGATTATACCAGGAGTCAGCATCAGTGTTTTTTTTTTTTTTTTTTTTTTTTTTTCAAATGTGCTGTGTGAAACCATTCAAAGGATAGCTCCAGTGTCCTTCCTCCGCCCTCTGTTTCCCTCCCCTCTTGTGTGTGTGCTTGAGTGGTTGAGGTGGGCCGAGGTATATCGATCAGTTCTCCACACCTGCAGACGATCAGCACTCATCCCAGACAGAAGGGCCGTCCTCTCCAGCCGTCGCCAGTTCGTTGCTAAACCCAGTGAGGTAAAGACCTTGGCTCTCTTGCATCTGATCTTTGATTGAATTTTTGACTGCTCTGTTGTTTTATTGCCCTGCTTCTGATAACTGTTTCCTTTTGTCTCCAGCCACCTGCTGCTGCTGATGGGCTTTGTCTGCCACTCATTCTACCAAGGAAAACCAGTCTGTTGAGGATTACTCCATGGAGTTTTGGACCCTGCCTGCTGATACCAAGTGGAATGATGCAGCATTGCAGGGAGTATTTAGTAAAACTGAAAAGGTACAAGAGTGAACAGTTAAAGGATGAACCTGCCACCAGAGGTAGACCCTCTGATTTAAGTCCGTTGGTTTCTCTAGCTATAACTATTGATAATTGTCTCCATGAACGATGTAATGAATGTGCCTCACGCTCCCTGCTTTCTACCTCCTCATCTAGGCACCAGTGTAGACCCACAGTCTATAACCCAGAGTGCCACACCAACTTAGTACAAGCTGCCTGATCTACAGAGGAGCCCATGGAACTGGGACGCACCAAATTCACACCGGACAAGCGGCTCCGCAGGATTCGAGTGGGTGAGTGCATCTGCTGTGGAAAAACTGCCCATTAGATCTCTCATTGTCCTGTGCGTCCAAAAGAGTGGGCTCACCAGTAGACCTGGGGGTGCTGGTGAGCCCAACCTTTGAGGCTGTTACTAGCCCCCAGAAGAATTTGTTACAGGTCCAGGCCTCTCAGTATGTGTTAGGCTACCTCTTTAAGCCCTCATAAAGGAGGGGGACGAATGGAAAACTGCTTTCAACACAGCTACAGGACATTTTAACTAATGCGCCAGCAGTCATGAGTGATGTACTGAGAGACTTGCTGAAGAAGTTTGTATTTGTCTACTTTGATGACATCCTGGAAAATAATTGTGCAGATGGAAAAATGTGAATTTCGTGTTAAAACTGTCTCATTCCTTGGCTATGTTTTTCAGGAAGGGAGTGTCAAAGCCGACCCAGGGATGGTCAGGGCAGAGGAGTGACCTACACAGCAGAACCGGAAGGAGCTTCAGCAGTTCTTGGGTTTGCAAATTTTTACTGGCGTTTCATTTGAAACTACAGGAAAGTAGCTGCGCCACTCACCCGCCTCACTTCTCCTAACCTCTCTTTCCATTGGTCCTTGCAGGCTGAAAAGGCTTTCCTTCAGTTGAAAGTACTGATCACCTCAACACCTTTTCTTTGAGCCCGACACCAGTAAGCAGTTCATCGTTGAGGTCGATGCTTCTGACACTGGGGTGGGGGCTATATTAAACCAACGCTACGGTCCTGACAATCGTCTGCACCCTGGTGCCTTCTTCTCCAGTCGTCTCTCACCTCTTGAGTGCAACTATGACTTTGGCAACCACGAGTTGCTAGTGGTCAAGTTGGCTTTGGAGGCGTGGAGGCCCTGGTTGGAGGGGGCCAAGCAGCCATTTGTCGTTTGGACTGATCATGAGTATTTAGCGTACATAAAAACTACTACTGCCCTTGGTTCCACATCGTTTTAGACTTTGTTACTGGACTGCCTGACTCCCAAGGTAACTCTGTTTATACTCACAGTGGACATGTTTTCTAAAGCGGCCCATTTTACTGCTCTCCTGAAGCTACCCTCTCCTTTGGAAGTAGCTAACCTGCTATGAGGTGGCCATTTTTGGCCATAAACACAATGAAAGGGAGTTTTTGTTTTTGTGTCACTGCACAAAACATAATATAATGCAATATCTTTAACACTTTAGGAAGGATGACCAGAGATCTTGGAAGAAGACCGCCAGTGGACTACATATGAGGACAGTAACACAGCAGAAGACACGTAAGAGACATGCATCAATGTGTTTTAAATGACTGTACTCTACCTCTGAGCTTTATTTAAGTCATGTTGCCATAATGCCATCTAACATATTTTTTGTGTATTTGCAGACATGGAAGATCATCACTGCTCTGATGCAAAACTTTGCTCTCACATTAGCCTGCACCCACTGTCATGATTTTTTATGACTTTGTTTTACACACATTTGAGGTTGCAAGGTCACCAATTGTTGTATAAATAGATACATATTTTTTTGTTACCTTAACTGAGCTGAAGATGGAGACTTGTTAAATGTTTTATGATGTCTATTAATTTCACTGTAGAAGACAGACATTTTGATTGTGAATGTTTAACAGCGCAATATGAGGTTTGAAAGTTGTAGTTATTACTCACTGTAAAGTTGCATATTTGTTTATTGGTAATGAAATAATTGAACTTTGTAAAATGTCACGGTAAACAAATCACAACATTATGAAAACAAATCATTTCTTGACTTTTCTTAGTTTTCTTCGAGTCACATGTAATTTTGTTGTTTTCTGTTATGGCAGCAAATTGTTATGACAGCAAAATAAATTGTGCAGTTGAGCTGAAAATACGGCAAAGTTTTCTACCTCTTTGTTCAAACATGCAGATGTACAGACAGTGGAAGCAGGGTTGATGACCTCACCCCTCCATGGCAACCATAAGGTTTTTCCTAGTCTGTACGACCACTCGGTTACATTCACTGAATATTAATTATGAAATCTATCAAAAATGTAATCGCGATGTGCCCATCCCGGCAGTAGCCCCCGTGTCACTCTCGAAATTTCTGCAAGAAATTTTCTAGTTTATTCTTCCGTTTCATCTTCCGCCCTTTTTTCGATTCGCTTCTCCTCCTACAGTTTTGAGAGGACCCAGACAAATTATATATCAAAAATTGCGGCTCGGTCGGGAATGGTGTGCTATTTAACAGAATTCCAGTACGTAAATTTATCGCGACGTAATTCGCAAAAAACCACGAAAAATTGTGCATTGACAATGAATTGAGTTGAATTAAAAAAAAATCAATTTCTCAGCCATTTTCAAGTATTTATAACTCAGTCATACTATACCGTACAGAGTAAATTTTAGCTTCCAGTTGGTGCTAATTTTTGGGAGAATATTTACCTACATTTATATATTTTTTATCTTTTATACTTTTTGAGATATTTGATGTCAAAAAATGGGGTTTTGCATTTTTTGGCATTTTCTCAGAGTGTGTGCCATCATCGCTAGAGGGGAGACGAGCATCAACTCCTGACTGAAAAAAAAATTTCTAACTCGCTCCCATTTCCACAATTTTCACTCTACAGACATGATTTTTACATCTTCTCGTAGGTATACTCGTTGTGGTCGTAGACATGTCACTCTGGAGTCTGTCAGACTTATACTTTTGGCTAAAATTGCCTGGAAGTGACCAGAACTCCAGTGAAGCTCCCCATTAGACCCCATTCTAATTTTGCCAGAGTTTTTTGGAGAGGAGCAAAAGTGAGCAGTTTCTAAAACTGCCCTGGTGGCCACATTTTTGACACTACAGACACAAAAACCACACTGGCTTGTTCGTCAGAGTCTTGTGCCTCGTAAAATGCTCTTATTTATGCTGTAGGAGTTACGGTTTTTGATTTATTGGCATTTGTTTGGAACAATTGCTTCAGGCTTTTTCAATGCAATCCTGTCTCCTCTAACCGCAGCTGTGAGGAGTTAGAGGTTGCCCTAGCAACGCTGGGGCGCTCCGCACCTGGCCAGGCTCCCTAACACACACAGACACACACAGAGACAGACATAGGCGCGCGCACGCACACACACACACAGGGGGACATCTCCATATATGGAGAATTGGCTGAATCGTTCTGTTTTCTGCCCAGCAACTGCCCAGAAGTGGCTGATTACTAACAGGTGGTTCACATCACATTAAAATCTATGCTTCTTGTTATTGCACTATCCACTTTGCTGCTGTAACATGTACATTTCTCCAGTGTGGGACAAATAAAAGAATATCTTATCTTATCTTATCTTATCAGCCAATCAGATCACACATGCCAGTTGCCCACCTGTGATTGGAGGTTTTCTTGGGGTGCAGAAGTGTTTTTTGAAGGTTGCTAGTGGGGCTTTGGTGTTATAAAGTTTTATTTAGTATTTGGTTGCTAAATTTTGGGGTAGCATGTATTAATAGACTAGCGCCCCCGCTAATTAGCACGCCCCCTTTATAAGGTTTTTGTTTTTCTTATTACTAGCAGAGGCCCTTTTGTGTGAACGTACTCGTCCCGGAGTGCCCCCGTGTCACTCTCGAAATTTCTGCAAATTCAGTTATGGGGGGTTGGCTGGAGTGCTGGGGGGGTCTTTCTTTGGTTTTTGTGGGGGGCCCCAGTCACTATTGCAGCACAGCAAGCTGTGCTACAATAGTGACTGGGGCGAAGCCCCAGTCACTATTGTTATCCTGCGCGTTTTTTTTATTCTTATTCTTCATGTTTCATCTTCCGCCTTTTTTTCGATTCGCTTCTCCTCCTACAGTTTTGAGAGGACCCAGACAAATTATATATCAAAAATTGCGGCTCGATCGGGAATGGTGTGCTATTTAACAGAATTCCAGTACGTAAATTTATCGCGACGTAATTCGCAAAAAACCGCGAAAAATTTGCATTGAAAATGAATGGAGTTTGATTAAAAAAAAATCAATTTCTCGGCCATTTTCAAGTATTTTTAACTCAGTCATACTTTAACTTACAGAGTCAATTTTAGCTTCCAGTTGGTGCTAATTTTTGGGAGAATATTTCCCTAAATTTATATATTTTTTATCTTTTATACTTTTTGAGATATTTGATGTCAAAAAATGGGGTTTTGCATTTTTTGGCATTTTCTCAGAGTGTGTGCCATCATCGCTAGAGGGGAGACGAGCATCAACTCCTGACTGAAAAAAAAAATTTCTAACTCGCTGCCATTTCCACAATTTTCACTCTACAGACATGATTTTTACATCTTCTCGTAGGTATACTCGTTGTGGTCGTAGACATGTCACTCTGGAGTCTGTCAGACTTATACTTTTGGCTAAAAATGCCTGGAAGTGACCGGAACTCCAGCAAAACTCCCCATTAGACTCCATTCTAATTTCGGCTGCCTTTTTTGGAGAAGAGCAAAAGTGAGCAGTTTCTAAAACTGCCCTGGTGGCCACATTTTTGACACTACAGACACAAAAACCACACTGGCTTGTTCGTCAGAGTCTTGTGCCTCGTAAAATGCTCTTATTTATGCTGTAGGAGTTACGGTTTTTGATTTATTGGCATTTGTTTGGAACAATTGCTTCAGGCTTTTTCAGTGCAATCCTGTCTCCTCTAACCGCAGCTGTGAGGAGTTAGAGGTTGCCCTAGCAACGCTGGGGCGCTCCGCACCTGGCCAGGCTCCCTAACACACACAGACACACACAGAGACAGACATAGCGCGCGCGCACACACACACACACAGGGGGACATCTCCATATATGGAGAATTGGCTGAATCGTTCTGTTTTCTGCCCAGCAACTGCCCAGAAGTGGCTGATTACTAACAGGTGGTTCACATCACATTAAAATCTATGCTTCTTGTTATTGCACTATCCACTTTGCTGCTGTAACATGTACATTTCTCCAGTGTGGGACAAATAAAAGAATATCTTATCTTATCTTATCTTATCTTATAGCCAATAGATCACAATGCCAGTTGCCCACCTGTGATTGGAGGTTTTCTTGATTGCATAGTGTGAGATTGGAGACAGAGACTTGCCTTAAATCCTAGTAATATGGCTGCTGTGAAAAGCTCTATTGTGAAGACTGAGTTTTGTTGAATGGCGTTGCCGTAGCAGGCGGCCATTTGGCGTGATTCGCCACGTAACAGGAAGTTGTTGTAACTTTGCGTACTTTTCGGTTGCTCCAAATTTGTCATCCGTGATGGCGGTCCAGGCCTGATGTCATTTATCTGACAACATAGACTCAGAGCCCCACCGCTACACATTAGCCACGCCCCTTTCATACTCCGAACCGTTTGTTGTGAGTCTCGTGGGAGGTGTCTTATTCTCAGCAGAGAGACCCTGTTTCATCGGTAGGCGCGCGTCAGGTACTCGTCCCGGCAGTAGCCCCCGTGTCACTCTCGAAATTTCTGCAAGAAATTTTCTTTTTTTTTTGTTGTTTTGGGAAAATTTTAATTGGTGGTGGGTGTGTGTATTTAGTGTGTAAATGGGTGAAAGGAAAAATGATGGATGAAGGTATTAAAAAATATTGGTTTGTTTTTTGTTTTTTGGTATTTTGTTCCGTGGGTTTTTGGGGATATTTTATTTATATTTTTTTTCTTTTTTGAGATATTGATGTAAAAAATGGGGTTTTGTTTTTTGGTTTTCTAGAGTGTGTGCCTGTGTAGAGGGGGGAGCTCCTCTGACTGAAAAAAAATTTCTCTCGTGTTCCAATTTTCCTTAGATGATTTTTTCTTCTGGTGGTTATGTTGTGGTCGTGTGTCTTGGGTTGTCGTTTACTTTTGGCTAAAATTGCTGGAGTGCCGGATCCGTGAAGTCCCCTTGCCCTAATTTTGGGTTTTTGGAGAGGAGAAAAGTGAGCAGTTTCTAAATGCCTGGTGGCATTTTGAACTAAGAAAAACTGGTTGTTTGTAGAGTCTTGTGTCGTAAAATGTCTTATTTTGTGTGGGTTCGGTTTTTGATTTATTGGATTTGTTTGGAAATTGTTCGGCTTTTTCAGTGCAATCCTGTCTCCTCTACCGCAGCTGTGAGGAGTTAGAGGTTGCCCTAGCAACGCTGGGGCGCTCGCCCTGGCCAGGCTCCCTAACACACACAGACACCAGGGGGCTCCCTATATGGAGAATTGGCTGAATCGTTCTGTTTTCTGCCCAGCAACTGCCCAGAAGTGGCTGATTACTAACAGGTGGTTCACAAAAATCAGCCAATCAGATCACACATGCCAGTTGCCCACCTGTGATTGGAGGCCTCCTTGATTGCATAGTGTGAGATTGGAGACAGAGACTTGCCTTCAAATCCTGGTCAATATGGCTGCTGTGAAAAAGGTAGATAGTGAAGAGTCTGACTTTTTGTTGAATGGCATTGCCGTGGCACACCGCAGGAAGTTGTTGTAACTTTAGTATACTTTGTCACATCTGCTCCAAATTAGTCATCCATAATGGTAGTCCAGGCCTGACGTCATTCACATGCCAAACAAAGACTCACAGCCCCCCCCAACTACACATTAGCCATGCCCCCATTCATAACTATTGAACTGATTTGTCATAGACTACTGTGGGAGGTGTCATATTACTCAGCAGAGAATCCCTATTTAATTGGTATCAGCCCCCCCGGCCTACGTACAGATTAGCCATGCTCCAGCCAAATTATATATCAAAAAATGTGTCTTGATCAGCAATGGTGTGCTATTTAACAAATTTCCAGTACAAAAAAGCACAAAAAAAAATGCATTGATGGTGAATAGAGTTTAATTCCAGAAAATTCAATTTCTCAGCCATTTTCAAGTATTTTTAACTCAGTCATACTTTAACCTAGAGAGTCAGTTTTAACTTTAAGTTGTTGCTGATTTTTGGGAGATTTTTTTCCTTAAATTTATATATTTACATCTTTTATACTTTTCAAGATATTTGCCATTCAAAAAAGGGCTTTCAACATTTTTTAAATTTTGTCAGAGTATGTGATATCACAGTCACTTGACAGCTAGAGGGGGAAGGAGCAGAGAGAAATTGTTCAAAATTTCACAAACAACTTGTGCCCATGCTCACAATTTTCAACCCACAGTGATAAAAAAAAAAAAAAAAGGTCAAAAGTAAACACGACTGTCATAACTATCATGTGTTTATAGTATCAGTCTGACTAACAGTTTGGGTCTTTTGGGGCCAAAACTGACACTAACTCAGTCATCCTCCTACATTGACACCAATGTTAAATCAGAGCAGGATTTTCTGCCAGGCTGAAGACAGAAACATTTTTAGAAACAGCGCTGATAAGCACATTTTACCCTTAAGTAACAAAATAATAGCACTACTGAGTTCATTAAGGCCTCTACTCTCTCATGATCTACTCATTTTTTTCAGATAAAATGCTCCTTTGACCTTAGCTGTCTTTCTATGGTCACATCTCTCACAACTGTCTGTCATGCTGTTGTCTGCCCAACAACCGCCCAGCAACTGATCAGGTGGTTTCATTAGCCAATCAGGTCAAACATGCCTGTGGCCACCTGTGATTGGATAGCTGTCCTGGCCCTAAGGCTATATAAACCTCCGAGGACCAGCGAACGGCCTCCTTGATCGCATGCTACTTGTGAGATTGGAGACCTACTTGCCTTCTGACCTTGTGGATTACTGCTTTCTTTGTTCTTCGACGGACACGGAGTGAAGCGGACTTCTCTTCAAAGGTAAGTTGTTTTCATGCTTTAGTTGGCTTTATAAAGATTTCTTTATGGGTTTTTAGCAGTTTCAGAGAAGTGTAATGTTTAGACAAACGTTTTATTTTAATTTCTGTCGAGTTTGAATGCATAGTTAGCAAGCTAACTGCCGTTAGCGTTAGCATGCTAGCTGCCGTTAGCGTTAGCATTAAGAGAGGGAGAGAAAGAGAGCTTCTCCTCTCCTGCCACGTTAGAAATACTGTAGTTGGAGACTAAGTTGAATTCAGGAGCTGTATGGTTGTGTTCTGTTTAATAATGGAAATGCTGAATTATTTGTTCATGCAGTTCTCCAGCTTAAACTAGTTAGCTTAAACTGTTAAAGCAGCAGCGCAGCGAGCAGCGCAGGTGGGCGGGGGGGGGGGGGGGGGGGGGGGGGGGGGGGGGGGGGGAGAGAGAGAGAGAGAGAGAGCAAGCAAGCGTCTCCTCTCCTGCCACGTTATTAATACTGTAGTTGGAGACTAAGTTGCATTCAGGAGCTGTGTGCTTGTGTTCTGTTTAATAATGCAAATGCTGAATTAATTGTTATTAATACTGTAGTTGGAGACTAAGTTGCATTCAGGAGCTGTATGGTTGTGTTCTGTTTAATAATGCAAATGCTGAATTAATTGTTATTAATACTGTAGTTGGAGACTAAGTTGCATTCAGGAGCTGTGTGCTTGTGTTCTGTTTAATAATGCAAATGCTGAATAGTTTTAATACTGTAGTTGGAGACTAAGTTGCATTCAGGACTGTATGTTGTTTTTTAAAAATAAAAAAATTAATTGTTATTAATACTGTAGTTGGAGACTAAGTTGCATTCAGGAGCTGTGTGGTTGTGTTCTGTTTAATAATGCAAATGCTGAATTAATTGTTATTAATACTGTAGTTGGAGACTAAGTTGCATTCAGGAGCTGTATGGTTGTGTTCTGTTTAATAATGCAAATGCTGAATTAATTGTTATTAATACTGTAGTTGGAGACTAAGTTGCATTCAGGAGCTGTGTGCTTGTGTTCTGTTTAATAATGCAAATGCTGAATTAATTGTTATTAATACTGTAGTTGGAGACTAAGTTGCATTCAGGAGCTGTATGGTTGTGTTCTGTTTAATAATGCAAATGCTGAATTAATCGTTATTAATACTGTAGTTGGAGACTAAGTTGCATTCAGGAGCTGTGTGGTTGTGTTCTGTTTAATAATGCAAATGCTGAATTAATGTTATTAATACGTTGGAGACTAAGTTGCATTCAGGAGCTGTGTGCTTGTGTTCTGTTTAATAATGCAAATGCTGAATTAATTGTTATTAATACTGTAGTTGGAGACTAAGTTGCATTCAGGAGCTGTGTGCTTGTGTTCTGTTTAATAATGCAAATGCTGAATTAATTGTTATTAATACTGTAGTTGGAGACTAAGTTGCATTCAGGAGCTGTGTGGTTGTGTTCTGTTTAATAATGCAAATGCTGAATTAATTGTTATTAATACTGTAGTTGGAGACTAAGTTGCATTCAGGAGCTGTATGGTTGTGTTCTGTTTAATAATGCAAATGCTGAATTAATTGTTATTAATACTGTAGTTGGAGACTAAGTTGCATTCAGGAGCTGTGTGGTTGTGTCCTGTTTAATAATGCAAATGCTGAATTAATTATTATTAATACTGTAGTTGGAGACTAAGTTGCATTCAGGAGCTGTGTGCTTGTGTTCTGTTTAATAATGCAAATGCTGAATTAATTGTTATTAATACTGTAGTTGGAGACTAAGTTGCATTCAGGAGCTGTATGGTTGTGTTCTGTTTAATAATGCAAATGCTGAATTAATTGTTATTAATACTGTAGTTGGAGACTAAGTTGCATTCAGGATTATTTGTGTTCTGTTTAATAATGCAAATGCTGAATTAATTTTATTAATACTGTAGTTGGAGACTAAGTTGCATTCAGGAGCTGTGTGGTTGTGTTCTGTTTAATAATGCAAACGCTGAATTAATTATTATTAATACTGTAGTTGGAGACTAAGTTGCATTCAGGAGCTGTGTGCTTGTGTTCTGTTTAATAATGCAAATGCTGAATTAATTGTTATTAATACTGTAGTTGGAGACTAAGTTGCATTCAGGAGCTGTGTGGTTGTGTTCTGTTTAATAATGCAAATGCTGAATTAATTGTTATTAATACTGTAGTTGGAGACTAAGTTGCATTCAGGAGCTGTGTGGTTGTGTTCTGTTTAATAATTCAAATGCTGAATTAGTGGTTCACACAGTTCTCCAGCTTAAACTAGTTAGCTTCAACCGTTTGCATTAGTAATGACATGAGAAAGAGAGAAAAAGAGAGAAGAGAAAAAGAGCTTCTCTTCTCCTGATACATGAGAAATACTTTATTTTTATTTATTTATTTATTTATTTGATTATTTCTGCTCGGGTAACACTTCTCCCACCTGCCTCATTACAAATATTGTATTTAATCATGTATTTATGTTTTTTTTTTTTTTTTTTTTTTTTTTACTTTATTCACCTATTTATTTTATTTCTGCTCAGGTTAAACTTCCTTCCTGCTACACTAGAAATATTTATAATTTATTTATAATTTTATAATTTTTTATAAGTTATATTCTCACCTGCTACACCAGAAAAGCTTTATTTAATTTATAGTTTTTATTCATATTTATTAATCTATTAACTTTATATGTATATTGTAAAAGTATTTTATATTTATATATACTGTATATACACACGTGCACACTCAGAACCAACTCTAACCTTGACATGTTTCTTAATTGCAGGTTCTCTGGCATTCCTGCCCTCAAGCTTCTGGAGAAGCTTGAATTTCATCACACTCATCACACATCACATCACTCTTCTCACCTCATATCTACTCTACTGTATCCCAACTTCTTACACACATCTTAGATAAGGTTACCTAGATTAGATTACATTAGTTAGATTAGATTAGATTGCATTAGATAGCGTTAGATTAGATAGATTTAGATTAGGTAGACTTAGACTTAGTATTTCAGGTTAGGTCAGTGTTAGATTGGATTTGATTAGTTCACCAATTTCATACAGTTAGAATTATTTGAGTACAGTACATTTTTGTTATTCTGCAGTTGCGACTTTCACTTTTTTGCGAGCTTTCTCTTGCCAGGACCATGCCGAGACGAGGTCGACGGAGTCGCGCTGCCCGCCTGAGATTCCGTAAGCCCACCGAGGAGGAGCTGAGGCCAGCCAGCCCCACCCTGCCGGTATAGAGCAGCATATATATAGAGCATCTGTTTATATGAAAATAGCTTTGAAATATTCACTGTGCAACTGCCATGACTTAGGGTTCTTTGGTTTTCATGTCTCATTAGATGGCGTCCCCCCCTGATGACCAGTCCAGGAAGGAGCCCACACCAGCCCCCAGATGGTCCGGGACCAAGGACACCCCACCGTCTCTTGCTCCAGTCTTGAATGTAAGTTTGTACTACAACTGTCACTCACTCAGACTCTGCCTCCGTCTTTATCTTTGTCTTTCTCTGTCTCTGCAGTGACCACATACACGTTCCTTTCTGGGCAGCCATGTCTGTCTTTGTCTTCCTGTTTCTACAGCTAGTTGGTCGTCACTGAGCCTGGACTTGGTCAGGATGCGTCTCTGCTTTGTATCTCTGACAGCTTGTTTTTTTTTATCTCTTTCTCTCTATCAGGTAGTTGGTTCTTCACTGCCAGCTGCATCATTCTGGAGACGGGATGATGTGCGTGCTGACTTTGTTGCACGTGAGTATCCATACGTTTTAGTCTTTGAATAATATGTAATTACAGTAAATTTCCCTACATTACATTTTAACCTCTGTGTTTTGTTTCTTTTTAACAGGCCGCGGTACTGGCTACCGCCATAAAGTGAAGACGTGGCCAACTAGCCCAGCTACTAACCGTCCCTGGAAGTTGGTCACCCCACCGGAGTCTCCTGACAAGAAGGTATTAATGTTGTCTACTTGATGAAGAAAACAGATGATCTTGAGTGGAATTGATGATTTTCATGCTAAACTAATTATGTTTTTCATTGCAGTTTGTTCTGATTGTCGGTGACTCCCACTTGAGAGCGATTGTTGACGGCTTCAGCAGTTTGTCCTCGGCACGTTTTTCCTTTGGGTTCTTGTCGTGCCCAGGCGCTGATGCCCGTCGGCTGACTACCGAGGTGGTCAACGTCTCTCTTCCTCGCATCCCTGAGGCAGTTTGTCTTCTCGCACCGAGCAATAACCTGACTTCCAGTGCCACCATTGCTCAGGCAGCTGCCGACTACACCAAGCTGCTCACTGCCATTCGCAGCCGCTGGCCCAGAGTAAGTGTGGCCTTTTCTTCATTCTTCTTTTACAATGACTGGATGAGATTTCAAATAATAATGTATATTTATTGTAACTATTGAATACATTTGTATTCATTTGAATGTATATGTAATTTAGCAATAGTGAACATGTTTCTTTGTTTGCTTGTTTTTTTACTCCAGCTTTTTGTGGCTGACTTCCCGCCCCGGCTGACCTGTGAGGAGTCCTACCAGAACCTCCTTCGGCAGGAATTTCACCGGATCTCTGCTCGTATGGGTATGTAGGAATGATTTTAAACCGTTACATTGTTAATGTGATGTCTTCTTTGCAAGCAAATAGATAAAGAATAAAACACATAGTAATGAATAACAATAATTTTACATATATGGACATTATGACTGATTTCATTTTGTTGTTGTTGGTAGGCGTGAGGTACTTCAGTGGAGTGGACGACTTCCCTCTTCATCACCGGACTTTGTGGACCACTGATGGGGTGAACTTCTTTGTTGTTAATATGAAAAGCTCAGTTAATAGCAGCTGCTTCTTGATGGTAAAACTTTCCCTACATGACTTTGGTATTTTCATTCTGCAGGTCCATCTGAGTGATCGGGAGGGGATGCCCAGACTCTGTGGCTTGCTTCGTCGCAGCACCGAACTGGAGTTCGCTACGGCACCCAGCGTTTCACCCAAGCCTTCACCTCCAGTTCGGAAGTCCTCTCCGAAGGCCCCGGCTCCTCGGTCACCTGTGGTCCAAGCCCGTCCGGGCTTGAAGGTAACTGCCACAGTGCAATGTTTTGTTTTGTGTGAGACTTGAAGAAAATGTGATTGTTCTGAAGTGGTTTACTGTTTGTCTAATACAATGTGATGCTGTTTTTCATTTCAGATGAGCCAGCCTGGTGAACCCTCCCAGTCCCAGGGTTCAGCCCAGACCAGGATGGCTCTCTCGCAGGTTTGTTATTTTTCTAATACTTCTTTAGGATGTTTAAATTGGTTACTATTGTATACTTTGTGTGTTTGCAAAGGCATGTTGTCAGTGGATTTTTCTCTTTGTTTCCCCAGGAGGAGGAGGAGTGCTTCTTGCCACTAAACCCAGTCTGGTTCAGCACCCGAACTTTGTTAGCGGTGGAAGAAGTGTCTCCTTCTCACCTGCCCTCACCTGCCGATGTGGACTGCAAGCCGGCTCTAAAGCACAAGAGGGTAATTACACTGTTATTACACCTAATCTGTTATATTAGGCTTCACTATAGGTGGCATTTATAACAGTCATTACTGCTTTAAAACAAAGAAACTACATTATCAATAGCACTGCTTATGATGATGATGATAATAATAACAACATGAAGTTTATGGACATATTCAGCTACTCTCAAACATAATTGTAATGGATCTCCAGTGATTGTCTTGTGTAACTGATGATTAAAGTTGAACATGTATTATGTTTTATTTTAATGATCTAGGTGGCCTCGTCTGTGTCACCCAGACGACCTCGCACCCCAGACCGAGGCACCCCAAGTCGCCGCTCGGCAGTGACCAACGTATGTTACTTCTCATCACAACTAACACACACAGTCATTTACAGAATACACTGTGTCTTCACTGATACACGACTAGACTGTCCACTCTGAGGTTTAATATTTAGGTTCTTGTCTTGTCAACAGCTGGTTGGATCGCCCCCGAGCAGACTGTGCTTTAGTTCAGGTGATGCGTCAACCCCCTGCTGCTCACCTGATGCTGAGGTAAATTTCACTCCTCCTGAATAACTGCTACAAAGAAACAAACTACCAAACACAAATGTGATATTTATACAAAATACTTTAATTTCACAAAATAAATGCTTATAAAGGCTTTTGGTGTTGATGTGAGAAATTGAATATTCTGGAATTGATCAAGTCTCACACTGAAGAAGTGGTTTACAGTTTGTCTAATACAATGTGATGCTGTTTTTCATTTCAGATGAGCCAGCCTGGTGAACCCTCCCAGTCCCGGGGTTCAGCCCAGACCAGGATGGCTCTCTCGCAGGTTTGTTATTTTTCTAATACTTCTTTAGGATGTTTAAATTGGTTACTATTGTATACTTTGTGTGTTTGCAAAGGCATGTTGTCAGTGGATTTTTCTCTTTGTCTCCCCAGGAGGAGGAGGAGTGCTTCTTTCCACTAAACCCAGTCTGGTTCAGCACCCGAACTTTGCTAGCGGTGGAAGAAGTGTCTCCTTCTCACCTGCCCTCACCTGCCGATGTGGACTGCAAGCCGGCTCTAAAGCACAAGAGGGTAATTACACTGTTATTACACCTAATCTGTTATATTAGGCTTCACTATACGTGGCATTTATAACAGTCATTACTGCTTTTAAAAAAAGAAACTATAATATCAATAGCACTGCTTATGATGATGATAATAATAACAATAGTTTATGGACATATTCAGCTACTCTCAAACATAATTGTAATGGATCTCCAGTGTGTCTTGTGTAACTGATGATTAAAGTTGAACATGTATTATGTTTTATTTCATGATCTAGGTGGCCTCGTCTGTGTCACCCAGACGACCTCGCACCCCAGACCGAGGCACCCCAAGTCGCCGCTCGGCAGTGACCAACGTATGTTACTTCTCATCACAACTAACACACACAGTCATTTACAGAATACACTGTGTCTTCACTGAGACACGACTAGACTGTCCACTCTGAGGTTTAATATTTAGGTTCTTGTCTTGTCAACAGCTGGTTGGATCGCCCCCGAGCAGACTGTGCTTTAGTTCAGGTGATGAGTCAACCCCCTGCTGCTCACCTGTTGCAAAGGTAAATTTCACTCCTCCTGAATAACTGCATGGTTTCATTTAAGATTTAATTTTTACTGAATTTGCTGTAATGTCTCTCAGATGGCCAAGATTAAGACTCCTTCACCGGTGGGACCATCCTGGACCATCAGAGACAGTGGCTGCGATGCTGCCTCTCCAGCTAAGGTATTTAGTTATTTACCTCCACATTTCACAGACACACAAATGTGTACAGTACATCGAAATGAAACTGTGGTTCATATTAAGTCTCAATATCTTTGTGCTACACACATTATCAGTGGTTAATTGAATTTATTACTTTGTATTACATAGTAGAAATTTATTAAGTGCTACAGCAACAATGAAATTCATTTATGTAAACCAGCTTTAATGTTGGACAAAACTGTTACACCGCACGACGAACACAGGTAGACATGTCTAATCATTAGACAAAGTATCACTCAATGAGAAATCAATACTCATCTTTTAATTTTCAAATGACACTGCACTATCTGAGGGACGTCCTGGTTCCTCAAGAAATATATAAAGAAGGGGTCTCATTAATGCCAGGCTTTGACCAAGTCAATGGGGTGGGTGAGTCTGTTATTTCACCCTTGACTGAATTATTTTTTTTTTTAAAAAGGGGGGAAATATTTTTTTTTTTAATATCTGCCTTAGTTCCCCTCGTTATTGCTCTCCAAACAGAGCATGTATGCTCATGTGCAGCTCTCTGCCCTCAGGTGCAGCTCTCTGCCCTCGGGTGCAGTTCTCTGCCCTCAGGTGCAGCTCTCTGCCCTCAGGTTTTGCTTTTGTTTGGTGTTTGTGGTGCAGCTCTCTGCCCTCAGGTGCAGCTCTCTGCCCTCAGGTGCAGCTCTCTGCCCTCTACTGCAGGCGCTGCATTGCTGTCATTTCAATAAGACAGTAAAAGTGAACAATATTGCCACTCAGGACTTTACTAGAAATGTCACTGTGTTTGAGATGCTTTGAGCCAGAAATACGACCCATGAAGTAAGTTAAATGTTATTTGTTGACTTTATCACTTAACATCTTCAACCAAACACTGTTAAAGTTACTGACCTGCCAGCAGTGTGGCTAACTGCCTCAGAGGAAAACACTAGCAATGCTGATTGGTTTGCAGGTTAACTAGCGAACTGTTGTAGCTAACGTTAATAAACACCTATGTATACTAATGTTACTCATTTCAATATTTGACCATCTGGGTCTGTGTGAATTGTCTACATTAACACTGCTTTCCTCTGGTCAATCTCAAAATTACAGACATGACTACAATAGTTCTCAGTGGCAATATTAACTTTTTTTTTCTCTTAGCAAAATGACAGAACATGAGCAGAAAGCTGCACCTGGGTAGAGACGAATACCAAAGGAAACTAACACAAATATTTAGATAAAAACATCAGTTGACATCACAATCTGAATCAGTTTTTTTGTTTGTTTTTTTGTCAAAACTCAGTCGAACATGAAATAAGCCAGATATGACACAGATATGAAGAAGAATGAACTTCATCTTTTTTTCTTGAGGGGGAGAACAATTTACACAGTATTCCAGATATGACTGTGTAGTGAGACTAGACCATCCCACCTCATTGACTTCAACTGCCTATGAAACCGCCTGTTTAAAAAAATTGATCTTTCATGTCACACCGCATTACAAAAATTTACTTTGCGATTACTATTTTAGGTGCCTTGTGCATTTGGAACATTTTTATTAGTAAATTAACACCAAAAGCCTTTATAAGCATTTATTTTGTGAAATTAAAGTATTTTGTATAAATATCACATTTGTGTTTGGTAGTTTGTTTCTTTATTGTAATGATGCTTCTTGGCAATAAATCTTTTACTGTTGGAAAGCCTGTTTATTTCCCTTTTTAAATGGTGCCACATTTGTAAGGAACAAGCATTTGTGGGATGAACAGCAGAGCTGAGTATCCTCTCCTCTCTCAAAACACTGGAGTTAATCTCTGATGCTCATTTACCTCTTGGGCACTGCTGAGGTGCCCCTGGGAAAGGAACCAAACCCCCAACTGCTTTGGGGGTTTGTAAGGGGAAGCCCCCTACTTTAAAAATTTTCCATTAAAAATTTTTTTTTTTTTTGAAAAAAAAAGAGAAAAAAAAAATTTTCCCCCTGGGGGGAAAAAAAAGGAAAATTTTTTTTTTTTTTTTTTTTTTCATCCTGTTCATCCTTATGAAGGCACGTTCCTTACAAATGTAGTACCTTTTTAAAAGGAAATAAACAAGCTTACAACAAAAATAATCTACCAAACACAAATCAAGTTAATTTTTGTGTGATGTTCATATATCATACTTCATTCATTCCGATCACACCAAAGGACTTTCTGTATGTTTACCAGAAATACAAAATAAAACACATCTTAAATCAAAAAAATGGTTACGTTAAAGCTCTTATTTTGCATTGCCATAAGTTATATGGTGGAAGAATGCAATTTAATGAATATTTTAACTTGATTACCGTGAAATCAGGTGTCATGTTAACTACCTAAAAACAGAAATGATAATATTAAGTCATCCTTTTATAACTTAATTTCAGGGTGGAGCCAGCGCACAGACTGCACGTGTTCAAACAGTGAGGGCCAGTCATAGTCAGAATGACAGGAGGTACAAAAAATTCTCCAGAAATCACCAGTGCAGCTGCATGTCCCTGACTTTCCTCGCCTACCAGAACGAGGGTGTTCAGTTCAACATGAGGACCCTCGACAGAGTTCTGGCACAGGGAGACTCCCTCTATGTTGGAATCAAACGGCAGCTAATTCATGACAAAACATTCCAAAGTAACCACTTGACAGTAGAGGAAATGCCAAAAGAAGTCCTGACAGACACAAATATGTACAATGTCCACATGCCTGATGTCAGATGTGGATATTTGTATCCCAAACCTGGTGAAGACCCGACTGAACAGTGGTGGCTGCCCCTTGCCACACAGATAGAGTGTCTGTCAGCAGATGTCAGCCATGCTCTAATCATCATAACTCCAGAGGTCATTGCAGTGTTTCGTGACAGATCAGGGAGGTATGGAGTCTTTGATTCCCACACCAGAAATGCAGCAGGCTTACCACACCACTTTGGAACTGCAGTCATGAAGACCTTCTCTGAACTCAGTGACCTGGCTGACCACCTGCACAAACTCTTTCAAAATCGTGGAAGTTCTGCCAGCTACGAGTTTGTGCCGGTATCATTTGAAGCTGTCGGTTCCAGTGAACATCCTCAACAATCTGCTGCCCCAAACAAAGACACCCATGCTGAAATTGCCCCCTGCTCACAGCCAACAGAGGTTCCGACAGCTCATAACAGAGGATATTACATTCCTCAAATCACTCTCCCTGTCCCAGCCAATGACACCAAGTCTGAAATTGCCCCCTGCCCACAGCCAGCAAAGGTTTCGACAACTCAAATCATCAAGGATATTGACATTTCCTCAGCAATCCCACAACCTGTCCCACAAGTAGAAATAATATCCAAGATGAATAAACAGCGACGACAAAAAGCCAGGCGGAGAGCAAGTGAGAGCAAAAAGCAACATGCACCACTGTCTCAGGCGCTGAAAAGGAAAAGAAAAGTCCAACATGAAAAAAACAAGTATGCCAGCTGCCCTGAATTTAGGAGGAAAAAAAATTCAGGCTGCGAAAACTAAATTCGCCCATGACAGTCATTATCACAAACAACGGCTATTGTCATTGAAACGCTATTATGCAGATCCCAAAGTCCAAGGCAAAAAGAAGGAAGAATTCATCAGAAGATACAAAACAGATCCTGCTTTTCAGAGCAAGCAGAAACAAAACTTCACAGACAAGTACAAGACAGATGCTGCTTTTCGGAGCAAACGGAAACAAAACTTCACAGACAAGTACAGGACAGATGCTGCTTTTCGGAGCAAACGGAAACAAACCATCACCGACAAGTACAGGACAGATGCTGCTTTTCGGAGCAAACAGAAAAAAAACATCACCGACAAGTACAGGACGGATGCTGCTTTTCGGAGCAAACAGAAAAAAAACCATCACTGACAAGTACAGGACAGATGCTGCTTTTCGGAGCAAACAGAAAAAAAACTTCACCGACAAGTACAGGACAGATGATGCTTTTCGGAGCAAACGGAAACAAAACATCACAACAAGATATCACAATGACCCACAGTTTAGACTACAGTACATACAACGCATTAGCCAGCACAGAAGAATCAAACTGGCCACAAATGCTGCCTTTGGCATCCATTACAAGTTGCAAAGAGCACTGAGAATTAGAAGAAAATACAGACAGCTTGTAACCCATCAGCAGCGTGTGATCAATCCTGTGATGGAAGCAGCCATAGCTGCCTTCCGTGAAGCCATTAGACATGGACCTACATATGCTTGTACATCCTGTAACAGAGCAATGTTTCCTAATCAGGTCAAGTTATGCAGAAGGGGCAAATATAGCAAACACACTAAAATGGCAGCAGCATGCTTGACAGGAAACTACGTTCACTTTTGTGACACTGACTGCACTTCCCCTTGCTCTGTTCCACAAGAGAGACTGCAGGAGTGGATCTGCCAAACTTGTGACAACCACCTGAGCAGAGGCAGCATGCCATCTATTGCAGTAGCAAACAACTTAGGGTTGGCACCCATCCCCCCAGAATTGGCTTCACTTAATGTGCTTGAAAGGCAGCTCATTGCTAAAATTCTGCCTTTTTCTAAAATCGTCTCTCTCCCTAGAGGTCAGCAGAAGGCTGTGCGCGGAGCTGTTGTGTGTGTTCCATCTGAGATGGAAGCAACCGTGAACAGTCTCCCAAGGCCCAGACATGAAGCTCAGCTACTGCAAGTTAAACTAAAAAGACGCATTACATACAAAGGCCACCAGCACTTCTACACCGTCAACATGAAGAATGTGCTAGCCGGCCTGTCCAAACTCAAACAGCTACATTCAGAGTACAAAGATGTGTCTGTTGATGAGAGTGCCACTTTTGAGAGTCTCCAAGACGATCAGTCAGCCAATGCAGAAGACTTGCAGCACAACACTGCAGATGTTGCACACCCAGAGCAACACAGCCTACCAGAGAAAGCTGACATGGACATAGACCTTGATGAGGTGTTTGCCAGCCAAAATGAGCCAGACCAGTCCAATGCAGCAGCACATGCAGAGCAGACTCAGCAGCCCAAGGAAGCAGACAAAGAACAGGAGGAGCTGAGACCTGGTCTGGCTCTGGACACCTGCATGCAGCCACCTGACATTGCACAGGAAATCCTTTCATATGGCGAAGGAATATTCAGTATTGCACCTGCCCAAGGCAACAAACCAGTAGGTTTCTTCGCCATACCAAAATTAGAAGCCATGGCCTTTCCTGTGCAGTTTCCAACAGGACAGAACACACTAGATGAGGCCAGAACCGTCAAACTGTCCCCCAGCAGGTACTTCAATGTGAGGCTATTTGCTGCAGACACACGGTTTGCCAGTGACCAAAGCTACCTCTTCTTTGCGCAGTTTGTCACAGAGACACACTTGGCTACAAGCAGTATGTCTATTCAAATGCGCAAAGGAAAATCCAAAGCCAAAGACGGGCGCAAAATTAACAACAAGATGCTGCAAGACAAAGACAAGCTGGAGAGGCTTATTCAGGACAGAGACGCAACACGATTCATGCAACCCCTCAGAGGCACTCCAGCTTATTGGGACAAAACACTGAAAGATCTCAACGCCATGCTTAGGCAGATTGGGAAACCAACTTTCTTCCTGACGTTCTCCGCTGCAGAGATGAGATGGCCTGAAGTTGTAGAGGTCATTAAAGCTCAGCAGGGTGAACTTGGGGATTTTTCAGAGCTCGATTGGAACGCCAAATGTGACATTCTGCGCAGCAACCCCATCACAGTTATGCGCATGTTTGAAAAGAGAGTCGACGCTCTGATGACCAACCTCATCCTCTCACCAGCACAGCCCATTGGTGAAGTAGAGGATTACTTTTATCGTGTTGAGTTTCAAGCCAGAGGAAGCCCACATATTCACATGCTGGTCTGGATAAAAAACGCACCCATATTTGAAGATTCCCTAGACAGCACCGTCTGCAGTTTCATAGATCGATACATAACGTGCAAGTTGCCTGACCCAGGGACAGACCCAGAGCTGAACAAAATTGTATCTGAGGTTCAGGTGCACAGCAGGAACCATTCAAAGTCGTGCAAAAAAGGTAACGTTGCCTGCAGATTTGGCTTTCCGAAACTGCCCATGGATCAAACACTCATCACCAGGCCAGAGGAATACTCCCTACCACCAAACCCTGACCAAGACCCAGCTGCAAGAGCTGCAAAATTAAAGGAGCATAAGCGGAAGATTGCAAAGATGCAGAACGAAGCCAAGACTAAGCTTAAGCCAGTAAGGGACTTGCTCATGAATCCAGACATCTCATTCAGCAGCTTGTCAGACCTTCTCCAGCAATGCAACATGACACATGATGAGTACCTGAGCTGTGTCATTAGTCTGACAAGCAGCTGTGTAGTGATGCTGAAGCGTGATGTAAACAACTGCTGGGTCAATAACTACAATCCAGATCTGCTGCGAGCCTGGAATGCTAACATGGACATCCAGTACGTTGTTGATGAATTTAGCTGTGCCATGTACATGATGTCATACGTGTCCAAGCCAGAGCACGAGATGACTGACTTCCTCAACTCTGTCATCAAAGAAGTAAAAAAAATCCAAAGTTAATGAGCGCGATGAAATGAAGAAAATAATGCAGGCGTATGCAAAACACAGAGAGGTCAGCGCTCAAGAAGCTGTGGCTCGCACATGCAGCTTACGTCTGAAGAAGTGCTCTCGTGCCGTTGTGTTCCTCCAGACTGATGAGGACGGTCTGAAAATGAGTCACCCCATCAGCAGACTCCAAAACATGGACCCACATTCAGAGGACGTGTGGATCTCTGGTCTGCCTGAAAAATACTTGGACAGACCTAAAGGACGCATGTTTGATGCTATGTGTCTGGCCATGTTCGCATCAGAGTTCAGGGTCGTGTATGGCCACCAAACTGAAGGCCAAAATGTCATTGCCCTCCAAAATGACAAAGGGTTCATTCAGAGGAGAACTGCAGGCAAACCAGCTATCATCAGATTTGCCCGGTTCTCAGAAACCAAAAACCCTGAGAAGTTTCACAGAAGGCTCCTAAAACTCTATTACCCACACAGATCTGATGCTGAACTGACGTGTAAACAATACCCCACCTACAAAGACTTTTACGAGCGCGCCTTCTCCGAGAAGTTTAGCAGGGACGTCAGAGTTATTGTTGACGTCAACGCAAAACAATATGAAGGAAAAGGTAAAAAGATGGAGGAAGCGTTTCAAAGATTCAATCCATACGGTCCAAAAGTTCTTAATGCTTGGAACACCTTTGCACCCGAGGTAGAATTGGACCGCTTGGAGTGTGTCGACGAGCGCGAACCCATGGAGACGGAGCACGAAGAAAACGATGACATCCCCGACTATCAAGTCCACAATGATGGGAGGGGCTCCATGTCAACAGTAGATGCACCGCAGCTGAGTTTAGACTACATGATAAAAATGTATCAAAGTCTGAATGAAATGCAGGCATCGATATTCTACAGTGTGCGTCAGTGGTGCTTTCAACGTGTCTGGGGCCACGACCCAGAACCGTTTCACTACTTCTTGTCAGGAGGAGCTGGCTGTGGCAAATCGCATGTCATCAAGTGCATTCATCAGGAGGCAACGAGGATTCTGCGTGAGCTCCCCAGATTCCGGGACCAAGCTGACATGTCCCAGCCTGCGGTGTTGCTGACTGCATTCACAGGCACAGCAGCCTTCAACATCTCGGGCAAAACGTTGCACTCCATCCTCAAGCTCCCAAGGTCCTTGAAGCCACCTTATCAGGGCCTTGGAAATGCACTCGATGAGGTCCGAGCGACACTGTCCAACGCTGAGATTCTCATCATCGACGAGATATCCATGGTTTCCAAGGAGCTGTTTGCCTACGTCCACTGGCGGCTTCAGCAGATAAAAGGAAACAAGAAACCATTTGGAGGAATGTCTGTCCTTGCTGTAGGTGACTTTTACCAACTGCCACCCCTCAGTAAAGCCAAGCCACTGTGTGTGTACGAAGAGACTGAGTTTGATCTCTGGAAGGATCACTTCACAATGGTCAACCTGACAGAGATCATGCGTCAGAAAGACGATCGGGCATTCGCAGAACTCCTGAACCGCCTTAGAGTGAAGCGAAAGGAAGATCCTCTGAGCGATGAAGACAGAGAGTTGCTCACACAGGCAGTGGTTGATATCAAAGATTGTCCAGCAGACTGGCTACACATCTACGCTACAAACAAAGAAGTCGACCATCACAATGCCAGTACTGTAGCCGCCCTCCACGAGGACATTGTTGACATTGCAGCCCACGACTTCAGAAAAGACCCCGCAACAGGCTGCATGATGGTCCTGTCCGAGAACATCAAAGGAACCAAGAGAGACTTGCCTGACAAAATAATGGCCGCTCAAGGAGTGCGCGTTATGTTGATCAGGAATCTCGACGTGGAGGATGGGATTGTTAACGGGACATTTGGAACAATCTCAAACATTGTGATGACTGGACGCGACTCAAAAGCCGTGAGGCTGATTGGGTTGCAGCTGGACAATCCGACAGCAGGACAGACATTCCGTAAGAGGATCCTAGGCCCCTCAGACAACTTGGTGTACATTGAGAGATCTGAGGAGAACACGAGCAGGAAAGGAGTCATGAGACGTCAGTTTCCCATGAAGTTGGCCTTTGCATGTACAGCCCACAAAGTGCAAGGCATGACCATGACGTCGGCAGTTGTGTGCCTCAAACGTGTTTTTGAACCAGGGATGGCTTACGTCGCTCTGAGCCGCACAACTTCGCTTCAGGGTCTCGCCATAACAGACTTTGAGGACAAAAAGATATATGCTGACCCTGCAATCAAGACAGCTCTGGAAAATATGACTCATGCATCTTTCCTGAGTGCCAGGCCTCTGTTGACTCTTTTCAAATCAATGGACACAACTCTTAAGACTTTGACAATCATCCACCACAACACACAAGGACTTCCATCTCACATTGTGGACCTAAAAGCACATCACGAACTCAGACTTGCAGATGTGTTGTGCCTCACGGAAACACATCTGTCCGGGTCCTCTGTATCCCCAGTTTTCCATCTGGAGGGATACAACATGTTCACACGCAGCAGACAGCTTTCTTACAACACCTGTGTGAACATGGCGAGAAAAGATGGAGGTGGAGTTGCAGTGTACTGTAGAGGCAATGTTCAGGCAGAGCCTCGCAGATACATGCATGATGTCACTGACTTAGAGTTTGTTGTTGTAAAAATCGAGGCTCCAGTCAAAGTACTAATAGCGACTGTGTACAAACCGCAAAGTTTCCATTTACAAAATTTTTTGCAAAACATGAAAAACCTCTTGGACGCATTGAACGTGCTAAATCACCAGCCCATCATTATTTGTGGGGACTTCAATGAGGATCTCCTGGGCAAAGGAGCAAAAAGTATTCGCGATTTAGTTCAGTCCAGAGGTTACACTCAATTAATCACAGAATCCACGACTGAAAAGAACACCCTGATTGATCACATTTACATTTCACATCCCGACAAGTGTCTTCAGTCAGGTGTTCTTCAAACATATTACAGTTACCACAGTCCAGTTTATTGTATTTTGACTGAGTAAAAGCCTCTCCAGCCAACACATGCTGCTAGAAGTTTGCTAATCATGTCTATCTTTAATGACGATAATGATGTTAAATCATGACATTATGGTGTTTTTAAAGTGTTTTATGTAATGGTTTCATCATGTTTTATCTACAGTGCTTGTTTATTTATTTATGTATTTATTTATTTATTTATTTATTGATCTATCTATCTACACTTAAGGTGTGGTTTCTGCTGATTTGCTATCTCAAGCAGCAGCTGCAGCAGTCCTACACAGTACATGTTTTTACATTTTTATCTGAAACAAGTTTTGAATGACTTGTCTTTTTACTACATCTATTTATTTATATGGCATAATAATGTTGCCATTAATCTGGGTGCTTTTCATTTAATCAGTGTGTCAAATCTAATTCTGGGTGAAAATGGTTGAATCAGTCTTTACAAGCCATTTCTGGGTGCATTTTTGATTTGTGTGCAGCTGCTGAGTGGATTATACCAGGAAGCAGCGGCACTTTTTTTTTTTTTTTTTTCAAATGTGCTGATTCTTTAGCACATAACATTTATTTACTAATGTATTTATTTTACGGCATAATAATCTTGCCATTTATCTGGGTGCTTTTCATTTAATCAGTCTGTCAGATCTAATTCTGGGTGAAAAATGTTCAATCAGTTTTATAAAGCTATTTCTGGGTGCATTTTTGATTTGTGTACAGCTGCTGAGTGGATTATACCAGGAAGCAGTGGCACTGTTTTTTGTTTTTTTTTTTTTTTCAAATGTGCTGGTTCTTTAGCACATAACATTTATTTACTAATGTATTTATTTTACGGCATAATAATGTTGCCATTAATCTGGGTGCTTTTCATTTAATCAGTCTGTCAAATCTAATTCTGGGTGAAAATGGTTGAATCAGTCTTTAAAAGCCATTTCTGGGTGCATTTTTGATTTGTGTACAGCTGCTGAGTGGATTATACCAGGAAGCAGCGGCACTGTTTTTTTTTTTTTGTTTTTTTTTTCCAAATGTGCTGGTTCTTTAGCACATAACATTTAATTTACTAATGCATTTATTTTATGGCAATAATCTTGCCATTGATCTGGGTGCTTTTCATTTAATCTGTCTGTCAAATCTAATTCTGGGTGAAAAATTGTTCAATCAGTTTTAAAAAGCTATTTCTGGGTGCGTTTTGATTTGTGTACAGCTGCTGAGTGGATTATACCAGGAAGCAGCGGCACTGTTTGCCTGCATTTTTTTTTTCAAATGTGCTGGTTCTTTAGCACATAACATTTATTTACTAATGCATTTATTTTATGGCATAATAATGTTGCCATTAATCTGGGTGCTTTTCATTTAATCAGTCTGTCAAATCTAATTCTGGGTGAAAAATGTTCAATCAGTTTTAAAAAGCCATTTCTGGGTGATGTTTTGATTTGTGTACAGCTGCTGAGTGGATTATACCAGGAAGCAGCGGCACTGTTTTTTTTTTTTTTTTTTTTCCAAATGTGCTGGTTCTTTAGCACATAACATTTAATTTACTAATGCATTTATTTTATGGCATAATCTTGCCATTGATCTGGGTGCTTTTCATTTTAATCTGTCTGTAAAATCTAATTCTGGGTGAAATATGTTCAATCAGTTTTAAAAAGCTATTTCTGGGTGTGTTTTGATTTGTGTGCAGCTGCTGAGTGGATTATACCAGGAAGCAGCGGCACTTTCTTTTTTTTTTTTTTATGGTGGGGTTTTTTTAGAAAAAAATTTTTTTTTACTATGTTTTTATTTTCGGCTTATGTTGCCATTTTGGAAAAAAAAAAATTTTTTCAAATGTGCTGAGTTCTTTAGCACATAACATTTATTTACTAATGTATTTATTTTATGGCATAATAATGTTGCCATTAATCTGGGTGCTTTTCATTTAATCAGTCTGTCAAATCTAATTCTGGGTGAAAAATGTTCAATCAGTCTTAAAAAGCCATTTCTGGGTGTATTTTTATTTTTTTTAAGCTGCTGAGGGGAATAAAACAGGAAGGAGGGGCAATTTTTTTTTTGTTTTTTTTTTTCAAATGTGCTGGTTCTTTAGCACATAACATTTAATTTACTAATGTATTTATTTTACGGCATAATAATGTTGCCATTAATCTGGGTGCTTTTCATTTAATCTTTTATTTTATTCAAATCTTGCATTTCTAATTCTGGGTGAAATATGTTCAAATGTGCAATATTTTAAAAAATTTTTTTTTTGATTTGTGTACAGCTGCTGAGTGGATTATACCAGGAAGCAGCGGCACTGTTTTTTTTTTTGTTTTTTTTTTTCAAATGTGCTGGTTCTTTAGCACATAACATTTAATTTACTAATGCATTTATTTTATGGCATAATGTTGCCATTAATCTGGGTGCTTTTCATTTAATCTGTCTGTAAAATCCAACTCTGGGTGAAAATTGTTGAGTGTCTTAAAAAGCTATTTCTAGGTGTGTTTTGATTTGTGTACAGCTAATGAGTGGATTATACCAGGAGTCAGCATCAGTTTTTTTTTTTTTTTTTTTTTTTTTTCAAATGTGCTGTGTGAAACCATTCAAAGGATAGCTCCAGTGTCCTTCCTCCGCCCTCTGTTTCCCTCCCCTCTTGTGTGTGTGCTTGAGTGGTTGAGGTGGGCCGAGGTGTATCGATCAGTTCTCCACACCTGCAGACGATCAGCACTCATCCCAGACAGAAGGGCCGTCCTCTCCAGCCGTCGCCAGTTCGTTGCTAAACCCAGTGAGGTAAAGACCTTGGCTCTCTTGCATCTGATCTTTGATTGAATTTTTGACTGCTCTGTTGTTTTATTGCCCTGCTTCTGATAACTGTTTCCTTTTGTCTCCAGCCACCTGCTGCTGCTGATGGGCTTTGTCTGCCACTCATTCTACCAAGGAAAACCAGTCTGTTGAGGATTACTCCATGGAGTTTTGGACCCTGCCTGCTGATACCAAGTGGAATGATGCAGCATTGCAGGGAGTATTTAGTAAAACTTAAAAGGTACAAGAGTGAACAGTTAAAGGATGAACCTGCCACCAGAGGTAGACCCTCTGATTTAAGTCCGTTGGTTTCTCTAGCTATAACTATTGATAATTGTCTCCATGAACGATGTAATGAATGTGCCTCACGCTCCCTGCTTTCTACCTCCTCATCTAGGCACCAGTGTAGACCCACAGTCTATAACCCAGAGTGCCACACCAACTTAGTACAAGCTGCCTGATCTACAGAGGAGCCCATGCAACTGGGACGCACCAAATTCACACCGGACAAGCGGCTCCGCAGGATTCGAGTGGGTGAGTGCATCTGCTGTGGAAAAGCTGCCCATTAGATCTCTCATTGTCCTGTGCGTCCAAAAGAGTGGGCTCACCAGTAGACCTGGGGGTGCTGGTGAGCCCAACCTTTGAGGCTGTTACTAGCCCCCAGAAGAATTTGTTACAGGTCCAGGCCTCTCAGTATGTGTTAGGCTACCTCTTTAAGCCCTCATAAAGGAGGGGGACGAATGGAAAACTGCTTTCAACACAGCTACAGGACATTTTAACTAATGCGCCAGCAGTCATGAATGATGTACTGAGAGACTTGCTGAAGAAGTTTGTATTTGTCTACTTTGATGACATCCTGGAAAATAATTGTGCAGATGGAAAAATGTGAATTTCGTGTTAAAACTGTCTCATTCCTTGGCTATGTTTTTCAGGAAGGGAGTGTCAAAGCCGACCCAGGGATGGTCAGGGCAGAGGAGTGACCTACACAGCAGAACCGGAAGGAGCTTCAGCAGTTCTTGGGTTTGCAAATTTTTACTGGCGTTTCATTTGAAACTACAGGAAAGTAGCTGCGCCACTCACCCGCCTCACTTCTCCTAACCTCTCTTTCCATTGGTCCTTGCAGGCTGAAAAGGCTTTCCTTCAGTTGAAAGTACTGATCACCTCAACACCTTTTCTTTGAGCCCGACACCAGTAAGCAGTTCATCGTTGAGGTCGATGCTTCTGACACTGGGGTGGGGGCTATATTAAACCAACGCTACGGTCCTGACAATCGTCTGCACCCTTGTGCCTTCTTCTCCAGTCGTCTCTCACCTCTTGAGTGCAACTATGACTTTGGCAACCACGAGTTGCTAGTGGTCAAGTTGGCTTTGGAGGCGTAGAGGCACTGGTTGGAGGGGGCCAAGCAGCCATTTGTCGTTTGGACTGATCATGAGTATTTAGCGTACATGAAAACTACTACTGCCCTTGGTTCCACATCGTTTTAGACTTTGTTACTGGACTGCCTGACTCCCAAGGTAACTCTGTTTATACTCACAGTGGACATGTTTTCTAAAGCGGCCCATTTTACTGCTCTCCTGAAGCTACCCTCTCCCTTGGAAATAGCTAACCTGCTATGAGGTGGCCATTTTTGGCCATAAACACAATGAAAGGGAGTTTTTGTTTTTGTGTCACTGCACAAAACATAATATAATGCAATATCTTTAACACTTTAGGAAGGATGACCAGAGATCTTGGAAGAAGACCGCCAGTGGACTACATATGAGGACAGTAACACAGCAGAAGACACGTAAGAGACATGCATCAATGTGTTTTAAATGACTGTACTCTACCTCTGAGCTTTATTTAAGTCATGTTGCCATAATGCCATCTAACATATTTTTTGTGTATTTGCAGACATGGAAGATCATCACTGCTCTGATGCAAAACTTTGCTCTCACATGAGCCTGCACCCACTGTCATGATTTTTTTATGACTGTTTTACACACATTTGAGGTTGCAAGGGCACCAATTCTTGTATAAATAGATCCATATTTTTTTTGTTACCTTAACTGAGCTGAAGATGGAGACTTGTTAAATGTTTTATGATGTCTATTAATTTCACTGTAGAAGACAGACATTTTGATTGTGAATGTTTAACAGCGCAATATGAGGTTTGAAAGTTGTAGTTATTACTCACTGTAAAGTTGCATATTTGTTTATTGGTAATGAAATAATTGAACTTTGTGAAATGTCACGGTAACCAAATCACAACATAATGAAAACAAATCATTTCTTGACTTTTCATAGTTTTCTTCGAGTCACATGTAATTTTCATTTCTTAAAGTGAATAGTTGGTTGTTTTCTGTTATGGCAGCAAATTGTTATGACGGCAAAATAAATTGTGCAGTTGACTTGAAAATACGGCAAAGTTTTCTACCTCTTTGTTCAAACATGCAGATGTACAGACAGCGGAAGCAGGGTTGATGACCTCACCCCTCCATGGCAACCATAAGGTTTTTCTAGTCTCTACGACCATTCGGTTACATTCACTGAATATTAATTATGAAATCTATCAAAAATGTAATCGCGATGTGCCCATCCCGGCAGTAGCCCCCGTGTCACTCTCGAAATTTCTGCAAGAAATTTTCTAGTTATTTTTTTTCATTCCGTTTCATCTTCCGCCCTTTTTTCGATTCGCTACTCCTCCTACAGTTTTGAGAGGACCCAGACAAATTATATATCAAAAATTGCGGCTCGGTCGGGAATGGTGTGCTATTTAACAGAATTCCAGTACGTAAATTTATCGCGACGTAATTCGCAAAAAACTACGAAAAATTGTGCATTGAAAATGAATGGAGTTTAATTTAAAAAAAAATCAATTTCTCGTCCATTTTCAAGTATTTTTAACTCAGTCATACTTTAACTTACAGAGTCAATTTTAGCTTCCAGTTGGTGCTAATTTTTGGGAGAATATTTAAGTAAATTTATATATTTTTTATCTTTTATACTTTTTGAGATATTTGATGTCAAAAAATGGGGTTTTGCATTTTTTGGCATTTTCTCAGAGTGTGTGACATCATCGCTAGAGGGGAGACGAGCCTCAACTCCTGACTGAAAAAAAAATTTCTAACTCGCTGCCATTTCCACAATTTTCACTCTACAGACATGATTTTTACATCTTCTGGTAGGTATACTCGTTGTGGTCGTAGACATGTCACTCTGGAGTCTGTCAGACTTATACTTTTGGCTAAAAATGCCTGGAAGTGACCGGAACTCCAGCAAAACTCCCCATTAGACTCCATTCTAATTTTGGCTGCCTTTTTTGGAGAAGAGCAAAAGTGAGCAGTTTCTAAAACTGCGATGGTGGCCACATTTTTGACACTACAGACACAAAAACCACACTGGCTTGTTCGTCAGAGTCTTGTGCCTCGTAAAATGCTCTTATTTATGCTGTAGGAGTTACGGTTTTTGATTTATTGGCATTTGTTTGGAACAATTGCTTCAGGCTTTTTCAGTGCAATCCTGTCTCCTCTAACCGCAGCTGTGAGGAGTTAGAGGTTGCCCTAGCAACGCTGGGGCGCTCCGCACCTGGCCAGGCTCCCTAACACACACAGACACACACAGAGACAGACATAGGCGCGCGCACACACACACACACACACAGGGGGACATCTCCATATATGGAGAATTGGCTGAATCGTTCTGTTTTCTGCCCAGCAACTGCCCAGAAGTGGCTGATTACTAACAGGTGGTTCACATCACATTAAAATCTATGCTTCTTGTTATTGCACTATCCACTTTGCTGCTGTAACATGTACATTTCTCCAGTGTGGGACAAATAAAAGAATATCTTATCTTATCTTATCTTATCTTATCAGCCAATCAGATCACACATGCCAGTTGCCCACCTGTGATTGGAGGTTTTCTTGATTGCATAGTGTGAGATTGGAGACAGAGACTTGCCTTCAAATCCTAGTCAATTTGGCTGCTGTGAAAAAGCTCTATTGTGAAGACTGAGTTTTTGCTGAATGGCGTTGCCGTAGCATGGCGGCCATTTGGCGTGATTCGCCACGTAACAGGAAGTTGTTGTAAGTTTAGCGTACTTTATCGGATCTGCTCCAAATTTGTCATCCGTGATGGCGGTCCAGGCCTGATGTCATTTATCTGACAACATAGACTCAGAGCCCCACCGCTACACATTAGCCACGCCCCCTTTCATAACTCCAGAACCGTTTGTTGTAGAGTCTCGTGGGAGGTGTCTTATTACTCAGCAGAGAGACCCTGTTTCATCGGTACGCGCGTCAGGTACTCGTCCCGGCAGTAGCCCCCGTGTCACTCTCGAAATTTCTGCAAGAAATTTTCTAGTCCTTAGTGACACGGGGCATAGCCCCAGTCACTATTGCAGCACAGCAATTTCTGCAATAGTCACTATTGTAATCCTGCGCGTTTTTCTAGTTATTATTTGCTTCATCTTTTCATCTTCCGCCTTTTTTTCGATTCGCTTCTCCTCCTACAGTTTTGAGAGGACCCAGACAAATTATATATCAAAAATTGCGGCTCGGTCGGGAATGGTGTGCTATTTAACAGAATTCCAGTACGTAAATTTATCGCGACGTAATTCGCAAAAAACTACGAAAAATTTTGCATTGACAATGAATTGAGTTTAATTTAAAAAAAATCAATTTCTCGGCCGTTTTCAAGTATTTTTAACTCAGTCATACTTTAACTTACAGAGTCAATTTTAGCATCCAGTTGGTGCTAATTTTTGGGAGAATATTTACCTAAATTTATATATTTTTTATCTTTTATACTTTTTGAGATATTTGATGTCAAAAAATGGGGTTTTGCATTTTTTGGCATTTTCTCAGAGTGTGTGCCATCATCGCTAGAGGGGAGACGAGCATCAACTCCTGACTGAAAAAAAAATTTCTAACTCGCTGCCATTTCCACAATTTTCACTCTACAGACATGATTTTTACATCTTCTGGTAGGTATACTCGTTGTGGTCGTAGACATGTCACTCTGGAGTCTGTCAGACTTATACTTTTGGCTAAAAATGCCTGGAAGTGACCGGAACTCCAGCAAAACTCCCCATTAGACTCCATTCTAATTTTGGCTGCGTTTTTTGGAGAAGAGCAAAAGTGAGCAGTTTCTAAAACTGCGCTGGTGGCCACATTTTTGACACTACAGACACAAAAACCACACTGGCTTGTTCGTCAGAGTCTTGTGCCTCGTAAAATGCTCTTATTTATGCTGTAGGAGTTACGGTTTTTGATTTATCGGCATTTGTTTGGAACAATTGCTTCAGGCTTTTTCAGTGCAATCCTGTCTCCTCTAACCGCAGCTGTGAGGAGTTAGAGGTTGCCCTAGCAACGCTGGGGCGCTCCGCACCTGGCCAGGCTCCCTAACACACACAGACACACACAGAGACAGACATAGGCGCGCCACACACACACACACAGGGGGACATCTCCATATATGGAGAATTGGCTGAATCGTTCTGTTTTCTGCCCAGCAACTGCCCAGAAGTGGCTGATTACTAACAGGTGGTTCACATCACATTAAAATCTATGCTTCTTGTTATTGCACTATCCACTTTGCTGCTGTAACATGTACATTTCTCCAGTGTGGGACAAATAAAAGAATATCTTTATCTTATCTTATCTTATCTTATCTTATCAGCCAATCAGATCACACATGCCAGTTGCCCACCTGTGATTGGAGGTTTTCTTGATTGCATAGTGTGAGATTGGAGACAGAGACTTGCCTTCAAATCCTAGTCAATATGGCTGCTGTGAAATAGCTCTATTGTGAAGACTGAGTTTTTGCTGAATGGCGTTGCCGTAGCATGGCGGCCATTTGGCGTGATTCGCCACGTAACAGGAAGTTGTTGTAAGTTTAGCGTACTTTATCGGATCTGCTCCAAATTTGTCATCCGTGATGGCGGTCCAGGCCTGATGTCATTTATCTGACAACATAGACTCAGAGCCCCACCGCTACACATTAGCCACGCCCCCTTTCATAACTCCAGAACCGTTTGTTGTAGAGTCTCGTGGGAGGTGTCTTATTACTCAGCAGAGAGACCCTGTTTCATCGGTACGGTCATTCCTGCCTCGCGCCGTCAGGTACTCGTCCCGGCAGTAGCCCCCGTGTCACTCTCGAAATTTCTGCAAGAAATTTCTGCAAGAAATTTTCTAGTTTTCTGTTTCATCTTCCGCCTTTTTTTCGATTCGCTTCTCCTCCTACAGTTTTGAGAGGACCCAGACAAATTATATATCAAAAATTGCGGCTCGGTCGGGAATGGTGTGCTATTTAACAGAATTCCAGTACGTAAATTTATCGCGACGTAATTCGCAAAAAACTACGAAAAATTTTGCATTGACAATGAATGGAGTTTAATTAAAAAAAAAATCAATTTCTCGGCCATTTTCAAGTATTTTTAACTCAGTCATACTTTAACTTACAGAGTCAATTTTAGCTTCCAGTTGGTGCTAATTTTTGGGAGAATATTTCAGTAAATTTATATATTTTTTTTCTTTTATACTTTTTGAGATATTTGATGTCAAAAAATGGGGTTTTGCATTTTTTGGCATTTTCTCAGAGTGTGTGCCATCATCGCTAGAGGGGAGACGAGCATCAACTCCTGACTGAAAAAAAAAATTTCTAACTCGCTGCCATTTCCACAATTTTCACTCTACAGACATGATTTTTACATCTTCTGGTAGGTATACTCGTTGTGGTCGTAGACATGTCACTCTGGAGTCTGTCAGACTTATACTTTTGGCTAAAAATGCCTGGAAGTGACCGGAACTCCAGCAAAACTCCCCATTAGACTCCATTCTAATTTTGCCAGAGTTTTTTGGAGAAGAGCAAAAGTGAGCAGTTTCTAAAACTGCGATGGTGGCCACATTTTTGACACTACAGACACAAAAACCACACTGGCTTGTTCGTCAGAGTCTTGTGCCTCGTAAAATGCTCTTATTTATGCTGTAGGAGTTACGGTTTTTGATTTATTGGCATTTGTTTGGAACAATTGCTTCAGGCTTTTTCAGTGCAATCCTGTCTCCTCTAACCGCAGCTGTGAGGAGTTAGAGGTTGCCCTAGCAACGCTGGGGCGCTCCGCACCTGGCCAGGCTCCCTAACACACACAGACACACACAGAGACAGACATAGGCGCGCGCCACACACACACACACAGGGGGACATCTCCATATATGGAGAATTGGCTGAATCGTTCTGTTTTCTGCCCAGCAACTGCCCAGAAGTGGCTGATTACTAACAGGTGGTTCACATCACATTAAAATCTATGCTTCTTGTTATTGCACTATCCACTTTGCTGCTGTAACATGTACATTTCTCCAGTGTGGGACAAATAAAAGAATATCTTATCTTATCTTATCTTATCTTATCAGCCAATCAGATCACACATGCCAGTTGCCCACCTGTGATTGGAGGTTTTCTTGATTGCATAGTGTGAGATTGGAGACAGAGACTTGCCTTCAAATCCTAGTCAATTTGGCTGCTGTGATAAAGCTCTATTGTGAAGACTGAGTTTTTGCTGAATGGCGTTGCCGTAGCATGGCGGCCATTTGGCGTGATTCGCCACGTAACAGGAAGTTGTTGTAACTTTAGCGTACTTTATCAGATCTGCTCCAAATTTCTCATCCGTGATGGCGGTCCAGGCCTGATGTCATTTATCTGACAACATAGACTCAGAGCCCCACCGCTACACATTAGCCACGCCCCCTTTCATAACTCCAGAACCGTTTGTTGTAGAGTCTCGTGGGAGGTGTCTTATTACTCAGCAGAGAGACCCTGTTTCATCGGTACGCGCGTCAGGTACTCGTCCCGGCAGTAGCCCCCGTGTCACTCTCGAAATTTCTGCAAGAAATTTTCTAGTTAGTGACAGGGGAAGCCAGTCACTAGAGCAAGCAAGCTGTGCTACAAAGTGAGGGGGCGTCCTTTTCTCTCTTTTTATTTTATTATTTATTCTTCGTTTCATCTTCCGCCTTTTTTTCGATTCGCTACTCCTCCTACAGTTTTGAGAGGACCCAGACAAATTATATATCAAAAATTGCGGCTCGGTCGGGAATGGTGTGCTATTTAACAGAATTAGTACGTAAATTTATCGCGACGTAATTCGCAAAAAATACGAAAAATTTGCATTGACAATGAATAGTTTAATAAAAAAAAAATCAATTTCTCGTCCATTTTCAAGTATTTTTAACTCAGTCATACTTTAACTTACAGAGTCAATTTTAGCTTCCAGTTGGTGCTAATTTTTGGGAGAATATTTCTAAATTTATATATTTTTTATCTTTTATACTTTTTGAGATATTTGATGTCAAAAAATGGGGTTTTGCATTTTTTGGCATTTTCTCAGAGTGTGTGACATCATCGCTAGAGGGGAGACGAGCCTCAACTCCTGACTGAAAAAAAAAATTTCTAACTCGCTGCCATTTCCACAATTTTCACTCTACAGACATGATTTTTACATCTTCTGGTAGGTATACTCGTTGTGGTCGTAGACATGTCACTCTGGAGTCTGTCAGACTTATACTTTTGGCTAAAAATGCCTGGAAGTGACCGGAACTCCAGTGAAACTCCCCATTAGACCCCATTCTAATTTTGCCAGAGTTTTTTGGAGAAGAGCAAAAGTGAGCAGTTTCTAAAACTGCGATGGTGGCCACATTTTTGACACTACAGACACAAAAACCACACTGGCTTGTTCGTCAGAGTCTTGTGCCTCGTAAAATGCTCTTATTTATGCTGTAGGAGTTACGGTTTTTGATTTATTGGCATTTGTTTGGAACAATTGCTTCAGGCTTTTTCAGTGCAATCCTGTCTCCTCTAACCGCAGCTGTGAGGAGTTAGAGGTTGCCCTAGCAACGCTGGGGCGCTCCGCACCTGGCCAGGCTCCCTAACACACACAGACACACACAGAGACAGACATAGGCGCGCGCACACACACACACAGGGGGACATCTCCATATATGGAGAATTGGCTGAATCGTTCTGTTTTCTGCCCAGCAACTGCCCAGAAGTGGCTGATTACTAACAGGTGGTTCACATCACATTAAAATCTATGCTTCTTGTTATTGCACTATCCACTTTGCTGCTGTAACATGTACATTTCTCCAGTGTGGGACAAATAAAAGAATATCTTATCTTATCTTATCTTATCTTATCAGCCAATCAGATCACACATGCCAGTTGCCCACCTGTGATTGGAGGTTTTCTTGATTGCATAGTGTGAGATTGGAGACAGAGACTTGCCTTCAAATCCTAGTCAATATGGCTGCTGTGAAATAGCTCTATTGTGAAGACTGAGTTTTTGCTGAATGGCGTTGCCGTAGCATGGGGCCATTTGGCGTGATTCGCCACGTAACAGGAAGTTGTTGTAAGTTTAGCGTACTTTATGGATCTGCTCCAAATTTTCATCCGTGATGGCGGTCCAGGCCTGATGTCATTTATCTGACGACATAGACTAGAGCCCCACCGCTACACATTAGCCACGCCCCCTTTCATAACTCCAGAACCGTTGTTTGAGTCTGTGGGAGGTGTCTATTACTCAGCAGAGAGACCTGTTTCATCGGTACGCGCGTCAGGTACTCGTCCCGGGGCCCCCGTGTCACTCTCGAAATTTCTGCAAGAAATTTTCTAGTTAGTGACACGGGGCATAGCCCCGTCTATTGCAGCCGCAGCGTGCTCATGTGCTGGGGCGAAGCCCCAGTCCTATTGATCTTTGCGGTTTTTTCTTTTATTCTGTTTCATCTTCCGCCTTTTTTTGATTCGCTTCTCCTCCTACAGTTTTGAGAGGACCCAGACAAATTATATATCAAAAATTGCGGCTCGGTCGGGAATGGTGTGCTATTTAACAGAATTCCAGTACGTAAATTTATCGCGACGTAAATCGCAAAAAACTACGAAAAATTGCGCATTGACAATGAATTGGAGTTAATAAAAAAAAAAAATCAATTTCTCGTCCATTTTTCAAGTATTTTTAACTCAGTCATACTTTAACTTACAGAGTCAATTTTAGCATCCAGTTGGTGCTAATTTTTGGGAGAATATTTACCTAAATTTATATATTTTTTATCTTTTATACTTTTTGAGATATCTGATGTCAAAAAATGGGGTTTTGCATTTTTTGGCATTTTCTCAGAGTGTGTGCCATCATCGCTAGAGGGGAGACGAGCATCAACTCCTGACTGAAAAAAAAAATTTCTAACTCGCTGCCATTTCCACAATTTTCACTCTACAGACATGATTTTTACATCTTCTCGTAGGTATACTCGTTGTGGTCGTAGACATGTCACTCTGGAGTCTGTCAGACTTATACTTTTGGCTAAAATTGCCTGGAAGTGACCGGAACTCCAGTGAAGCTCCCCATTAGACCCCATTCTAATTTTGCCAGAGTTTTTTGGAGAAGAGCAAAAGTGAGCAGTTTCTAAAACTGCCCTGGTGGCCACATTTTTGACACTACAGACACAAAAACCACACTGGCTTGTTCGTCAGAGTCTTGTGGCTCGTAAAATGCTCTTATTTATGCTGTAGGAGTTACGGTTTTTGATTTATTGGCATTTGTTTGGAACAATTGCTTCAGGCTTTTTCAGTGCAATCCTGTCTCCTCTAACCGCAGCTGTGAGGAGTTAGAGGTTGCCCTAGCAACGCTGGGGCGCTCCGCACCTGGCCAGGCTCCCTAACACACACAGACACACACAGAGACAGACATAGGCGCGCGCGCACACACACACACAGGGGGACATCTCCATATATGGAGAATTGGCTGAATCGTTCTGTTTTCTGCCCAGCAACTGCCCAGAAGTGGCTGATTACTAACAGGTGGTTCACATCACATTAAAATCTATGCTTCTTGTTATTGCACTATCCACTTTGCTGCTGTAACATGTACATTTCTCCAGTGTGGGACAAATAAAAGAATATCTTATCTTATCTTATCTTATCAGCCAATCAGATCACACATGCCAGTTGCCCACCTGTGATTGGAGGTTTTCTTGATTGCATAGTGTGAGATTGGAGACAGAGACTTGCCTTCAAATCCTAGTCAATATGGCTGCTGTGAAAAAGCTCTATTGTGAAGACTGAGTTTTTGCTGAATGGCGTTGCCGTAGCATGGCGGCCATTTGGCGTGATTCGCCACGTAACAGGAAGTTGTTGTAACTTTAGCGTACTTTATCAGATCTGCTCCAAATTTGTCATCCGTGATGGCGGTCCAGGCCTGATGTCATTTATCTGACAACATAGACTCAGAGCCCCACCGCTAAATTAGCCACGCCCCCTTTCATAACTCCAGAACCGTTTGTTGGGTGGGAGGTGTCTATTACTAGCAGAGAGCCCTGTTTCATCGGTACGCGGTAGGTACTGTCGGCAGGCCCCGTGTCCTTGTTTCTGCAAGATTTTCTGTGGGGCGTGTTGTTATTATTTTTCTGTTTCATCTTCCGCCCTTTTTTCGATTCGCTACTCCTCCTACAGTTTTGAGAGGACCCAAACAAATTATATATCAAAAATTCCGGCTCGGTCGGGAATGGTGTGCTATTTAACAGAATTCCGATACGTAAATTTATCGCGACGTAATTCGCAAAAAACTGCGAAAAATTTGCATTGAAAATGAATGGAGTTTGATTAAAAAAAAATCAATTTCTCGACCATTTTCAGGTATTTATAACTCAGTCATACTATAACGTACAGAGTCAATTTTAGCTTCCAGTTGGTGCTAATTTTTGGGAGAATATTTCAGTGAATTTATATATTTTTTATCTTTTATACTTTTTGAAATATTTGATGTCAAAAAATGGGGTTTTGCATTTTTTGGCATTTTCTCAGAGTGTGTGACATCATCGCTAGAGGGGAGACGAGCCTCAACTCCTGACTGAAAAAAAAAAATTTCTAACTCGCTGCCATTTCCACAATTTTCACTCCACAGACATGATTTTTACATCTTCTGGTAGGTATACTCGTTGTGGTCGTAGACATGTCACCCTGGAGTCTGTCAGACTTATACTTTTGGCTAAAAATGCCTGGAAGTGACCGGAACTCCAGCAAAACTCCCCATTAGACTCCATTCTAATTTCGGCTGCCTTTTTTGGAGAAGAGCAAAAGTGAGCAGTTTCTAAAACTGCGATGGTGGCCACATTTTTGACACTACAGACACAAAAACCACACTGGCTTGTTCGTCAGAGTCTTGTGCCTCGTAAAATGCTCTTATTTATGCTGTAGGAGTTACGGTTTTTGATTTATCGGCATTTGTTTGGAACAATTGCTTCAGGCTTTTTCAGTGCAATCCTGTCTCCTCTAACCGCAGCTGTGAGGAGTTAGAGGTTGCCCTAGCAACGCTGGGGCGCTCCGCACCTGGCCAGGCTCCCTAACACACACAGACACACACAGAGACAGACATAGGCGCGCGCACACACACACAGGGGGACATCTCCATATATGGAGAATTGGCTGAATCGTTCTGTTTTCTGCCCAGCAACTGCCCAGAAGTGGCTGATTACTAACAGGTGGTTCACATCACATTAAAATCTATGCTTCTTGTTATTGCACTATCCACTTTGCTGCTGTAACATGTACATTTCTCCAGTGTGGGACAAATAAAAGAATTTTATCTTATCTTATCTTATCTTATCAGCCAATCAGATCACACGTGCCAGTTGCCCACCTGTGATTGGAGGTTTTCTTGATTGCATAGTCTTCCCCCCTTTTTTCCCCCTTCTTGTGAGATTGGAGACAGAGACTTGCCTTCAAATCCTAGTCAATATGGCTGCTGTGAAAAAGCTCTATTGTGAAGACTGAGTTTTTGCTGAATGGCGTTGCCGTAGCATGGCGGCCATTTGGCGTGATTCGCCACGTAACAGGAAGTTGTTGTAAGTTTAGCGTACTTTATCGGATCTGCTCCAAATTTCTCATCCGTGATGGCGGTCCAGGCCTGATGTCATTTATCTGACAACATAGACTCAGAGCCCCACCGCTACACATTAGCCACGCCCCTTTCATAACTCCTGAACCGTTTGTTGTGGAGTCTCGTGGGAGGTGTCTTATTACTCAGCAGAGAGACCCTGTTTCATCGGTACGCGCGTCAGGTACTCGTCCCGGCAGTAGCCCCCGTGTCACTCTCGAAATTTCTGCAAGAAATTTTCTAGTTTATTATTATTATTTCATCTTCCGCCTTTTTTTCGATTCGCTTCTCCTCCTACAGTTTTGAGAGGACCCAGACAAATTATATATCAAAAATTGCGGCTCGGTCGGGAATGGTGTGCTATTTAACAGAATTCCAGTACGTAAATTTATCGCGACGTAAATCGCAAAAAACTGCGAAAAATTTTGCATTGACGATGAATGGAGTTGAATTAAAAAAAAATCAATTTCTCAGCCATTTTCAAGTATTTATAACTCAGTCATACTATAACGTACAGAGTCAATTTTAGCTTCCAGTTGGTGCTAATTTTTGGGAGAATATTTCCCTAAATTTATATATTTTTTATCTTTTATACTTTTTGAGATATTTGATGTCAAAAAATGGGGTTTTGCATTTTTTGGCATTTTCTCAGAGTGTGTGCCATCATCGCTAGAGGGGAGACGAGCATCAACTCCTGACTGAAAAAAAAATTTCTAACTCGCTCCCATTTCCACAATTTTCACTCTACAGACATGATTTTTACATCTTCTGGTAGGTATACTCGTTGTGGTCGTAGACATGTCACTCTGGAGTCTGACAGACTTATACTTTTGGCTAAAAGTGCCTGGAAGTGACCGGAACTCCAGTGAAGCTCCCCATTAGACCCCATTCTAATTTTGCCAGAGTTTTTTGGAGAAGAGCAAAAGTGAGCAGTTTCTGAAACTGCGATGGTGGCCACATTTTTGACACTACAGACACAAAAACCACACTGGCTTGTTCGTCAGAGTCTTGTGCCTCGTAAAATGCTCTTATTTATGCTGTAGGAGTTACGGTTTTTGATTTATTGGCATTTGTTTGGAACAATTGCTTCAGGCTTTTTCAGTGCAATCCTGTCTCCTCTAACCGCAGCTGTGAGGAGTTAGAGGTTGCCCTAGCAACGCTGGGGCGCTCCGCACCTGGCCAGGCTCCCTAACACACACAGACACACACAGAGACACAGACATAGGCGCGCGCACACACACAACAGGGGGACATCTCCATATATGGAGAATTGGCTGAATCGTTCTGTTTTCTGCCCAGCAACTGCCCAGAAGTGGCTGATTACTAACAGGTGGTTACATACATTAAAATCTATGCTTCTTGTTATTGCACTATCCACTTTGCTGCTGTAATATGTATATTTTTCTTGTGTGGGAAAATAATTCTTTCTTATCTTATCAGCCAATCAGATCACACATGCCAGTTGCCCACCTGTGATTGGAGGCCTCCTTGATTGCATAGTGTGAGATTGGAGACAGAGACTTGCCTTCAAATCCTAGTCAATATGGCTGCTGTGAAAAAGGTAGATAGTAAAGAGTCTGACTTTTTTGTTGAATGGCATTGCCGTGGCACACCGCAGGAAGTTGTAACTTTAGTGTACTTTGTCACATCTGCTACAAATTAGTCATCCATGACGGTGGTCTAGGCCTGACGTCATTCACATGCCAACAAAGACTCACAGCACCCCCCCAAATACACATTAGCCATGCCCCCATTCATAACTATTGAACTGTTTGTCATAGACTACTGTGGGAGGTGTCATATGACTCAGCAGAGAATCCCTATTTAATTGGTATCAGCCCCCCCGGCCTACGTACAGATTAGCCATGCTCCAGCCAAATTATATATCAAAAAATCTGTCTTGATCAGCAGTGGTGTGCTATTTAACAAATTTCCAGTACAAAAAGCGCAAAAAAAAAAAATGCATTGATGGTGAATAGAGTTTAATTCCAGAAAATTCAATTTCTCAACCATTTTCAAGTATTTTTAACTCAGTCATACTTTAACCTAGAGAATCAGTTTTAACTTTAAGTTGTTGCTGATTTTTGGGAGATTTTTTTCCTTAAATTTATATATTTACATCTTTTAGACTTTTCAAGATATTTGCCATTCAAAAAAGGGCTTTCAACATTTTTTTAATTTTGTCAGAGTATGTGATATCACAGTCACTTGACAGCTAGAGGGGGAAGGAGCAGAGAGAAAATGTTCAAAATTTCACAAACAACTTGTACCCATCCTCACAATTTTCTACCCACAGTGATAAAAATAAAATATATGTTTATATATGTTTATAGTATCAGTCTGGCTAACAGTTTGGGTGTTTTAGGGCCAAAACTGACACTAACTCAGTCATCCTCCTACATTGACACCAATGTTAAATCAGAGCAGGATTTTCTGCCAGGCTGAAGACAGAAACATTTTTAGAAACAGCGCTGATAAGCACATTTTACCCTTAAGTAACAAAATAATAGCACTACTGAGTTCATTAAGGCCTCTACTCTCTCATGATCTACTCATTTTTTTCAGATAAAATGCTCCTTTGACCTTAGCTGTCTTTCTATGGTCACATCTCTCACAACTGTCTGTCATGCTGTTGTCTGCCCAACAACCGCCCAGCAACTGATCAGGTGGTTTCATTAGCCAATCAGGTCAAACATGCCTGTGGCCACCTGTGATTGGATAGCTGTCCTGGCCCTAAGGCTATATAAACCTCCGACGACCAGCGAACGGCCTCCTTGATCGCATGCTACTTGTGAGATTGGAGACCTACTTGCCTTCTGACCTTGTGGATTACTGCTTTCTTTGTTCTTCGACGGACACGGAGTGAAGCGGACTTCTCTTCAAAGGTAAGTTGTTTTCATGCTTTAGTTGGCTTTATAAAGATTTCTTTATGGGTTTTTAGCAGTTTCAGAGAAGTGTAATGTTTAGGCAAACGTTTTATTTTAATTTCTGTCGAGTTTGAATGCATAGTTAGCATGCTAACTGCCGTTAGCGTTAGCATGCTAGCTGCCGTTAGCGTTAGCATTAAGAGAGGGAGAGAAAGAGAGCTTCTCCTCTCCTGCCACGTTAGAAATACTGTAGTTGGAGACTAAGTTGAATTCAGGAGCTGTATGGTTGTGTTCTGTTTAATAATGGAAATGGTGAATTATTTGTTCATGCAGTTCTCCAGCTTAAACTAGTTAGCTTAAACTGTTAAAGCAGCAGCGCAGCGAGCAGCGCAGGTGGGCGGGGGTGGCGCTGGAGGGGGAGGAGGGAGAGAGAGAGAAAGAGAGAGAGAGAGAAGCAAGCAAGCAAGCGTCTCCTCTCCTGCCACGTTATTAATACTGTAGTTGGAGACTAAGTTGCATTCAGGAGCTGTGTGGTTGTGTTCTGTTTAATAATGCAAATGCTGAATTAATTGTTATTAATACTGTAGTTAGAGCTAAGTTGCATTCAGGAGCTGTATGCTTGTGTTCTGTTTAATAATGCAAATGCTGAATTAATTGTTATTAATACTGTAGTTGGAGCTAAGTTGCATTCAGGAGCTGTATGCTTGTGTTCTGTTTAATAATGCAAATGCTGAATTAATTGTTATTAATACTGTAGTTGGAGACTAAGTTGCATTCAGGAGCTGTATAGTTGTGTTCTGTTTAATAATGCAAATGCTGAATTAATTGTTATTAATACTGTAGTTGGAGACTAAGTTGCATTCAGGAGCTGTATGCTTGTGTTCTGTTTAATAATGCAAATGCTGAATTAGTGGTTCACACAGTTCTCTAGTGTAAAGTAGTTTGATAAAACCGTTAAAGCAGCAGCGCAGGTGGGCGGGGGTGGCGCTGAGAGAGAGAGAGAGAGAGAGAGAGAGCTCTCTCCTGCCACGTTATTAATACTGTAGTTGGAGACTAAGTTGCATTCAGGATCTGTGTGGTTGTGTTCTGTTTAATAATGGAAATGCTGAATTAGTAGTTCTTAATACTGTTGGGCTAAGTTGATTCAGGAGCTGTGTTGTTTCTGTTTAATATGCAAATGCTGAATTAATGTTATTAATACTGTAGTTGGAGACTAAGTTGCATTCAGGAGCTGTGTGGTTGTGTTCTGTTTAATAATGCAAATGCTGAATTAATCGTTATTAATACTGTAGTTGGAGACTAAGTTGCATTCAGGAGCTGTGTGCTTGTGTTCTGTTTAATAATGCAAATGCTGAATTAATTGTTATTAATACTGTAGTTGGAGACTAAGTTGCATTCAGGAGCTGTGTGGCTTGTGTTCTGTTTAATAATGCAAATGCTGAATTAATTGTTATTAATACTGTAGTTGGAGACTAAGTTGCATTCAGGAGCTGTGTGGTTGTGTTCTGTTTAATAATGCAAATGCTGAATTAATTGTTATTAATACTGTAGTTGGAGACTAAGTTGCATTCAGGAGCTGTGTGGTTGTGTTCTGTTTAATAATGCAAATGCTGAATTAATTGTTATTAATACTGTAGTTGGAGACTAAGTTGCATTCAGGAGCTGTGTGCTTGTGTTCTGTTTAATAATGCAAATGCTGAATTAATTGTTATTAATACTGTAGTTGGAGACTAAGTTGCATTCAGGAGCTGTATGGTTGTGTTCTGTTTAATAATGCAAATGCTGAATTAATCGTTATTAATACTGTAGTTGGAGACTAAGTTGCATTCAGGAGCTGTGTGGTTGTGTTCTGTTTAATAATGCAAATGCTGAATTAATTGTTATTAATACTGTAGTTGGAGACTAAGTTGCATTCAGGAGCTGTGTGCTTGTGTTCTGTTTAATAATGCAAATGCTGAATTAATTGTTATTAATACTGTAGTTGGAGACTAAGTTGCATTCAGGAGCTGTATGGTTGTGTTCTGTTTAATAATGCAAATGCTGAATTAATTGTTATTAATACTGTAGTTGGAGACTAAGTTGCATTCAGGAGCTGTGTGGTTGTGTTCTGTTTAATAATGCAAATGCTGAATTAATTGTTATTAATACTGTAGTTGGAGACTAAGTTGCATTCAGGAGCTGTGTGCTTGTGTTCTGTTTAATAATGCAAATGCTGAATTAATTGTTATTAATACTGTAGTTGGAGACTAAGTTGCATTCAGGAGCTGTGTGGTTGTGTTCTGTTTAATAATGCAAATGCTGAATTAATTGTTATTAATACTGTAGTTGGAGACTAAGTTGCATTCAGGAGCTGTGTGGTTGTGTTCTGTTTAATAATTCAAATGCTGAATTAGTGGTTCACACAGTTCTCCAGCTTAAACTAGTTAGCTTCAACCGTTTGCATTAGTAATGACATGAGAAAGAGAGAAAAAGAGAGAAGAGAAAAAGAGCTTCTCTTCTCCTGATACATGAGAAATACTTTATTTATTTATTTATTTGATTATTTCTGCTCAGGTAAAACTTCTCCCACCTGCCTCATTACAAATATTGTATTTAATCACGTATTTCTGTTTTTTTTGTTTGTTTTTTTTTTACTTTATTCACCTAATTATTTTATTTCTGCTCAGGTTAAACTTCCTTCCTGCTACACTAGAAATATTTATAATTTATTTATAATTTTATAATTTTTTATAAGTTATATTCTCACCTGCTACACCAGAAAAGCTTTATTTAATTTATAGTTTTTATTCATATTTATTAATCTATTAACTTTATATGTATATTGTAAAAGTATTTTATATTTATATATACTGTATATACACACGTGCACACTCAGAACCAACTCTAACCTTGACATGTTTCTTAATTGCAGGTTCTCTGGCATTCCTGCCCTCAAGCTTCTGGAGAAGCTTGAATTTCATCACACTCATCACACATCACATCACTCTTCTCACCTCATATCTACTCTACTGTATCCCAACTTCTTACACACATCTTAGATAAGGTTACCTAGATTAGATTATATTAGTTAGATTAGATTAGATTGCATTAGATAGCGTTAGATTAGATAGATTTAGATTAGGTAGACTTAGACTTAGTATTTCAGGTTAGGTCAGTGTTAGATTGGATTTGATTAGTTCACCAATTTCATACAGTTAGAATTATTTGAGTACAGTACATTTTTGTTATTCTGCAGTTGCGACTTTCACTTTTTTGCGAGCTTTCTCTTGCCAGGACCATGCCGAGACGAGGTCGACGGAGTCGCGCTGCCCGCCTGAGATTCCGTAAGCCCACCGAGGAGGAGCTGAGGCCAGCCAGCCCCACCCTGCCGGTATAGAGCAGCATATATATAGAGCATCTGTTTATATGAAAATAGCTTTGAAATATTCACTGTGCAACTGCCATGACTTAGGGTTCTTTGGTTTTCATGTCTCATTAGATGGCGTCCCCCCCTGATGACCAGTCCAGGAAGGAGCCCACACCAGCCCCCAGATGGTCCGGGACCAAGGACACCCCACCGTCTCTTGCTCCAGTCTTGAATGTAAGTTTGTACTACAACTGTCACTCACTCACTCACTCCCCCCCTCACTCACTCACTCACTCACTCACTCAGACTCTGCCTCCGTCTTTATCTTTGTCTTTCTCTGTCTCTGCAGTGACCACATACACGTTCCTTTCTGGGCAGCCATGTCTGTCTTTGTCTTCCTGTTTCTACAGCTAGTTGGTCGTCACTGAGCCTGGACTTGGTCAGGATGCGTCTCTGCTTTGTATCTCTGACAGCTTGTTTTTTTTTATCTCTTTCTCTCTATCAGGTAGTTGGTTCTTCACTGCCAGCTGCATCATTCTGGAGACGGGATGATGTGCGTGCTGACTTTGTTGCACGTGAGTATTCATACGTTTTAGTCTTTGAATAATATGTAATTACAGTAAATTTCCCTACATTACATTTTAACCTCTGTGTTTTGTTTCTTTTTAACAGGCCGCGGTACTGGCTACCGCCATAAAGTGAAGACGTGGCCAACTAGCCCAGCTACTAACCGTCCCTGGAAGTTGGTCACCCCACCGGAGTCTCCTGACAAGAAGGTATTAATGTTGTCTACTTGATGAAGAAAACAGATGATCTTGAGCGGAATTGATGATTTTCATGCTAAACTAATTATGTTTTTCATTGCAGTTTGTTCTGATTGTCGGGGACTCCCACTTGAGAGCGATTGTTGACGGCTTCAGCAGTTTGTCCTCGGCACGTTTTTCCTTTGGGTTCTTGTCGTGCCCAGGCGCTGATGCCCGTCGGCTGACTACCGAGGTGGTCAACGTCTCTCTTCCTCGCATCCCTGAGGCAGTTTGTCTTCTCGCACCGAGCAATAACCTGACTTCCAGTGCCACCATTGCTCAGGCAGCTGCCGACTACACCAAGCTGCTCACTGCCATTCGCAGCCGCTGGCCCAGAGTAAGTGTGGCCTTTTCTTCATTCTTCTTTTACAATGACTGGATGAGATTTCAAATAATAATGTATATTTATTGTAACTATTGAATACATTTGTATTCATTTGAATGTATATGTAATTTAGCAATAGTGAACATGTTTCTTTGTTTGCTTGTTTTTTTACTCCAGCTTTTTGTGGCTGACTTCCCGCCCCGGCTGACCTGTGAGGAGTCTTACCAGAACCTCCTTCGGCAGGAATTTCACCGGATCTCTGCTCGTATGGGTATGTAGGAATGATTTTAAACCGTTACATTGTTAATGTGATGTCTTCTTTGCAAGCAAATAGATAAAGAATAAAACACATAGTAATGAATAACAATAATTTTACATATATGGACATTATGACTGATTTCATTTTGTTGTTGTTGGTAGGCGTGAGGTACTTCAGTGGAGTGGACGACTTCCCTCTTCATCACCGGACTTTGTGGACCACTGATGGGGTGAACTTCTTTGTTGTTAATATGAAAAGCTCAGTTAATAGCAGCTGCTTCTTGATGGTAAAACTTTCCCTACATGACTTTGGTATTTTCATTCTGCAGGTCCATCTGAGTGATCGGGAGGGGATGCCCAGACTCTGTGGCTTGCTTCGTCGCAGCACCGAACTGGAGTTCGCTACGGCACCCAGCGTTTCACCCAAGCCTTCACCTCCAGTTCGGAAGTCCTCTCCGAAGGCCCCGGCTCCTCGGTCACCTGTGGTCCAAGCCCGTCCGGGCTTGAAGGTAACTGCCACAGTGCAATGTTTTGTTTTGGGTGAGACTTGAAGAAAATGTGATTGTTCTGAAGTGGTTTACAGTTTGTCTAATACAATGTGATGCTGTTTTTCATTTCAGATGAGCCAGCCTGGTGAACCCTCCCAGTCCCGGGGTTCAGCCCAGACCAGGATGGCTCTCTCGCAGGTTTGTTATTTTTCTAATACTTCTTTAGGATGTTTAAATTGGTTACTATTGTATACTTTGTGTGTTTGCAAAGGCATGTTGTCAGTGGATTTTTCTCTTTGTTTCCCCAGGAGGAGGAGGAGTGCTTCTTTCCACTAAACCCAGTCTGGTTCAGCACCCGAACTTTGCTAGCGGTGGAAGAAGTGTCTCCTTCTCACCTGCCCTCACCTGCCGATGTGGACTGCAGGCCGGCTCTAAAGCACAAGAGGGTAATTACACTGATTCAGGTTTAATCTGTTATATTAGGCTTCACTATAAGTGGCATTTATAACAGTCATTACTGCTTTAAAACAAAGACACTATAATATCAATAGCACTGCTTATGATGATGACATATTCAGCTACTCTCAAACATAATTGTAATGGATCTCCAGTGATTGTCTTGTGTAACTGATGATTAAAGTTGAACATGTATTATGTTTTATTTCATGATCTAGGTGGCCTCGTCTGTGTCACCCAGACGACCTCGCACCCCAGACCGAGGCACCCCAAGTCGCCGCTCGGCAGTGACCAACGTATGTTACTTCTCATCACAACTAACACACACAGTCATTTACAGAATACACTGTGTCTTCACTGAGACACGACTAGACTGTCCACTCTGAGGTTTAATATTTAGGTTCTTGTCTTGTCAACAGCTGGTTGGATCGCCCCCGAGCAGACTGTGCTTTAGTTCAGGTGATGCGTCAACCCCCTGCTGCTCACCTGTTGTGGAGGTAAATTTCAGTCTTCCTGACTAACTGCAACAAAGAAACAAACTACCAAACACAAATGTGATAGTTATACAAAATACTTTAATTTCACAAAATAAATGCTTATAAAGGCTTTTGGTGTTAATGTGAGAAATTGAATATTCTGGAATTGATCAAGTCTCACACTAAAGAAGTGCTTTACAGTTTGTCTAATACAATGTGATGCTGTTTTTCATTTCAGATGAGCCAGCCTGGTGAACCCTCCCAGTCCCGGGGTTCAGCCCAGACCAGGATGGCTCTCTCGCAGGTTTGTTATTTTTCTAATACTTCTTTAGGATGTTTAAATTGGTTACTATTGTATACTTTGTGTGTTTGCAAAGGCATGTTGTCAGTGGATTTTTCTCTTTGTCTCCCCAGGAGGAGGAGGAGGGCTTCTTTCCACTAAACCCAGTCTGGTTCAGCACCCGCACTTTGCTAGCGGTGGAAGAAGTGTCTCCTTCTCACCTGCCCTCACCTGCCGATGTGGACTGCAAGCCGGCTCTAAAGCACAAGAGGGTAATTACACTGTTATTACAGGCCTAATCTGTTATATTAGGCTTCACTATACGTGGCATTTATAACGGTCATTACTGCTTTAAAACAAAGACACTATAATATCAATAGCACTGCTTATGATGATGATAATAATAATAACAATAGTTTATGGACATATTCAGCTACTCTCAAACATAATTGTAATGGATCTCCAGTGTGTCTTGTGTAACTGATGATTAAAGTTGAACATGTATTATGTTTTATTTTAATGATCTAGGTGGCCTCGTCTGTGTCACCCAGACGACCTCGCACCCCAGACCGAGGCACCCCAAGTCGCCGCTCGGCAGTGACCAACGTATGTTACTTCTCATCACAACTAACACACACAGTCATTTACAGAATACACTGTGTCTTCACTGAGACACGACTAGACTGTCCACTCTGAGGTTTAATATTTAGGTTCTTGTCTTGTCAACAGCTGGTTGGATCGCCCCCGAGCAGACTGTGCTTTAGTTCAGGTGATGAGTCAACCCCCTGCTGCTCACCTGTTGCAAAGGTAAATTTCACTCCTCCTGAATAACTGCATGGTTTCATTTAAGATTTAATTTTTACTGATTTTACTGTAATGTGTTCTCAGATGGCCAAGATTAAGACTCCTTCACCGGTGGGACCATCCTGGACCATCAGAGACAGTGGCTGCGATGCTCCCTCTCCAGCTAAGGTATTTAGTTATTTACCTCCACATTTCACAGACACAGAAATGTGTACAGTACATCTAAATGAAACTGTGGTTCATATTAAGTCTCAATATCTTTCTGAGTTCCACACATTATCAGTGGTTAATTGAATGTATTACATGGTAGAAATTTATTACGTGCTACAGCAACAATGACATTCATTTATGTAAAGCAGCTTTAATGTTGGACAAAATACTAAAATCTTAGCTTTCTACTATATTAAATTAATATATAAAAACTTCATATTTGAGAACAGGACATAAGATCCATAACTAATGAAGACACATCGTAATTAGTTAATAATAACATTTTTAAATTGTTTTTTTTTTTTAACTCTTAAATGCACATGTTTTATTTTGATTTGGTCCATCCATCCATTCTAATAGTCAACCACTGCGTGTGGCACCTATGAGTGAGTGACGTCCTGCTTGACTCTTCCTTCTTTATATATTCCTTGGATACTCTCAACAAAAGGACCCCTATAGGTGCCTATGAAACTGCCCGTTTAAAAAAAAAAAGATCTTTCGTGTCACACTGCATTACAAAAATTGACATTGCGATTATTATGTTAGGTGCCTTGTGCATTTGAAATATTTTTAATAGTACATTAACACCAAAAGCCTTTATAAGCATTTATTTTGTGAAATTAATGCGTTTTATATAAACATCAAACAGAAACTACCATTTGTGTTTGGTAGTTTGTTTCTTTGTTGTGATAATGCTTCTTGGTAATAAATCTTTTACTGTTGGAAAGCCTGTTTATTTCCCTTTTAAATGGTGCCACATTTGTCAGGAAAATGCATTTGTGTGATGAACAGCAGAGCTGAGTATCCTCTCCTCTCTCAAACTCTGGAGTTAATCTCTGATGCTCATCCTGTTCATCCTTATGAAGGCACGTTCCTCACAAATGTAGTACCTTTTTAAAAGGAAGTAAACAAGCTTACAACAACAAAAATAATCTACCAAACACACATCAAGTTAATTTTTGTGCGATGTTCATACATCATACTTCATTCATTCCGATCACACCAAAGGACTTTCTGTATGTTTACCAGAAAAACAAAATAAAACACATCTGAAATCAAAAAAACGGTTACGTTAAACCTCTTATTTTGCATTGCCATATGTTTGATTGATATGGAAGAAGAATGCAATTTAATTAATATTTTAACTTGATTACCATGAAATCAGGTGTCATGTTAACTACCCAAAAACAGAATATAAGTCAATATTAAGTCATCCTTTTATAACTTAATTTCAGGGTGGAGCCAGCGCACAGACTGCACGTGTTCAAACAGTGAGGGCCAGTCATAGTCAGAATGACAGGAGGTACAAAAAATTCTCCAGAAATCACCAGTGCAGCTGCATGTCCCTGACTTTCCTCGCCTACCAGAACGAGGGTGTTCAGTTCAACATGAGGACCCTCGACAGAGTTCTGGCACAGGGAGACTCCCTCTATGTTGGAATCAAACGGCAGCTGATTCATGACAAAACATTCCAAAGTAACCACTTGGCAGTAGAGGAAATGCCAAAAGAAGTCCTGACAGACACAAATATGTACAATGTCCACATGCCTGATGTCAGATGTGGATATTTGTATCCCAAACCTGGTGAAGACCCAACTGAACAGTGGTGGCTGCCCCTTGCCACACAGATAGAGTGTCTGTCAGCAGATGTCAGCCATGCTCTAATCATTATAACTCCAGAGGTCATTGCAGTGTTTCGTGACAGATCAGGGAGGTATGGAGTCTTTGATTCCCACACCAGAAATGCAGCAGGCTTACCACACCACTTTGGAACTGCAGTCATGAAGACCTTCTCTGAACTCAGTGACCTGGCTGACCACCTGCACAAACTCTTTCAAAATCGTGGAAGTTCTGCCAGCTACGAGTTTGTGCCGGTATCATTTGAAGCTGTCGGTTCCAGTGAACATCCTGAACAATCTGCTGCCCCAAACAAAGACACCCATGCTGACATTGCCCCCTGCCCACAGGCAGCAGAGGTTCCGACAGCTCTAATCGCAGAGGATATTAACATTCCCTCAGCACTCCTACAAACTCTCCCTGTCCCAGCCAAAGACACCAAGTCTGAAATTACCCCCTGCTCACAGCCAACAGATGTTCCGACAGCTCAAATAATTGAGGACATTGACATTTCCTCAACAATCCCACAACCTGTCCCTCAAGTAGAAAAAATATCCAAGATGAATAAGCAGCGACGACAAAAAGCCAGGCGGAGAGCAAGTGAGAGCAAAAAGCAACATGCACCACTGTCTCATGAGCTGAAAAGGAAAAGAAAAGTCCAACATGAAAAAAACAAGTATGCCAGCTGCCCTGAATTTAAAAGGAAAAAAAATTCAGGCTGTGAAAACTAAATTCGCCCATGACAGTCATTATCACAAACAACGGCTATTGTCATTGAAACGCTATTATGCAGATCCCAAAGTCCAAGGCAAAAAGAAGGAAGAATTCATCAGAAGATACAAAACAGATCCTGCTTTTCAGAGCAAGCGGAAACAAAACTTCACAAACAAGTACAGGACAGATGCCGCTTTTCGGAGCAAACGGAAACAAACCATCATTGACAAGTACAGGACAGATGCCACTTTTCGAAACAAACAGAAAACAACCATCACCGACAAGTACAGGACGGATGCTGCTTTTCGGAGCAAACAGAAAGAAAACATCACAGACAAGTACAGGACAGATGCTGCTTTTCGGAGCAAACAGAAAAAAAACTTCACTGACAAGTACAGGACAGATGCTGCTTTTCGGAGCAAACAGAAAAAAAACCTTCACCGACAAGTACAGGACAGATGATGCTTTTCGGAGCAATTGGAAAAAAAAAACATCACAACTAGGTATCACAATGACCCACAGTTTAGACTACACTACATACAACGCATTAGCCAGCACAGAAAAAACAAACTGGCCACAAATGCTGCCTTTGGCATCCATTACAAGTTGCAAAGAGCACTGAGAATTAGAAGAAAATACAGACAGCTTGTAACCCATCAGCAGCGTGTGATCAATCCTGTGATGGAAGCAGCCATAGCTGCCTTCCGTGAAGCCATTAGACATGGACCTACATATGCTTGTACATCCTGTAACAGAGCAATGTTTCCTAATCAGGTCAAGGTATGCAGAAGGGGCAAATATAGCAAACACACTAAAATGGCAGCAGCATGCTTGACAGGAAACTACGTTCACTTTTGTGACACTGACTGCACTTCCCCTTGCTCTGTTCCACAAGAGAGACTGCAGGAGTGGATCTGCCACACTTGTGACAACCACCTGAGCAGAGGCAGCATGCCATCTATTGCAGTAGCAAACAACTTAGGGTTGGCACCCATCCCCCCAGAATTGGCTTCACTTAATGTGCTTGAAAGGCAGCTCATTGCTAAAATTCTGCCTTTTTCTAAAATAGTCTCTCTCCCTAGAGGTCAGCAGAAGGCTGTGCGTGGAGCTGTTGTGTGTGTTCCATCTGAGATGGAAGCAACCGTGAACAGTCTCCCAAGGCCCAGACATGAAGCTCAGCTACTGCAAGTAAAACTAAAAAGACGCATTACATACAAAGGCCACCAGCACTTCTACACCGTCAACATGAAGAATGTGCTAGCCGGCCTGTCCAAACTCAAACAGCTACATTCAGAGTACAAAGATGTGTCTGTTGATGAGAGTGCCACTTTTGAGAGTCTCCAAGACGATCAGTCAGCCAATGCAGAAGACTCGCAGCACAACACTGCAGATGCTGCACAGCCAGAGCAGCACAGCCTACCAGAGGAAGCTGACATGGACATGGACATAGACCTTGATGAGGTGTTTGCCAGCCAAAATGAGCCAGACCAGTCCAATGCAGCAGCACATGCAGAGCAGCCTCAGCAGCCCAAGGAAGCAGACAAAGAACAGGAGGACCTGAGACCTGGTCTGGCTCTGGACACCTGCATGCAGCCACCTGACATTGCACAGGAAATCCTTTCATATGGCGAAGGAATATTCAGTATTGCACCTGCCCAAGGCAACAAACCAGTAGGTTTCTTCGCCATACCAAAATTAGAAGCCATGGCCTTTCCTGTGCAGTTTCCAACAGGACAGAACACTCTAGATGAGGCCAGAACCATCAAACTGTCCCCCAGCAGGTACTTCAATGTGAGGCTATTTGCTGCAGACACACGGTTTGCCAGTGACCAAAGCTACCTCTTCTTTGCGCAGTTTGTCACAGAGACACACTTGGCTACAAGCAGTATGTCTATTCAAATGCGCAAAGGAAAATCCAAAGCCAAAGACGGGCGCAAAATTAACAACAAGATGCTGCAAGACAAAGACAACCTTGAGAGGCTTATTCAGGACAGAGACGCAACACGATTCATGCAACCCCTCAGAGGCACTCCAGCTTATTGGGACAAAACACTGAAAGATCTCAACGCCATGCTTAGGCAGATTGGGAAACCAACTTTCTTCCTGACGTTCTCCGCTGCAGAGATGAGATGGCCTGAAGTTGTAGAGGTCATTAAAGCTCAGCAGGGTGAACTTGGGGATTTTTCAGAGCTCGATTGGAACGCCAAATGTGACATTCTGCGCAGCAACCCCATCACAGTTATGCGCATGTTTGAAAAGAGAGTCGACGCTCTGATGACCAACCTCATCCTCTCACCAGCACAGCCCATTGGTGAAGTAGAGGATTACTTTTATCGTGTTGAGTTTCAAGCCAGAGGAAGCCCACATATTCACATGCTGGTCTGGATAAAAAACGCACCCATATTTGAAGATTCCCTAGACAGCACCGTCTGCAGTTTCATAGATCGATACATAACATGCAAGTTGCCTGACCCAGGGACAGACCCAGAGCTGAACAAAATTGTATCTGAGGTTCAGGTGCACAGCAGGAACCATTCAAAGTCGTGCAAAAAAGGTAACGTTGCCTGCAGATTTGGCTTTCCGAAACTGCCCATGGATCAAACACTCATCACCAGGCCAGAGGAATACTCCCTACCACCAAACCCTGACCAAGACCCAGCTGCAAGAGCTGCAAAATTAAAGGAGCATAAGCGGAAGATTGCAAAGATGCAGAACGAAGCCAAGACTAAGCTTAAGCCAGTAAGGGACTTGCTCATGAATCCAGACATCTCATTCAGCAGCTTGTCAGACCTTCTCCAGCAATGCAACATGACACATGATGAGTACCTGAGCTGTGTCATTAGTCTGACAAGCAGCTGTGTAGTGATGCTGAAGCGTGATGTAAACAACTGCTGGGTCAATAACTACAATCCAGATCTGCTGCGAGCCTGGAATGCTAACATGGACATCCAGTACGTTGTTGATGAATTTAGCTGTGCCATGTACATGATGTCATACGTGTCCAAGCCAGAGCACGAGATGACTGACTTCCTCAACTCTGTCATCAAAGAAGTAAAAAAAATCCAAAGTTAATGAGCGCGATGAAATGAAGAAAATAATGCAGGCGTATGCAAAACACAGAGAGGTCAGCGCTCAAGAAGCTGTGGCTCGCACATGCAGCTTACGTCTGAAGAAGTGCTCTCGTGCCGTTGTGTTCCTCCAGACTGATGAGGACGGTCTGAAAATGAGTCACCCCATCAGCAGACTCCAAAACATGGACCCACATTCAGAGGACGTGTGGATCTCTGGTCTGCCTGAAAAATACTTGGACAGACCTAAAGGACGCATGTTTGATGCTATGTGTCTGGCCATGTTCGCATCAGAGTTCAGGGTCGTGTATGGCCACCAAACTGAAGGCCAAAACGTCATTGCCCTCCAAAATGACAAAGGGTTCATTCAGAGGAGAACTGCAGGCAAACCAGCTATCATCAGATTTGCCCGGTTCTCAGAAACCAAAAACCCTGAGAAGTTTCACAGAAGGCTCCTAAAGCTCTATTACCCACACAGATCTGATGCTGAACTGACGTGTAAACAATACCCCACCTACAAAGACTTTTACGAGCGTGCCTTCTCCGAGAAGTTTAGCAGGGACGTCAGAGTTATTGTGGACGTCAACGCAAAACAATATGAAGGAAAAGGTAAAAAGATGGAGGAAGCGTTTCAAAGATTCAATCCATACGGTCCAAAAGTTCTTAATGCTTGGAACACCTTTGCACCCGAGGTAGAATTGGACCGCTTGGAGTGTGTCGACGAGCGCGAACCCATGGAGACGGAGCGCGAAGAAAACGATGACATCCCCGACTATCAAGTCCACAATGATGGGAGGGGCTCCATGTCAACAGTAGATGCACCGCAGCTGAGTTTAGACTACATGATAAAAATGTATCAAAGTCTGAATGAAATGCAGGCATCGATATTCTACAGTGTGCGTCAGTGGTGCTTTCAACGTGTCTGGGGCCACGACCCAGAACCGTTTCACTACTTCTTGTCAGGAGGAGCTGGCTGTGGCAAATCGCATGTCATCAAGTGCATTCATCAGGAGGCAACGAGGATTCTGCGTGAGCTCCCCAGATTCCGGGACCAAGCTGACATGTCCCAGCCTGCGGTGTTGCTGACTGCATTCACAGGCACAGCAGCCTTCAACATCTCGGGCAAAACGTTGCACTCCATCCTCAAGCTCCCAAGGTCCTTGAAGCCACCTTATCAGGGCCTTGGAAATGCACTCGATGAGGTCCGAGCGACACTGTCCAACGCTGAGATTCTCATCATCGACGAGATATCCATGGTTTCCAAGGAGCTGTTTGCCTACGTCCACTGGCGGCTTCAGCAGATAAAAGGAAACAAGAAACCATTTGGAGGAATGTCTGTCCTTGCTGTAGGTGACTTTTACCAACTGCCACCCCTCAGTAAAGCCAAGCCACTGTGTGTGTACGAAGAGACTGAGTTTGATCTCTGGAAGGATCACTTCACAATGGTCAACCTGACAGAGATCATGCGTCAGAAAGACGATCGGGCATTCGCAGAACTCCTGAACCGCCTTAGAGTGAAGCGAAAGGAAGATCCTCTGAGCGATGAAGACAGAGAGTTGCTCACACAGGCAGTGGTTGATATCAAAGATTGTCCAGCAGACTGGCTACACATCTACGCTACAAACAAAGAAGTCGACCATCACAATGCCAGTACTGTAGCCGCCCTCCACGAGGACATTGTTGACATTGCAGCCCACGACTTCAGAAAAGACCCCGCAACAGGCTGCATGATGGTCCTGTCCGAGAACATCAAAGGAACCAAGAGAGACTTGCCTGACAAAATAATGGCCGCTCAAGGAGTGCGCGTTATGTTGATCAGGAATCTCGACGTGGAGGATGGGATTGTTAACGGGACATTTGGAACAATCTCAAACATTGTGATGACTGGACGCGACTCAAAAGCCGTGAGGCTGATTGGGTTGCAGCTGGACAATCCTACAGCAGGACAGACATTCCGTAAGAGGATCCTAGGCCCCTCAGACAACTTGGTGTACATTGAGAGATCTGAGGAGAACACGAGCAGGAAAGGAGTCATGAGACGTCAGTTTCCCATGAAGTTGGCCTTTGCATGTACAGCCCACAAAGTGCAAGGCATGACCATGACGTCGGCAGTTGTGTGCCTCAAACGTGTTTTTGAACCAGGGATGGCTTACGTCGCTCTGAGCCGCACAACTTCGCTTCAGGGTCTCGCCATAACAGACTTTGAGGACAAAAAGATATATGCTGACCCTGCAATCAAGACAGCTCTGGAAAATATGACTCATGCATCTTTCCTGAGTGCCAGGCCTCTGTTGACTCTTTTCAAATCAATGGACACAACTCTTAAGACTTTGACAATCATCCACCACAACACACAAGGACTTCCATCTCACATTGTGGACCTAAAAGCACATCACGAACTCAGACTTGCAGATGTGTTGTGCCTCACGGAAACACATCTGTCCGGGTCCTCTGTATCCCCAGTTTTCCATCTGGAGGGATACAACATGTTCACACGCAGCAGACAGCTTTCTTACAACACCTGTGTGAACATGGCGAGAAAAGATGGAGGTGGAGTTGCAGTGTACTGTAGAGGCAATGTTCAGGCAGAGCCTCGCAGATACATGCATGATGTCACTGACTTAGAGTTTGTTGTTGTAAAAATCGAGGCTCCAGTCAAAGTACTAATAGCGACTGTGTACAAACCGCAAAGTTTCCATTTACAAAATTTTTTGCAAAACATGAAAAACCTCTTGGACGCATTGAACGTGCTAAATCACCAGCCCATCATTATTTGTGGGGACTTCAATGAGGATCTCCTGGGCAAAGGAGCAAAAAGTATTCGCGATTTAGTTCAGTCCAGAGGTTACACTCAATTAATCACAGAATCCACGACTGAAAAGAACACCCTGATTGATCACATTTACATTTCACATCCCGACAAGTGTCTTCAGTCAGGTGTTCTTCAAACATATTACAGTTACCACAGTCCAGTTTATTGTATTTTGACTGAGTAAAAGCCTCTCCAGCCAACACATGCTGCTAGAAGTTTGCTAATCATGTCTATCTTTAATGACGATAATGATGTTAAATCATGACATTATGGTGTTTTTAAAGTGTTTTATGTAATGGTTTCATCATGTTTTATCTACAGTGCTTGTTTATTTATTTATTTATGTATTTATTTATTTATTTATTGATCTATCTATCTACACTTAAGGTGTGGTTTCTGCTGATTTGCTGTCTCAAGCAGCAGCTGCAGCAGTCCTACACAGTACATGTTTTTACATTTTTATCTGAAACAAGTTTTGAATGACTTGTCTTTTTACTACATCTATTTATTTATATGGCATAATAATGTTGCCATTAATCTGGGTGCTTTTCATTTAATCAGTGTGTCAAATCTAATTCTGGGTGAAAATGGTTGAATCAGTCTTTACAAGCCATTTCTGGGTGCATTTTTGATTTGTGTGCAGCTGCTGAGTGGATTATACCAGGAAGCAGCGGCACTTTTTTTTTTTTTTTTCAAATGTGCTGATTCTTTAGCACATAACATTTATTTACTAATGTATTTATTTTACGGCATAATAATCTTGCCATTTATCTGGGTGCTTTTCATTTAATCAGTCTGTCAGATCTAATTCTGGGTGAAAAATGTTCAATCAGTTTAGCACATAAGCTATTTATGGGATTTTTGATTTGTGTAAGTGTGAGTGGATTATACAGGAAGAGTGGATTGTTTTTTTTTTTTTTTTTTAAAAGGTTACTAAATTGCACATAACATTTATTTACTAATGTATTTATTTTGTGGCATAATAATGTCGCCATTAATCTGGGTGCTTTTCATTTAATCAGTGTGTCAAATCTAATTCTGGGTGAAAATGGTTGAATCAGTCTTTAAAAGCCATTTCTGGGTGCATTTTTGATTTGTGTACAGCTGCTGAGTGGATTATACCAGGAAGCAGCGGCACTGTTTCTTTTTTTTTTTTGTTTATTTTTTTTTTTTCAAATGTGCTGGTTCTTTAGCACATAACATTTAATTTACTAATGCATTTATTTTATGGCATAATAATCTTGCCATTGATCTGGGTGCTTTTCATTTAATCTGTCTGTAAAATCTAATTCTGGGTGAAAATTGTTGAGTGTCTTAAAAAGCTATTTCTGGGTGTGTTTTGATTTGTGTACAGCTGCTGAGTGGATTATACCAGGAAGCAGCGGCACTGTTTTTTTTTTTTTTTTTCAAATGTGCTGGTTCTTTAGCACATAACATTTATTTACTAATGCATTTATTTTATGGCATAATAATCTTGCCATTAATCTGGGTGCTTTTCATTTAATCAGTCTGTCAAATCTAATTCTGGGTGAAAAATGTTCAATCAGTTTTAAAAAGCTATTTCTGGGTGTGTTTTGATTTGTGTACAGCTGCTGAGTGGATTATACCAGGAAGCAGCGGCACTGTTTTTTTGTTTTTTTTTTTTTTTCAAATGTGCTGATTCTTTAGCACATAACATTTAATTTACTAATGCATTTATTTTATGGCATAATCTTGCCATTAATCTGGGTGCTTTTCATTTAATCTGTCTGTAAAATCTAATTCTGGGTGAAATATGTTCAATCAGTTTTAAAAAGCTATTTCTGGGTGTGTTTTGATTTGTGTACAGCTGCTGAGTGGATTATACCAGGAAGCAGCGGCACTGTTTTTTTTTTTTTTTTTTTCAAATGTGCTGGTTCTTTAGCACATAACATTTATTTACTAATGTATTTATTTTGTGGCATAATAATGTTGCCATTAATCTGGGTGCTTTTCATTTAATCAGTCTGTCAAATCTAATTCTGGGTGAAAAATGTTCAATCAGTTTTAAAAAGCAATTTCTGGGTGTGTTTTGATTTGTGTGCAGCTGCTGAGTGGATTATACCAGGAAGCAGCGGCACTGTTTTTTGTTTTGTTTTGTTTTTTCAAATGTGCTGGTTCTTTAGCACATAACATTTATTTACTAATGCATTTATTTTATGGCATAATAATGTTGCCATTAATCTGGGTGCTTTTCATTTAATCAGTCTGTCAAATCTAATTCTGGGTGAAAAATGGTTCAATCAGTTTTAAAAAGCCATTTCTGGGTGCATTTTTGATTTGTGTACAGCTGCTGAGTGGATTATACCAGGAAGCAGCGGCACTGTTTTGTTTTTTTTTTCAAATGTTTTGATTCTTTAGCACATAACATTTATTTAATAATTTAATTAATTTAAGGAAAAATTTTTATTGGTTTTTTTTTTAATATAAAATAATTTAAAATAAAAAAATTTTTTTTTTTACTAATGTATTTATTTTATTAATTTTTTTTTTTTTTTATAAATAATTAATATTAAATTTTTTTTTTTTTTTTTTTTTTTTCCAAATGTGCTGGTTCTTTAGCACATAACATTTAATTTACTAATGCATTTATTTTATGGCATAATGTTGCCATTAATCTGGGTGCTTTTCATTTTAATCTGTCTGTAAAATCTAATTCTGGGTGAAAATTGTTGAGTGTCTTAAAAAGCCATTTCTGGGTGTGTTTTGATTTGTGTACAGCTAATGAGTGGATTATACCAGGAGTCAGCAGCACTGTTTTTTTTTTTTTTTTTTTTTTTTTTTTCAAATGTGCTGTGTGAAACCATTCAAAGGATAGCTCCAGTGTCCTTCCTCCGCCCTCTGTTTCCCTCCCCTCTTGTGTGTGTGCTTGAGTGGTTGAGGTGGGCCGAGGTGTATCGATCAGTTCTCCACACCTGCAGACGATCAGCACTCATCCCAGACAGAAGGGCCGTCCTCTCCAGCCGTCGCCAGTTCGTTGCTAAACCCAGTGAGGTAAAGACCTTGGCTCTCTTGCATCTGATCTTTGATTGAATTTTTGACTGCTCTGTTGTTTTATTGCCCTGCTTCTGATAACTGTTTCCTTTTGTCTCCAGCCACCTGCTGCTGCTGATGGGCTTTGTCTGCCACTCATTCTACCAAGGAAAACCAGTCTGTTGAGGATTACTCCATGGAGTTTTGGACCCTGCCTGCTGATACCAAGTGGAATGATGCAGCATTGCAGGGAGTATTTAGTAAAACTTAAAAGGTACAAGAGTGAACAGTTAAAGGATGAACCTGCCACCAGAGGTAGACCCTCTGATTTAAGTCCGTTGGTTTCTCTAGCTATAACTATTGATAATTGTCTCCATGAACGATGTAATGAATGTGCCTCACGCTCCCTGCTTTCTACCTCCTCATTTAGGCACCAGTGTAGACCCACAGTCTATAACCCAGAGTGCCACACCAACTTAGTACAAGCTGCCTGATCTACAGAGGAGCCCATGCAACTGGGACGCACCAAATTCACACCGGACAAGCGGCTCCGCAGGATTCGAGTGGGTGAGTGCATCTGCTGTGGAAAAACTGCCCATTAGATCTCTCATTGTCCTGTGCGTCCAAAAGAGTGGGCTCACCAGTAGACCTGGGGGTGCTGGTGAGCCCAACCTTTGAGGCTGTTACTAGCCCCCAGAAGAATTTGTTACAGGTCCAGGCCTCTCAGTATGTGTTAGGCTACCTCTTTAAGCCCTCATAAAGGAGGGGGACGAATGGAAAACTGCTTTCAACACAGCTACAGGACATTTTAACTAATGCCCCAGCAGTCATGAATGATGTACTGAGAGACTTGCTGAAGAAGTTTGTATTTGTCTACTTTGATGACATCCTGGAAAATAATTGTGCAGATGGAAAAATGTGAATTTCGTGTTAAAACTGTCTCATTCCTTGGCTATGTTTTTCAGGAAGGGAGTGTCAAAGCCGAGCCAGGGATGGTCAGGGCAGAGGAGTGACCTACACAGCAGAACCGGAAGGAGCTTCAGCAGTTCTTGGGTTTGCAAATTTTTACTGGCGTTTCATTTGAAACTACAGGAAAGTAGCTGCGCCACTCACCCGCCTCACTTCTCCTAACCTCTCTTTCCATTGGTCCTTGCAGGCTGAAAAGGCTTTCCTTCAGTTGAAAGTACTGTTCACCTCAACACCTTTTCTTTGAGCCCGACACCAGTAAGCAGTTCATCGTTGAGGTCGATGCTTCTGACACTGGGGTGGGGGCTATATTAAACCAACGCTACGGTCCTGACAATCGTCTGCACCCTGGTGCCTTCTTCTCCAGTCGTCTCTCACCTCTTGAGTGCAACTATGACTTTGGCAACCACGAGTTGCTAGTGGTCAAGTTGGCTTTGGAGGCGTGGAGGCCCTGGTTGGAGGGGGCCAAGCAGCCATTTGTCGTTTGGACTGATCATGAGTATTTAGCGTACATAAAAACTACTACTGCCCTTGGTTCCACATCGTTTTAGACTTTGTTACTGGACTGCCTGACTCCCAAGGTAACTCTGTTTATACTCACGGTGGACATGTTTTCTAAAGCGGCCCATTTTATTGCTCTCCTGAAGCTACCCTCTCCCTTGGAAATAGCTAACCTGCTATGAGGTGGCCATTTTTGCCCGTAAACACAATGAAAGGGAGTTTTTGTTTTTGTGTCACTGCACAAAACATAATATAATGCAATATCTTTAACACTTTAGGAAGGATGACCAGAGATCTTGGAAGAAGACCGCCAGTGGACTACATATGAGGACAGTAACACAGCAGAAGACACGTAAGAGACATGCATCAATGTGTTTTAAATGACTGTACTCTACCTCTGAGCTTTATTTAAGTCATGTTGCCATAATGCCATCTAACATATTTTTTGTGTATTTGCAGACATGGAAGATCATCACTGCTCTGATGCAAAACTTTGCTCTCACATGAGCCTGCACCCACTGTCATGATTTTTTATGACTTGTTTTACACACATTTGAGGTTGTATAAATAGATCCATATTTTTTTGTTACCTTAACTGAGCTGAAGATGGAGACTTTACTTGTTCACTGTTTTATACTGTCTATTAATTTCACTGTAGAAGACAGACATTTTGATTGTGAATGTTTAAGAGCGCAATATGAGGTTTGAAAGTTGTAGTTATTACTCACTGTAAAGTTGCATATTTGTTTATTGGTAATGAAATAATTGAACTTAGTGAAATGTCATGGTAACCAAATCACAACATAATGAAAACAATACATTTCTTGACTTTTCTTAGTTTTCTTGAGTTCCATGTAATTTTCATTTCTTAAAGTGAATAGTTGGTTGTTTTCTGTTATGGCAGCAAATTGTTATGACAGCAAAATAAATTGTGCAGTTGAGCTGAAAATACGGCAAAGTTTTCTACCTCTTTGTTCAAACATGCAGATGTACAGACAGCGGAAGCAGGGTTGATGACCTCACCCCTCCATGGTAACCATAAGGTTTTTCTAGTCTGTACGACCACTTGGTTACATTCACTGAATATTAATTATGAAATCTATCAAAAATGTAATCGCGATGTGCCCATCCCGGCAGTAGCCCCCGTGTCACTCTCGAAATTTCTGCAAGAAATTTTCTAGTTCTTATTCTTCTGTTTCATCTTCCGCCTTTTTTTCGATTCGCTACTCCTCCTACAGTTTTGAGAGGACCCAGACAAATTATATATCAAAAATTGCGGCTCGGTCGGGAATGGTGTGCTATTTAACAGAATTCCAGTACGTAAATTTATCGCGACGTAATTCGCAAAAAACTACGAAAAATTGTGCATTGAAAATGAATGGAGTTTGATTTAAAAAAAAAATCAATTTCTCGGCCGTTTTCAAGTATTTTTAACTCAGTCATACTTTAACTTACAGAGTCAATTTTAGCTTCCAGTTGGTGCTAATTTTTGGGAGAATATTTCCCTAAATTTATATTATTTTTTATCTTTTATACTTTTTGAGATATTTGATGTCAAAAAATGGGGTTTTGCATTTTTTGGCATTTTCTCAGAGTGTGTGACATCATCGCTAGAGGGGAGACGAGCCTCAACTCCTGACTGAAAAAAAAAAATTTCTAACTCGCTGCCATTTCCACAATTTTCACTCTACAGACATGATTTTTACATCTTCTCGTAGGTATACTCGTCGTGGTCGTAGACATGTCACTCTGGAGTCTGTCAGACTTATACTTTTGGCTAAAAGTGCCTGGAAGTGACCGGAACTCCAGCAAAATTCCCCATTAGACCCCATTCTAATTTTGGCTGCCTTTTTTGGAGAAGAGCAAAAGTGAGCAGTTTCTAAAACTGCGATGGTGGCCACATTTTTGACACTACAGACACAAAAACCACACTGGCTTGTTCGTCAGAGTCTTGTGGCTCGTAAAATGCTCTTATTTATGCTGTAGGAGTTACGGTTTTTGATTTATCGGCATTCGTTTGGAACAATTGCTTCAGGCTTTTTCAGTGCAATCCTGTCTCCTCTAACCGCAGCTGTGAGGAGTTAGAGGTTGCCCTAGCAACGCTGGGGCGCTCCGCACCTGGCCAGGCTCCCTAACACACACAGACACACACAGAGACAGACATAGGCGCGCGCGCACACACACACACACACAGGGGGACATCTCCATATATGGAGAATTGGCTGAATCGTTCTGTTTTCTGCCCAGCAACTGCCCAGAAGTGGCTGATTACTAACAGGTGGTTCACATCACATTAAAATCTATGCTTCTTGTTATTGCACTATCCACTTTGCTGCTGTAACATGTACATTTCTCCAGTGTGGGACAAATAAAAGAATATCTTATCTTATCTTATCTTATCAGCCAATCAGATCACACATGCCAGTTGCCCACCTGTGATTGGAGGTTTTCTTGATTGCATAGTGTGAGATTGGAGACAGAGACTTGCCTTCAAATCCTAGTCAATATGGCTGCTGTGAAAAAGCTCTATTGTGAAGACTGAGTTTTTGCTGAATGGCGTTGCCGTAGCATGGCGGCCATTTGGCGTGATTCGCCACGTAACAGGAAGTTGTTGTAACTTTAGCGTACTTTATCAGATCTGCTCCAAATTTCTCATCTGTGATGGCGGTCCAGGCCTGATGTCATTTATCTGACAACATAGACTCAGAGCCCCACCGCTACACATTAGCCACGCCCCCTTTCATAACTCCAGAACCGTTTGTTGTAGAGTCTCGTGGGAGGTGTCTTATTACTCAGCAGAGAGACCCTGTTTCATCGGTACGGTCTTCCTGCCTCACGCAGTCAGGTACTCGTCCCGGCAGTAGCCCCCGTGTCACTCTCGAAATTTCTGCAAGAAATTTTTCTAGTGAAATCACTATTGTAATCCTGCGCGTTTTTCATCTTCTTATTATTATTCTGTCTCATCTTCCGCCTTTTTTTCGATTCGCTTCTCCTCCTACAGTTTTGAGAGGACCCAGACAAATTATATATCAAAAATTGCGGCTCGATCGGGAATGGTGTGCTATTTAACAGAATTCCGATACGTAAATTTATCGCGACGTAATTCGCAAAAAACTACGAAAAATTTTGCATTGACAATGAATGGAGTTTGATTAAAAAAAAATCAATTTCTCGGCCATTTTCAAGTATTTTTAACTCAGTCATACTTCAACTTACAGAGTCAATTTTAACTTCCAGTTGGTGCTAATTTTTGGGAGAATATTTCCCTAAATTTATATATTTTTTATCTTTTATACTTTTTGAGATATCTGATGTCAAAAAATGGGGTTTTGCATTTTTTGGCATTTTCTCAGAGTGTGTGACATCATCGCTAGAGGGGAGACGAGCCTCAACTCCTGACTGAAAAAAAAAATTTCTAACTCGCTCCCATTTCCACAATTTTCACTCTACAGACATGATTTTTACATCTTCTGGTAGGTATACTCGTTGTGGTCGTAGACATGTCACTCTGGAGTCTGTCAGACTTATACTTTTGGCTAAAATTGCCTGGAAGTGACCGGAACTCCAGTGAAGCTCCCCATTAGACTCCATTCTAATTTTGCCAGAGTTTTTTGGAGAAGAGCAAAAGTGAGCAGTTTCTAAAACTGCCCTGGTGGCCACATTTTTGACACTACAGACACAAAAACCACACTGGCTTGTTCGTCAGAGTCTTGTGCCTCGTAAAATGCTCTTATTTATGCTGTAGGAGTTACGGTTTTTGATTTATTGGCATTTGTTTGGAACAATTGCTTCAGGCTTTTTCAATGCAATCCTGTCTCCTCTAACCGCAGCTGTGAGGAGTTAGAGGTTGCCCTAGCAACGCTGGGCTCTTGGCCAGGCTCCCTTACACACACAGACACAGACATACGCGCGCGCACACACACACACAGGGGGACATCTCCATATATGGAGAATTGGCTGAATCATTCTGTTTTCTGCCCAGCAACTGCCCAGAAGTGGCTGATTACTTTAATTACTTATTATTCAATTACTTAATTCATTCAGATGAAACCCATTCCCACTTTTCCAACAATTCCTACTACTTCACCTTCTTCATACAGATTCAAGCCAGCATTACAGTGTAGCGTCAGCTATTCAAAAACCTTCAAATTTTCCAAATTTCTTTCAAAGTAATTTGTTTAATTCAACTTTTTCAATGAAATTCATTCAGATTCAAGCCAGCATTACAGTGTAGCGTCAGCTATTCAAAAACCTTCAAATTCAACTTTTTCAATGAAATTCATTCAGATTCAAGCCAGCATTACAGTGTAGCGTCAGCTATTCAAAAACTTTCAAATTTTCCAAATCTCTTTCAAAGTAATTGGTTTAATTCAACTTTTTCAATGAAATTCATTCAGATTCAAGCCAGCATTACAGTGTAGCGTCAGCTATTCAAAAACCTTCAAATTTTCCAAATCTCTTTCAAAGTAATTGGTTTAATTCAACTTTTTCAATGAAATTCATTCAGATGAAACTCATTCCCACTTTTCCAACAATTCCTACTACTTCACCTTCTTCATACAGATTCAAGCCAGCATTACAGTGTAGCGTCAGCTATTCAAAAACTTTCAAATTTTCCAAATGTCTTTCAAAGTAATTTGTTTAATTCAAAAACTTTAATTCAACTCTCAGAAATTCAAAATTCAATTAAACATTTTTTCAACTTTTCCAACATTTCTACTTCACCTTCTTCATACAGATTCAAGCCAGCATTACAGTGTAGCGTCAGCTATTCAAAAACTTTCAAATTTTCCAAATCTCTTTCAAAGTAATTTGTTTAATTCAACTTTTTCAATGAAATTCATTCAGATTCAAGCCAGCATTGCAGCGTAGCGTCAGCTATTCAGCATGCAGCATTCACAACGCAATTTCTTCAGAAATTGCATTTCTAGTTGTTGTGAATGCTGCAAAGCATTCACAACATATGTTCTTCTACATTCTTTATTTTTATTATTATTATTTTTCTTCCGCTCACTTTTTCGCAACGCTTCTTCTCCCACAATTTTCAACGTACAAACACCATTCAAACATCAAAACGTTCGGCTCGATTAGGAGATGCGCGGATGTATTCAGAATTTTCATAACATTCAAACTTTCCGAAATATTCAACGTTTTATCGGAAATTTTTTGCATTGAAATGAATGGAGCGAGCCTTCAAACCTTTCAAAAATTCAACCATCTTCAACCATCTTCAAGGCTCTTCTACTCCTTCATACCTTCACCTAGAAACTCCATTCAAACTTTCAAATGTTCACAAACTTCTGTAGATTCTTAGTTGTATTCAACTTTTAAATACCATTTGTAGTTTTTTCAAAATTTTACTTTGTTCGGAGGGTGGTAAAACTGCTCCTCACTGAGTTTAACATGGGTGTGTATTGCGTCTGCTAGAGTGAGAACATCTCACGGTAGAGTGCAGATGAGCCTCAACTCCTGACTGAAAAAAAATTTCTAACTCGCTCCCATTTCCACAATTTTCACTCTACAGAAATGATTTTTACATCTTCTAGTAGGTATACTCGTTGTGGTCGTAGACATGTCACTCTGGAGTCTGTCAGACTTATACTTTTGGCTAAAATTGCCTGGAAGTGACCGGAACTCCAGTGAAGCTCCCCATTAGACCCCATTCTAATTTTGCCAGAGTTTTTTGGAGAGGAGCAAAAGTGAGCAGTTTCTAAAACTGCCCTGGTGGCCACATTTTTGACACTACAGACACAAAAACCACACTGGCTTGTTCGTCAGAGTCTTGTGCCTCGTAAAATGCTCTTATTTATGCTGTAGGAGTTACGGTTTTTGATTTATTGGCATTTGTTTGGAACAATTGCTTCAGGCTTTTTCAATGCAATCCTGTCTCCTCTAACCGCAGCTGTGAGGAGTTAGAGGTTGCCCTAGCAACGCTGGGCTCTTGGCCAGGCTCCCTTACACACACAGACACAGACATACGCGCGCGCACACACACACACAGGGGGACATCTCCATATATGGAGAATTGGCTGAATCATTCTGTTTTCTGCCCAGCAACTGCCCAGAAGTGGCTGATTACTTTAATTACTTATTATTCAATTACTTAATTCATTCAGATGAAACCCATTCCCACTTTTCCAACAATTCCTACTACTTCACCTTCTTCATTCAGATTCAAGCCAGCATTACAGTGTAGCGTCAGCTATTCAAAAACTTTCAAATTTTCCAAATCTCTTTCAAAGTAATTGGTTTAATTCAACTTTTTCAATGAAATTCATTAATACCTCCCTCCCGTTCCTCTCTCTCCTCTTCAACAGATTCAAGCCAGCATTACAGTGTAGCGTCAGCTATTCAAAAACTTTCAAATTTTCCAAATCTCTTTCAAAGTAATTGGTTTAATTCAACTTTTTCAATGAAATTCATTCAGATTCAAGCCAGCATTACAGTGTAGCGTCAGCTATTCAAAAACCTTAAAATTCAACTTTTTCAATGAAATTCATTCAGATTCAAGCCAGCATTACAGTGTAGCGTCAGCTATTCAAAAACTTTCAAATTTTCCAAATTTCTTTCAAAATAATTTGTTTAATTCAACTTTTTCAATGAAATTCATTCAGATTCAAGCCAGCATTACAGTGTAGCGTCAGCTATTCAAAAACTTTCAAATTTTCCAAATCTCTTTCAAAGTAATTGGTTTAATTCAACTTTTTCAATGAAATTCATTCAGATTCAAGCCAGCATTACAGTGTAGCGTCAGCTATTCAAAAACTTTCAAATTTTCCAAATCTCTTTCAAAGTAATTGGTTTAATTCAACTTTTTCAATGAAATTCATTATTTTTGAAATTCATTCAGATTCAAGCCAGCATTACAGTGTAGCGTCAGCTATTCAAAAACCTTCAAATTTTCCAAATCTCTTTCAAAGTAATTGGTTTAATTCAACTTTTTCAATGAAATTCATTCAGATTCAAGCCAGCATTGCAGCGTAGCGTCAGCTATTCAAAAACCTTCAAATTTTCCAAATTTTTTCAAAGTATTGGTTTAATTCAACTTTTTCAATGAAATTCATTCAAATGAAACCCATTCCCACTTTTCCAACAATTCCTACTACTTCAACTTCTTCATACAGATTCAAGCCAGCATTACAGTGTAGCGTCAGCTATTCAAAAACTTTCACATTTTCCAAATTTCTTTCAAAATAATTGGTTTAATTCAACTTTTTCAATGAAATTCATTCAGATTCAAGCCAGCATTACAGTGTAGCGTCAGCTATTCAAAAACTTTCAAATTCAACTTTTTCAATGAAATTCATTCAGATTCAAGCCAGCATTGCAGTGTAGCGTCAGCTATTCAAAAATAAAATCCTCGAAGTTCAAATTCAACTTTTTCAATGAAATTCATTCAGATTCAAGCCAGCATTGCAGCGTAGCGTCAGCTATTCAGCATGCAGCATTCACAACGCAATTTCTTCAGAAATTGCATTTCTAGTTGTTGTGAATGCTGAAAGATTTGTTCTTCTACATTCTTTATTTTATTATTATTATTATTATTTTCTTCCGCTCACTTTTTCGCAACGCTTCTTCTTCCACAATTTTCAACGTACAAACACCATTCAAACATCAAAACGTTCAGCTCGATTAGGAGATGCGCGCATGTATTCAGAATTTTCATAACATTCAAACTTTCCGAAATATTCAACGTTTTATCGGAAATTTTTTGCATTGAAATGAATGGAGCGAGCCTTCAAACCTTTCAAAAATTCAACCATCTTCAACCATCTTCAAGGCTCTTCTACTCCTTCATACTTTCACCTAGAAACTCCATTCAAACTTTCAAATGTTCACAAACTTCTGTAGATTCTTAGTTGTATTCAACTTTTAAATACCATTTGTAGTTTTTTCAAAATTTTACTTTGTTCGGAGGGTGGTAAAACTGCTCCTCACTGAGTTTAACATGGGTGTGTATTGCGTCTGCTAGAGTGAGAACATCTCACGGTAGAGTGCAGATGAGCCTCGACTCCTGACTGAAAAAAAATTTCTAACTCGCTCCCATTTCCACAATTTTCACTCTACAGGAATGATTTTTACATCTTCTAGTAGGTATACTCGTTGTGGTCGTAGACATGTCACTCTGGAGTCTGTCAGACTTATACTTTTGGCTAAAATTGCCTGGAAGTGACCGGAACTCCAGTGAAGCTCCCCATTAGACCCCATTCTAATTTTGCCAGAGTTTTTTGGAGAGGAGCAAAAGTGAGCAGTTTCTAAAACTGCCCTGGTGGCCACATTTTTGACACTACAGACACAAAAACCACACTGGCTTGTTCGTCAGAGTCTTGTGCCTCGTAAAATGCTCTTATTTATGCTGTAGGAGTTACGGTTTTTGATTTATTGGCATTTGTTTGGAACAATTGCTTCAGGCTTTTTCAATGCAATCCTGTCTCCTCTAACCGCAGCTGTGAGGAGTTAGAGGTTGCCCTAGCAACGCTGGGCACTTGGCCAGGCTCCCTTACACACACAGACACAGACATACGCGCGCGCGCACACACACACACAGGGGGACATCTCCATATATGGAGAATTGGCTGAATCATTCTGTTTTCTGCCCAGCAACTGCCCAGAAGTGGCTGATTACTTTAATTACTTATTATTCAATTACTTAATTCATTCAGATGAAACCCATTCCCACTTTTCCAACATTCCTACTACTTCACCTCCTTCATCATAGTTTAGACTGAAGCTTCTTAAACTTATTTTTTATTTTTATATTTTCTGAATGCGTTGCCGAGCATGGTGGACAGTGTGGCGTCAGCTATTCAAAAACCTTAAAAAATCTTGTATTTTAACTTTTCAGATTGCTCAAATTTCTAATCATGATCGTCCAGCCTGAGGTCATTTACTAAAAATAATTCAGACCACTAATGTTCCCCTTTCATACTCCTACTTTTTTGTAATCCTTCAACTTTTTCAGTCTGAGACTTCATTCAGATTCAAGCCAGCATTACAGTGTAGCGTCAGCTATTCAAAAACCTTCAAAGTTTCCAAATCTCTTTCAAAGTAATTGGTTTAATTCAACTTTTTCAATGAAATTCATTCAGATTCAAGCCAGCATTACAGTGTAG
>CAMQGK010000008.1:20240000-20245599 GCA_947000775.1 Pterois miles
AAGTTCAAAAGAAGAGCTATGGCTTTGGAAGCTAAATGTGGCAAAAATGCAGAGAAAATCAGAAGAGGAGAAATGACAAAAATACAAAAAAATATGAAAGAGAGAGAGAGGTATGCTAAAGATACACGTGTTAAGAAACAGAAAAAATCCCTTGAAAGCAAACGTTACAAGCAAAATGCTGAATGCAGAAAAAGAAAGATATCCTAAATACTAAACACTCATTATCAACAAGGTTTACCAAGAATCGTTCTGTGAACTTGCCGAGGCAGTTAAGTACGGAGGTTTTACTGACTTTAAAATAACTAATCGTTACAGTCAAGACACTGACTTTAAACTGAAGCAGAGGTCATATATGACCAGTCGTTACAGTCAAGACACTGACTATAAACTGAAGCAGAAGTCATATATAACCAGTCGTTACAGTCAAGACATTGACTTTAAACTGAAGCAGAGGTCATATATAACCAGTCGTTACAGTCAAGACACTGACTTTAAACTGAAGCAGAAGTCATATATAACCAGTCGTTACAGTCAAGACATTGACTTTAAACTGAAGCAGAGATCACATATCAACTCCAGCTACCGCTTGAATGCTCATTTCAGACAAACTAGAAAGTCTTATATCACCAGTCGTTATGCAAATGACCCTCAATTCAGAGCTAAACAAAAACAAACGATGAGACAGCTCATGAAGAACAAATACCTGGCTTTTAGAATGACCAATAACACACGGTGTGCATTGAACATAAGACAAAAGTACAGATGGATAAACAGACATCATAACCACAGAGATGACAGTCAACATAACCACAGAGATGACAGTCTGATGAGAGAAGCTATCAGAGTTTTTCGATCTCAAATAAAAAAGGGACCGACATATGTCTGCACAGTTTGCCACAGAGCATTGTTTCCCAATCAAGTGAAACGCTGCAAGAGGTCAAGTTACACTAAAGAGCCACATGTTGCAGAAACCTGCCTGACAGGGAAATTTGTTCACATTTGTACTGATGAATGCCAACAGTGCTCAGTACCAGAAGAGAGAAGGACAGAGTGGATCTGCCACACCTGCCACGATCACCTTAAGAATGGGAGAATGCCATCTCTGGCCACAGCTAACAGTTTACAGCTTTCAGATATTCCAGCTGAGCTGAGAGATTTAAACATACTGGAGAGGCATCTCATTGCCAAATGCATAACATTTGCAAAAATTATCCCACTTCCCAAAGGTCAACAAAGAGCCATTCATGGCAACGTGGTGTGCGTACCCTCTGAGGTACAGGAAACAGTCAATGCCTTACCTAGACTTAGAAGTGAATCTCAAGTCATGAGAGTGAAGCTAAAGAGACGCCTGAACTATAAAGGACATCAGCTGCTCCAAACTGTGACCTGGCCTAAGCTTGTGAGGGCTTTGCTCACACTAAGAGAAGTCCATCCCCAGTACAACGATGTGACTATCAGAGACGAGGCAGAGTTATGTGATCCAACACTTCCTGATGAACAAGATGATCACACTGATGAGGAAGACAAAATGGATGATACGGATTACAATGAAGAAGACTTGATGGAAATTGACAGGTTTGAGAATGATGCACTTAATGAGGCAGAAAGCCATCCTGAAAGCACTGAACAGATGATTGACAGCCAGTCGTGTGACGACCATCAACCACAAGAGCTTTCAGACAATGTTGAACAGGATGGTGATGAACCTAATGGTGGTATTGCACTTGAGTCCTGTCTACAGCCAGCTGACGTTTCAGAGGAGATATTAAGCTTCAGTGAGGGTATCTACTCAGTTGCCCCCGCTGAAGGAAATAAACCAGTAAGCTTTTTCAGAACACCTCATCTTGAGGCCATGGCTTTCCCCGTTCAGTTTCCCACAGGGCAAAACACACTCGATGACAACAGAGCTATTAAATTAACACCTTGCAGTTATTTCAAAACTAGGCTTTGCTGTGTCGACGACCGTTTTGCTAGAGATACAAACTACTTGTTTTTTGCACAGTTTGTAACAGAAATACACCTGGCCACTTCCAGCATGAAAATACAGTTGCGTAAAGGTCGGCCCTTTACCCGAGATGGCCGCAGAATAACCAGTGCCATGTTACGAGACAAACAAGAGGTCGAAAGACTGGTGCGTAACAAAGACGCCATTCGATTTATGACACCACTGAGAGGCACCCCAGCCTATTGGGAAAAAACCACGAAAGATCTCTTTGCTATGATCAGACAGTTGGGAACTCCTACGTTCTTCTGCACATTTTCTGCTGCTGAAATGCGCTGGAAAGAGGTAATAACAGCTATTAAGACTCAACAAGGTGAACAAGTCAACTTTGATGAGCTCGACTGGGCCTCCAAGTGCGACATATTACGGAGCAATCCTGTGACAACAATGCGCATGTTTGACAAACGTGTTGAGGCACTGTTCAGAGATTTGATCCTGTCACCTGCACAACCAATTGGTAAAGTCATTGACTACTTTTGCCGCTTGGAATTTCAACACAGAGGGAGTCCACACATTCACTGTCTTATATGGGTGGAAGGTGCACCACTGTTTGAGGAAGACTCTGACCAGAAGGTGTGTGATTTTGTTTCAAGATACATCACAGCCGAGCTGCCCGATCCAGACACGCAACCCGAACTGCACAAAAAAGTAACTGAAGTTCAGATGCACAGCAAAAAGCATTCCAAGACGTGTGTGAAATACTTCGGTGCTAGCTGCCGTTTTGGATTTCCCAAGCAACCTGCACCACGAACCAGGATAATCAGACCTGCAGACAATGATGACTTAGAAAAAGAGTCAGCAGCGAGAACCAAGCTCACGAAGCTGAAACAATTGCTTAATGATCCTGAGAACGCCAACCTGAGTTTACCACAACTTCTGGCCCTGTGTGAGCTCACCGTTGTTGAGTACATACAATGCCTGCGTATGACAACCACATCCAGTGCAGTGATACTGAAGCGTGATCCAAAAGACTGTTGGGTCAATGGTTACAACCGTTACCTCCTTGATGCCTGGGATGGCAATTTAGACATACAGTACATTCTCAACGCTTACTCCTGTATCATGTATATATGCAGCTACATTTCCAAGGCCGAACATGGTTTAAGTGAATACCTCAAAACGATGATTCAAAACTCCTCTCATGAAAATGTCAATGAAAGTGATGAAATGAAACAAGTAATGCAGGCCTACTCCAAAAAAAGAGAGGTCAGTGCTCAAGAGTGTGTGGCTCGTGCATGCGGACTACACATGAAACAGTGTACACGCAGTATCGTATTTGTACAGACGGACGACAATGCACTGAAAATGAGTTACCCCCTCTCGTTCCTTGAGAACACAACACCAGACTCTGTCCATGTGTGGATGAGCGGGCTACCCGAGAAGTATAAATCCAGACCTGAAACACCAGAATTTGAGGCGATGTGCTTGGCAGATTTCGCTGCCACCTGTAGGATTGTCTATGGCAAACAAACAAAAGGTAAAAATGTGCTTCCCCTACTGAATGAGATGGGATACGTCCAGAGGAGAACAAAAGATAAACCTGCGATCATTAAATATCGCCGCTTCTCACAGGAGAAGAATCCTGAAGAATTTCACAGCACATTGCTCAAACTTTACCTCCCTCATCGCTCAGAGTCCCAGCTGAAAAGCAGTAACTTCCCGACTTACCGGTCCTTTCACAACAGTGCCGCCGTTGTGCTACCAGGTTCACAGTACCCTGAGGCGGTGTCACGAATTGTGAAACGAAACAGAGAGAAATATGAGAAACACAGAAATGACATTGAGGAAGCCATCGAAGAGTATGAACAAAATGGTGGCATGAGAAACGAATGGTGTAATCTGGCTCCAGAGTGTGAGTTACAGCGGTTGGAGTGTATTGAAGAACTTGAGGCAAGACAACCTGATAATGACGATGTACAAGAGAATGTACCAGACTTTAACCCTGGCTCAGACACAAGACCAGAATGTGCAATCACAAGAGAGGCTCCAAGCATAGATCCCACGTTGTTACGCCAAATGTATCAGAAGTTGAACCAGAAGCAAGCATCTGTCTTCTACACCGTCACAGACTGGTGTTTAAGGCGTGTCTGCGGCTTAAACCCAGAGCAGTTCTTCTTGTACATTAACGGTGGTGCTGGAACAGGCAAGTCCCATCTCATCAAATGCATCCACGCAGAGGCATCCAAAATATTGTGCAGACTTCCACGAAATGCAGAAGAAGCAGACATCTCAAGGCCTACTGTCCTGTTAACAGCCTTCACTGGTACTGCGGCATTTAACATTTCAGGTACGACACTGCATTGTCTTCTTAAGTTGCCGAGAAGTCTTAAGCCTCCCTTCCAAGGCCTTGGCAATAAACTGGATGAAGTCAGGGCTGAGCTTTCAAACGCTGAAATACTAATCATTGACGAAATATCTATGGTGTCAAAGTCTCTCTTTGCCTACGTAGATGCGAGATTGAAGCAAATCAAAGGAATCCAGAGACCTTTTGGTGGAATGTCGGTTCTCGCTGTTGGAGATTTCTATCAGCTCCCACCTGTCAGACAGTCGAAACCTCTATGTGTGCATGATCCCACACAGATCGACCTCTGGCGTGATCATTTTCAGATGATCACACTGACAGATATTATGCGTCAGAAAGATGACGTCCCTTTTGCAGAGATGCTAAATCGAATCCGTGTCAAAGAAAAGGCTGATGAATTGTCAGAGGAAGACAGAGCTTTGCTCTCTCAGGCCGTCACCGAACAGGCACAATGTCCTATGGACGTACTGCATGTCTATGCTACAAATAGACAGGTTGATGCACACAACTCGGCAATGTTGGCTCTCTTTCACTCGGACATCATCAGTATAGATGCAGATGACTATAAAAAAGACCCTAAAACTGGAAGAATGGCAAGACAAGCTATACCTACCCAAGGGACCAAAAAAGAGTTACCCGACTCAATAAAAGTCGCCATAGGTGCTCGTGTTATGCTTACCAGAAACATTCACGTGCAATCAGGTCTGTGCAATGGAACTTTTGCACTAATTTCTGAAATAGTGACTGGTGAAAGTGGTCCACATGTCAGTAAACTTGGTCTACAACTTGTCAATGGAGGTAATACAAGTGCAGCTAATAATACTGTGTACATAGACAGAGAAGAGGAGAATCTAAAGCAGAAGGGAGTGGTGCGCAGGCAGTTTCCCATAAAGCTTGCATTTGCATGTACAACACACAAGGTTCAAGGTATGACAACTTCCTCTGCAGTCGTATCACTGAAGAACATCTTTGAACATGGCATGGCCTATGTAGCGCTCAGTAGAGTGACCTCTCTCAGCGGACTACACATTCTTGATATGGATGAGCAAAAAATTTATGCCAACCCAGAAATAAACGAAGCTCTCACTACGATGACAGAAGCTTCTCTGGAACACATGATGCCACTACTTCACGTCACGGCAACACTGAGCTGGCCAGGCACTCTAACGGTCGTCCACCATAACACAGAAGGTCTTGCATCTCATATCACCGACATCAAAAGTCACCACGAACTGCATCTCGCAGACGTCTTATGTCTAACAGAAACTCACCTACGAGGAACTTTTGTCTCCGAA
>CAMQGK010000009.1:0-10030 GCA_947000775.1 Pterois miles
CGTGAGTGTTTCATAAAATATGGTGCAGTATGGAACTTGACAATGCTGCTAACGCAGCAGTGCACCGGTGCTAATAGTCCAATGATACTTTCATAACGTAGCCTGCAACTGACATATTTTGTTACAAGGGCCATTTCTGTTATTACAGTGTGAATATTTGACTGTGTCCCTGACAATGTGCAGCTGCCACTTGCATAGACGGAGTAAGAAAAGGTGGTTGTAATGGCATGTTTAAAAGGCCCTTTTTAGGTATCGCAGCGGCTTACGGCCATACCACCCTGAACGCGCCCGATCTCGTCTGATCTCGGAAGCTAAGCAGGGTCGGGCCTGGTCAGTACTTGGATGGGAGACCGCCTGGGAATACCAGGTGCTGTAAGCTTTTTCACTTTTCTTAACAAACGCAGAGGGCACTGCTGCTTGGTCTTCGGACGCTGACGGGCACAGATGACAGTCAGTAGAATGGCTGTACACACACTATGTCAGTTTGTTTCAAAATCTTTTTCAAGAGCACATTATGAGTTACAGGTGTAGCTGTGGCAGACAGAAGTCCAATTAGACGAATGATTTCTACATTCCTAAACTCACTGGTCATTATCTAGCAAACATATGCTTTTATGGTGCTGCTCTAAAAGTGAAAAGCTGGAAGGTCGAGCATTTCTGTGGTGGTGTAAACAATTTTCTTGGGCCTGTGTCCTCACAAGTTCACATACTTGCAAGAAACGTGCAGTTTGAAGAGAGTGCTCTGATTTTGAAAGTCTCCAGCGGAGAAGCAGCGGCGCTCTCTGAGACGAGACGTGAAAGAGCTTACGGCACCTGGTATTCCCAGGCGGTCTCCCGTCCAAGTACTGACCAGGCCCGACCCTGCTTTGCTGCCGAGATCGGACGAGATCGCGCGCGTTGAGGGTGGTATGGCCGTAAGCGACGGCCCTGGTGAGAAAACGTCCCTTTGTAGTCGTCGCTCATTCCCACCGTAAACGCCTGTGTGCATTTCTGTCCTTAGGCACATTAGCGTGGTTGTCAAAGTTGTGGGCAAGGAGCTGTGATTGCAGTGATACAGTTTCCTTATATGACTGACAGAATGGTACAGAGCTGAGATTGTAACTAAACTGCTTGAGTGCAGGCTTGAGGTGCTTTTTCAATTTGATGCTACTCTGTACTTGGTTTGACAGGGATAGATTGTATTTTTTACTCCACTGCATTTTGGATTGTTTTTGCGACTCTGTGGATTCAGATTTGACATTTCGGACGTGAGTGTTTCATAAAATATGGTGCAGTATGGAACTTGACAATGCTGCTAACGCAGCAGTGCACCGGTGCTAATAGTCCAATGATATTTTCATAACGTAGCCTGCAACTGACATAATTTGTTACAAGGGCCATTTCTGTTATTACAGTGACAATATTCGATTGTGTTCCTGACAATGTGCAGCTGCCAATTGCAGAGACAGAGTAAGAAAAAAAGGTGGTGTAATGGCATTTTTAAAAGGCCCCTTTTGTAGTTTCAGCTGTGGCTTATAGCCATACCACCCTGAACACGCCCGATCTCCCCTGATCTCGGAAGCTAAGCAGGGTCGGGCCTGGTCAGTACTTGGATGGGAGACCGCCTGGGAATACCAGGTGCTGTAAGCTTTTTCACTTCTCTTAACAAACAGCAGAGGGTACTGCTGCTTGGTCTTCGGACGCTGACGGGCACAGATGACAGTCAGTTGAATGGCTGTACACACACTATGTCAGTTTGTTTCAAAATCTTTTCAAGAGCACATTATGAGTCACAGGTGTAGCTGTGGCAGACAAGTCCAATTAGACTAATGATTTCTGCATTCCTAAACTCACTGGTCATTATCTAGCAAACATATGCTTTTATGGTGCTGCTCTAAAAGTGAAAAGCTGGAAGGCCGAGCATTTCTGCGGTGGTGTAACCAATTTTCTTGGGCCTCTGTCCTCACAAGTCCACATACTTGAAAGAAACGTGCAGTTTGAAGACAGTGTGGTCTGATTTTGAAAGTCTCCAGCGGAGAAAATAAGTACTTAAGCACTTTAAGTGTAAGAAAGGGAGCCATTTATTAACATCAAATTATGAACAAAAATATAGCATGTTGGTGATGAAAAAGCTGACTTTTCCCACTGAAGCGGATCACTTAGTGATCCTGTGGTCTGGTCTTGTGGAGCCTGATCGGCAGCAGCTGGAGCTCAAAACAAGAGTCAGAACCGACAGGAGAATCCACTGTTTAGCATTGGCAGAACATTTTGGCAGATTTCACTGGGTGCTACCCACATAATCAGCTGTGCTGCTCATCCCACAAATACATGATGCTTACAGGTTGGACATCGTTGTGAAGGGAAGTAAACAGGCTTTCCAACCATCTAAAGTACAATGACAATTAGCATTGGACCAACAGAGAAATAATCCACCAAACACTAATTTTTTAGTTTAATTTTTGTGCTACACAGATGTGTCTCTGCACAGCAGATTGTAATGTGATTTAGTTATCAGCACTCATTGGTCAGACAAGGTGGCCGTGGCCCCTGTAGCTCCCACCACACACATTTTTCAAGCAACTTTCAGTATCTTGAAATGAGGAAGTAGAATCCAGATAAGCAGCAGGATTCAGTTGATCACAGTTTTTTCCACGTGGTCCCTGCTCTTTGTGAAAAGTGTTTTCTATCCAGATGATAAGGTGGTAGCATGTTGTCCAGTTCATTAGAGAAGGCCTGACCGGTGCCTACTTGTCTTTATTCCCTCTTCTAGCCCAGTATCACCCCCCTGCAGAGCTGCAGAGCCACCCACACTTCTAGACGTACGGATGAGTCAGCAGAAACAACAACAGATGAAAACGGTGAGACAGCAAAGTTGTGACAGTGACAGCAGTCAGTTTTAAAGATAGAGTGGAGATACTGCTATCATATTAAAATAGAAACCTAACAAGTTGTTGTACTCCTGACTGGACTTGACTTCTCCTCTGTTTTTTTCCTGTCCATGCCATCACAATGGTAAAGAGCATTGATTATTATTTATTACAACTTTATTACATATGTATTTTTTCTGTGGTTCTACTTGACAGGTCCCAACATCTGCAGCTGCAGAGCTACAGGGTGAGACCCCTGAAGAGGCTCACACATTATTCAGGATTGGTCCAGGCCTCCACAAAAGGTCCATCAACATTAGACACACTTCAGCTCCAACTTGAATGCAAGTGCAATAATGTATGTACAGTACAGTATTTAGGCTTATTTTCCTACACAAGCTTTGTTCTTTCACAGTATTTGCAGGTTTTCCTGAATGTCCTATCTGGATTTAGGTTGGGGTCAATATTAATATTAATCCACGTTGTTCTTGTTCCTGATGTTAGATAGGCTTACACTATAGGCCTAGTTTTATGTCCAGCTATTTTAAATGCATCTATGTGCAGCAGAGAGTTTGTGTCTGAAGATGAACCAAAAAAAGATCATTAAATTATTAATCACAATTATTTGTACAACAGTCAGCTAAAAAACACTAATTTGCTGCCTTATAGTGACTTGTGTACTTCTCTTTAGAAAGAGATGATTTAAAACAAGTCTTCTTCATTTCAAAGTGTCCTAAAAGGCATTACATTTAATAACTGTGATGCCTTCATGACCTGTTTCTATCATCCAGCGTTTATGTTGCTCTGACATCATACTGTGTCATTTTTTTCCTCCACAGTGAAACGAAACACTCTGAAGACAGATTGGGAAGCAGACTGAGACGGGAGGGAAACCAGCCAGTAAAGAAGCGGCCAAGATGAATGAACTGTTTAAAATCCCTCTTGGATTAGCTGGAAATACATGTATAGCTGTATACGTTAGTGCTGCGTGTGATTCCATCTTAAACCCTGCATTACAAGCATTACAGTCGTCCCACAACACACCTGTCCAGACGCTGCAAGCCACTATTGTGTCACAACTCCGAGTGTGAAAACCACTGTGCTGGAAGATGAATTACAGAGCTCACCGTGTCAGACCGACACTATCAAATGAAGCCAGTTCTTCTCCACAGGAAGTGTTGGTCCTAATGGCCAGTTTCACTGTTCTAATGTGTTTATATGGTACCAGCTCTGTGTCATTCTTCATCAGTAGACCTATTCCAGATGCAGTATAGTCGGCCAAACACAGTTATGCAGATGACTGACAATCATCAGTGAAGTTGTTGCCTCCATAAATCAGATGTCTGCTGTCTGGTATAATGTGTTTGCTGCAGCTCGTCACCTGGAGTGGAAGAGGCTTATCAGAAGGTTGAAGTTAGGTGCTGTTTCCTGCTGTTTGTGTGTGTGTGTTTATATACTGTATATGTGGTGTATCTGTGTGTGTATACAGACTGTACAGTCTATGGTATGTAGGCATACAGCTGTTCTATATTAAGGTTTATATTGATTTTAAAAATCCAAAAAAAGATGTTGAAGAAAAAAAAAAAAAAAAAAAAAAAAAAAAAAAAAAAAAAAAAAAAAAACAAAAAAAAAAAAAAAAAAAAAAAAAAAAAAAAAAAAAAACATATCAATATACTGTACACAACTTCAATGTTCTAAACGGGTAGAAAAGTGGACTATTATATTAATGCTGGCAGTCTTGATAAGAGTTTACTGATCTCTGGTAGTTTTGGTGCTGCGTACGTCTGAAACTGTGGCTCTGTGGTTCTGCAGTGGGATGAAGCTCATCTCCAATCAAACGGTCAAACTAGGCAGCGCTGATCAGATATGGATCAATATTCTGTTACTGTAATGACTATTTCTCTCCTCAGATGTTTTCAGAAACATCTTGTAGTTACTGTTAAGCTGTAAAATGAGAAAGTTTGTGACCCAGCAGCCATGTTGAAAACAGCCAAAACCAAGCAGCACCCACCAGCCGGAGCCCACTTTCTCAGACATTTCTGTTCTTCTTATTTGCTTTTGATAAACAAGGATGGAGCGTATGGCTCCAAATCAATATTTTCTAGATTTCTTTGTATAAACAGCTTCATAAATGCCATTAATTAAGTATATTCACTCCAATGTTTGTCACATTTTTTGTTAAATTGTCCTTAAATCCAGTTCCAGGTAATGTCAAATAGATCTAAGAGTATTCAGTTTGCCTCTGTTAGTTCTTTCTTTTCTTTCAATTCAACTGTCTTCCACATGGTATTCAAGGCACTTGGTCGTCCTGCTAACAGAACAGCAGTGTCTATATTGAGTAACACTGCCACCTAGCGGAAATCATGTAACACAGCAACAAGTTCAGGGGAAAACTGGCTGAATATGTGCAGACTGTAAGGCAGGATGTGTCCTCTGTGGTTGCACATCCTGAGCCTGTTGGATTGAGGAAAATAGATTTTTATCTGTCAATGTTTCACCCTCAGGAGTCTTTGGCTGTTTGTGAATACTTTAGATTTTACCTTTATATACCACATAAAAATGTTTACCATGTCAATGTTTGGCATCTTTTTTATCAGCGCATCACCTCACAGTTATTCTTTTATCACTCTGACATACTGCATCAACATATTGGACCCAGAAACAACAAAACACATTAATTCAGATTAGGAAAATGATGATCATTATATAATTTTTTAATCAAGCATTTCAAATGTGTCAAATGTGAATGTATACTGTCAAAAGGTCAACCTGAGATAAAATCAAGGTGTTCAGTATCAATCAACTATTCACAACACAGGTGTAGCCCATAGGTGTCTGTACTCCTTTTTATCCAAGCCTCTCTACTAAACAGTTGATCCACAGAGTGAAACAGGCCTGTTCAGAAAGCATCTCCACATGTGACTTGAGGGACCACTTGTGACCAGATCTCACTTCCCCACTCTATACGCAGAGAAACATGGAGTAAACATATGGCTGATACAGCAGACGTCACAACGTAATATTACAGGAACGTCAGTAGTAATATCCTACATATTCATGAATTTGTGTCCATTCTATTAAAGGGCCCTTCAGTGTGGAGTTTGCATGTTCTCCCCTGTTAGATTCAGAAGAATCACAATCACCTTTATTGTCATTGAATTGTCTACAACGAAATTAGAGCGCAACTCCTTTGGTGCATTTTTGAAGAAACAAGATACAGAATAAATAAATAATAATTACATATGTACAGCTATGTATAAAAGGCAAGAAAATGAATAAATGTAGAACATATAGAAACGTAAACAAGAGATTATGTAGAATTTAAAGATGAATTATGTACAAGTTGACTGAATATTGCACACAAGACGTTACTGCTCATGGGAAGGCTCAGTTATTGCACATAGTGAGATGAGCGGGATTAATAGAGCAGTTGTATGATTATTGTTTGTGATTGTTTATTGCAGTAATGGCTCTGGGAAAGAAGCTGTCCCTGAGCCTGCTGGTCTGGGTTTTATGTGACCTATAGCGCCGGCCCGAGGGTAGCGGGTCAAACAGGTGGTTACTGGGGTGGGATGCGTCCTTGATGATGCTGACAGCTCTGCTGAGGTAGCGAGAGCTGGCCATGTCCTCCAGGCTGGGCAGAGAGCAACCAGGGATCTTCTGGACCGTGTTGATCACCCTCTGCAGCGCTCTCCTGTCTGCTGCTGAGCTCCCCGCTGGGATGCAGTACACCAGGATGCTCTCCATGGTGGATCTGGAGAACATCACCAGCAGCTTCTCCTCCAGGTTGTTTCTCCTGAGCAGCCTCAGGAAGTGGAGTCGCTGCTGGGCTTTGTTCACCACCGCTGTGGTGTTAGCAGTCCAGGAGAGGTCCGCAGAGAGCTGCACTCCCAGGAACCTGATGGAAGTGACCCTTTGTGCTGATGAAGCAAGTCGGCTGTTTGAGGAGTTCTACTGCAGTGAGATTGAGATGAGACGCTGTGGAGTGGAAAAGACCCACAGTGCAATCATCAACCGGTACTATTGGCCTGGATGGAGGATGACATTCACAAATGGGTGAGTTGGTATCTTCCAAATAATGAGGTGGAATATACATTTAGGTTCAAAAGTAGAGCATATGTATTTTTGAAAGATTTAAAACAAAGGGCTTTCCAATGTAATATAGTACAACATAACATAAAATTCATTGTCACTACCTTCTGTTGTAATTTTGAAATGATCTTTCTCTGTTTAGACTGCTCAGTGTCCACAGTGGCAGTCTAAGAGGGCTACCGTCAAAGAAAAGCAGGAGTACAATCCAGTGGAGGTAAAGGAAACAACATATAGGAAACAGCATATTGTCAGCTCTGAAACACATCATTGGTGATACTGTAACGCTCATGTGTTTTTGTTTCTTGTTTCTTTTCTTATTCTACCAGGTAACAGAGCCCTTTGAGCTGGTAGGAATGGACCTGGTGGGTCAACTCACAGTAACAGATGGTGGCAACCAGTACATATGTGGCATGGTTGACTATTTCACCAAATGGGCAGAGGCCTACCCACTAAAGAGCAAAACAGCAGATGAGGTCACCAGTTGTATTCTTGATTGCTTTTACAAATGTGGTGCACCTAAAAGACTGCTAACAGACCAGGGCTCAGGATTTCACAACAAGGTCCAGTAATGATGCTCTATGAATCCCCAGTATCTGTTACTGTGCTGCTTTCCTTCTTATTCCTGCTGTGTTATGTTTGTCCAAATGATCATTTCAAGGTCAACTATGGCCTTTGTGAGAGGCTGGGCATAGAGAGAAGCCTGTGCTCCCCCTACCACCCACAGACCAACGGCCTTGTGGAGAAACTGAATGGCACAATACAGAGGTATATTTTTGTATTCAATACTTGAATATATTCAAGGTCTTCATACAATAAATGCATTTGCTGCTCCTATATGAATGGGTAATTAATGATGATATTCTATGAGAATAACTTGCTCCATCATCCATGAGAACCCTCATTCTGTGCTGCCAGCTCATGCCTGTACTTGAATTCTGTATTTTAAGGTCCCTGAACAAACTTGTGTCTGAACATCTGAAAAGGTGGGACCATTTCCTCCAGTCCACCATGTTCGGCCTTCGGACTAAAAAACAGCTCACAACAAAATACGGCCCCTATTATTTGATGTTTGGGAGGGAGGCGAGGTATCCTTCTGAGGTGCCCAAGCAGTACCAAGTAAGATTTTCTAATGTCATGTTTTTTAAAGCTCTAATTAGGGTCATTTACTGTACGTCCTCTACACTCTAGGATTTCTGACAGGTAACCGAAGACAAAGTCTGCAGCCTTCTCAGGAGAGAGGATGTCTGTGAAGGACTGAGGTCTCAAAAAGGTGTCTTCACAGAGGTGAAGGATAACATAAAAAAGCCAGGAAAAAGTCTGTAAGAGAGAGAATGAAAGGGGCCACAAGGACGACTCCACTGTGGGGGATCTTGTCCTGAAACAGAACATTAAACATGAGCAGAGAAAAGGGGGAAAGCTGGAGGCTGATATGTTGGGGCCAGACAGAATTATCGTCAGGGATCGTAAGGGAACGCTAAAAACAAATACTGATCTACTAACACATTATTTCCAGCCAGAGGAGAGGATCCCTGCTAAACTGAAGAAACTGTCGGATCCTTCTCCTCTGGCTGGTCCACAACAGACCCTCATACACACCACACAAACACTCACCACATCTGGAATCAAGCACACACCCAGCGAAGCCTCATCCATGGACTGCAAGGTCCAAAGACCATCCAGTGATCCACAAATTTGTAAGTAAACTCTCAAACTATACCCCAAATTATACATTGAACAAATAACTGGCATTGTTGTTTCTGCAATAATCCAAGACATATGGACGGGGAGGAGAAGGGAGACGCTGTGGTCCAAGACTGGTCCATACAAAATATACTCTGAAAACTTGATGGTCTTAGCCCCAGAAACCAGCTGGACGGAGAGCTACATTAAAAAAAACAACAAATATTGACTGATCTTTCTCTTTTAGACTGGATCACAACTGAGTGTAGAGGCCAGAGGCCCAAGAAAGTTGGTTACACCACCACAGAAATGCTCGGCCTTCCAGCATTTGACTTTTAGAGCAACACCATAAAAGCATTATTACTATTAGCACCGGTGCACTGCTGCGTTAGCAGCATTGTCAAGTTCCATACTGCACCATATTTTATGAAACACTCACGTCCGAAATGTCAAATCTGAATCCACAGAGTCGCAAAAACAATCCCAAATGCAGTGGAGTAAAAAATACAATCTATCCCTGTCAAACCAAGTACAGAGTAGCATCAAATTGAAAAAGCACCTCAAGCCTGCACTCAAGCAGTTTAGTTACAATCTCAGCTCTGTACCATTCTGTCAGTCATATAAGGAAACTGTATCACTGCAATCACAGCTCCTTGCCCACAACTTTGACAACCACGCTAATGTGCCTAAGGACAGAAATGCACACAGGCGTTTACGGTGGGAATGAGCGACGACTACAAAGGGCCGTTTTCTCACCAGGGCCGTCGCTTACGGCCATACCACCCTCAACGCGCGCGATCTCGTCCGATCTCGGCAGCAAAGCAGGGTCGGGCCTGGTCAGTACTTGGACGGGAGACCGCCTGGGAATACCAGGTGCCGTAAGCTCTTTCACGTCTCGTCTCAGAGAGCGCCGCTGCTTCTCCGCTGGAGACTTTCAAAATCAGAGCACTGTCTTCAAACTGCACGTTTCTTGCAAGTATGTGAACTTGTGAGGACACAGGCCCAAGAAAATTGTTTACACCACCACAGAAATGCTCGACCTTCCAGCTTTTCACTTTTAGAGCAGCACCATAAAAGCATATGTTTGCTAGATAATGACCAGTGAGTTTAGGAATGCAGAAATCATTCGTCTAATTGGACTTCTGTCTGCCACAGCTACACCTGTAACTCATAATGTGCTCTTGAAAAAGATTTTGAAACAAACTGACATAGTGTGTGTACAGCCATTCTACTGACTGTCATCTGTGCCCGTCAGCGTCCGAAGACCAAGCAGCAGTGCCCTCTGCTGTTTGTTAAGAGAAGTGAAAAAGCTTACAGCACCTGGTATTCCCAGGCGGTCTCCCATCCAAGTACTGACCAGGCCCGACCCTGCTTAGCTTCCGAGATCAGACGAGATCGGGCGTGTTCAGGGT
>CAMQGK010000010.1:0-55000 GCA_947000775.1 Pterois miles
AATCAGCTGTCCATATCTCACTGAGTCTCTCTCCAGCATCTCGTTGCTAAAGAACGGAGGGACTTCAGACAGAATGCTTTTTTTTAGCCGGATTAACCAGCGGTACCACCTGAACGAAGGAGTCTTGAACCACCCCACCTCGCTCCACAACCATGTTGACGTTATCAACGCTGTCTAGAAAGACAACGACTCCATTGTTCATTCTAGACCAGAGGTGGGCAAACTTTTTGGCTCTGGGGCCACATTGACATTTAACATTTGACAGAGGGGCCGGGCCAGCACCAGATGCATATATATCAAACATAAACATAAAAAAGCATTACAGTAGTAATACTTACATTCACTTTTAGTGGGAACAGTGTTGTTGATCACCCTTTTTTGCCAGTGCATCAAAGTCCGGTGTTAGTTTTGTTGTGGCAATTCTCAGAACAGATCTGAGGTGTTCATCACTCAGCTGGGATCTGTGTGGAGCTTTGTTGGCGTTCATCACACTAAAAGTCTGCTCACAAACATAGGTAGAGCCAAACAACACCAGCATCCTCTGTGCCATCTTCTGAATGTTTGGAAATTTGGCTGCACTTAATGAAGCATAAAACTCATCCAGTTTTGAAGAGTTGAACTTCTCCTTTAAGACAGTGTCACATTGGAGGTCAGTCAGTCCAGCTGCAGCTCCTCTGGTGCTGTTTCAGGGTCTTGTGTGAGGGGACATGACACCAGTTGAAGAAACTTGTCAATTTTTCCAAAATCCGAGAGCCGACGACAGAATTCTCCATGCAGGTCGTCCAGTGATTTCCTGTATTTTTTCACACGTCGAGGGGCCTCTCTTAGCGTAGCCAGTGTGGGGAAATGAGCAAATGACTTGTTTGACATTTGTTTTGAGAATAAAGCTAGCTTGGTTTTGAAGGCTCTGACGTTTGTGTACATTTCATGCACAAACAGGTCTTTCCCTTGTAGCTTCACGTTCAGCTCATTCATGTGTGTCAGTATGTCCACAGCAAAAGCTAAATCACAAAGCCAGTCTGCATCTCTCAGCTCAGGAAAATCGTCAGCTTTCTCAATTAGCTCCAAAAACGAAATGATCTCCTGCCTGAGCTCCCACACTCGTTGACACACTTTCCCCAAACTTAACCAGCGGAGTGGTAAAGCAAGTCCTGGTGATCAGCGTCAGTTTCTTCAAGAAACTTAATAAACTGACGATGCTGAAGACCCCTCGCTCGAATAAAGTTAACGAGTTTTACAACAGGCTTCACTACGTGGTCGAGCTCTAGTACGGATTTACACAGTGCTTCCTGTTGGATTATGCAGTGTAAGAAAATTACCTCCTGCTCAGGGTTGTCTTCTTTCATCCTCTCCTGGATTCTTCTGAGCAAACCGATGTTTTTTCCCGTCAGATTTGGCGATCCATCCGTGGTAACGTTGGCGAGCGTACTCCACGGTAGCTTGTGCCTCCTGATGACCCTAGACACGCTGTCATACAAGTCCTCTCCCCGTGTTTTCCCCTTTAGGGACTCCATGGCCAAAAACTCCTCCGTTATCTCAAAATTGTCATTAATCCCTCTGATAAAAATTAAAAGTTGAGCAGTGTCCTCTATGTCATTACTTTCGTCCAGCTCCAAGGAATATAATGTAAATGACTCCGCTTTTTTGTTTAGCTCGTTAGCTAAGTCTTCGTCAATTAGCTCAACCCGGCGAGTCACTGTCCTGCGTGATAAGCTAATTTTTTTTTCAAATTTGCTCTTGCTCTCACGACACAAGATACTTGCTGTCTCTACCATACACTCTTTGAGAAACTCCCCTTCGGAGAAAGGTTTGCTGGTCTTTGCTAATTTGAATGCCAGCAGATAACTTGCCTTTGTGCTTGACTCTTGGATGGCAGTTTGTCGCACAAAAGTGTTTTGCTGAGCCAGCAAACTTGCTGCCAACCTCTGCGCGGTAGCCGTCCGCTCTTGCGTTGACTGGTTGTTAGCATAATTAGCATGCTTGTTGGAAAAGTGACGGCTGACGTTGTATTCTTTTAAAACTGCAACAGTTTCTTGGCAAATAAGGCGTACAGCCTTGGACCCGACTTCCGTGAAAAAATATTTAGTTGTCCATTCCTTATTAAACACTCGGCACTCACTGCCGACTTTTCTTTTCTTTGGCCCACTCATTGCTGCAGATGGGTTCAGAACAGGTCCATTTCCAATTCCTCAGCAAAGAAAGCGGCGACCGGTCTGGCCAATGTGATGACGTCATTTACGGCAGCCCTGGCACAACTGGAACACTGCGCGTAATGCGTCATCTGGTGCGACGCCAGGCATTACAGGACAAGGCCAAATGAATCCAGTCATAATTATGATATAATTTGATTTTAGAGAGAGAGAGAGAGAGAGAGAGAGAGAGAGAGAGAGAGAGAGAGAGAGAGAGAGAGAGGCAGAGAGACAGAAAGAGAGACAGATAGAGAGACAGATGGTCCACAGCACATTGTCTTGGACAGAAATCAAGATTTCAGTTAGAAAAAAAGAAACAAGCTGCTCAGGAACATTTTGTTATGTTATAGGAAAGGAATAAAAACAGAAACTGATCCTTTCTAAATGATTTGATTTTAACAAACGTGAAGATAATTATATACATATTTACATATAACATTTAAACTCAGATGCATATACACTTTAACAGAAACATGTTTTACGCTGAAGTTTTTTCTCATAATTTAATTGTTTTCATGATGCAATTTTTCAGATATTTAAACTCTATAACTACTAACACTCTAGTTAAACTATCAGTGTGAATAGTTAAACTCTATAACTAGTTACACTCTAGTTAAACTGACAGTATAAATATACAGATGAATATACAGTATAAACAGTATGAATGAACACAGCTTACATTTGATTCAGTGTGTACTTTATTTTGAAAGTTTAACATATAGGAAGTTCAAAAGAGCATGATCAGCAGTCTCACATCTGAATTAAAAAAATCAATAACTGATCAATATCTCACTATGAAATAAAAGGTTCACTTTTCACACAATCAATAACATGATCATTGATCAACAAGCAGGGGGTGGGGCTAACACACACTGGTTAATCTGCAGGCGAGGCTATTATTAGCAGGTATACAGGGGGCAGGGCTACACCTGTGCAGCTACAGTTCCTATTTACACACCATGTTCCATGTTTGGAATGTCACACAAGGTAACTTCACAGAGGTTTCATCGTCCTTTAAAGTGTTTCTGACCACACCCACTGTGATGTCACGGTCGACTTGAGTAATCTATGACATCACTGACAGAAACAAGAGGTTCACTTTTAATATATCAAGTTAAAATGATCTCAGGCCAGTTTGTCAGTCAATCAGATCAATTACAGAAGCTCTTCACATCAGAAGAGTTTAAAGCACTCATTTGGGGCAAAAAAGAGAAATCAAAAGTGACATCAATTATATTATCATTTATGTGATTTTATTATTTTATTTATTACTTTTCATTAATTAATGAACAACATTAATGTATATTTCTTCACATTTAATAAAGATAAATTATGTTCTGACCAGATGATGAATAATGATAGATGCGATATGATCTACAGTAAATACAGACAAAATGGACCTGTCTAATATCCGATCTGAGACATCATCTGTGTTTGGGACCTGTCTAATATCCGATCTGAGACATCATCTGTGTTTGGGAACTGTCTAATATCTGATCTGAGACATCATCTGTGTTTGGGACCTGTCTAATATCCGATCTGAGACATCATCTGTGTTTGGGACCTGTCTAATATCCGATCTGAGACATCATCTGTGTTTGGGACCTGTCTAATATCCGATCTGAGACATCATCTGTGTTTGGGACCTGTCTAATATCCGATCTGAGACATCATCTGTGTTTGGGACCTGTCTAATATCTGATCCGCACACATGATCTGTGTTTGGGACCTCTCTAATATCTGATCTGAGACATTAAATGTGTTTGGGACCTGTCTAATATCTGATCCGCCACATGATCTGTGTTTGGGACCTGTCTAATATCTTATCTGAGACATTAAATGTGTTTGGGACCTGTGTAATATTAAATCTCTCATTTCAATCACCAGGAGAAAACCCTCCATCATGTAACAACAGCAGTCTGTCATCTGATTGGCCGGGATATCTGAAGAGTTAAACTGTCCAGTAAAAAGCTGTTACCTGTCCTTTACATCTCTTTCCTGTGGCGAGACGTCCTCACAGGTCGAATACTGTGCTAGACTAGGCGACTACTCTGCACAAAGCCTACAGGATACAGACAGACAGAGGCCGGTAGCCAGACAGAAAGACAGACAGACAGAGAGACAGACAGGTAGATAAGTCAGAGCTGAAACAGGAGGTCGGACCACGTCCGTTAGGAATTACACTGTTGGTTCTGAACTACACTGCTGGTCTGAACTACACTGCTGGTTCTGAACTACACTGCTCAAAAACATAAAGGGAACACTGAAACAACACAGTGTGACTGCAAGTCAGTCCCAGTCCTGGTAAATCAACTGGTCCAGGTAGGAAGCAACACTGACTGAATCAGTTTCACCTGCTGCTGTGCAGATGGATCAGACACAAGGAGACAGGCCAGTACACCAGGAGACGGGCCAGTACACCAGAAGACGGGCCAGTACACCAGCAGACGGGCCGGTACACCAGGAGACAGGGGGGGGACTCCGTGAGGGCGGTGTGAGGACCAGACGTCCACAAGTGGGCCTTGTACTTACAGCCCAACACCAGGTAGGGCGATTGACATTTACCAGAGAACACCAAGACCCTCAGACCCACTGTGAGACCATGTGCTGGGGCAGTTGGTCCTGGGTTCCTCCTGATGCATGACAGTGCTCGGCCTCATGTGGTTGAAGTGTGTCAGCAGTTCCTGCATGATGAAGGCCTGGATGCTACGGACCGGCCTGCCCGGTCCCCAGACCTGAATCTAACCCAGGACACCTAGGACATTGCGTCTGGTTCCGTCCACCGACACCACGTTGCACTGCAGACTGACCCCAGGAGTCGACTGATGCTTTGATCCAGGTCTGGGAGGAGATTCCTCAGGAGGACCTGGCTACCTCATCAGGAGCAGCCCAGGCACCGTCACATGGAGGTCCCTCAATGCTGAGCCTCCTTCTGACTGAGGATCTACACTCAAGGTGGATCAGCCTGAAATCTGATTTTACACTTTTATTTGGAGTATGACTCCAAATCCAGACCTCCATGGGACAATAATGTGGATTTACATTGATCATTTTTATGTTATTTTGTTCTCAGCGTATCCCACTTTGTAATGAATAAAGATTTTCAACTGGAAGATTTCATCCATTGAGATCTAGGATGTTATTTTACTGTTCCCTTTATTTTTTTTTTTTGAGCAGTGTAAATTAATACTAATAATAATAGTAATAACAATGAAATGAGATAAATGAGAAAAGTCTACACACACATATATATATACTTTTATATCACAGTAAGCTAAATATCCTTCGGTTCTGGACAAAACACAGATATTTGAAGATGTCACCTTGGACCAAATCATGAATCAATAATCAGTAAATCAATAGACGTGTTCGGTGCTAAGAGGACATTCACCTGCCTTACAGGTGAACAGGTGTGTTATACAAGTGTGAAGAAAACAAACAGGTAGTGTTCAGCACATAAACAGGCTGCTTCTGTAACCACTGCAACCAACCATCAAAGGTCATAAAGGTCATCAGGAATACTTATATATATTTATATAAGGTCAAAGTTCATCTGCAGGTCAAAGACCAACATCTGTGCAAAAGGGCGTCCACACCAAGAACAACAACTATAAATATTATTAGTATTAGTATCAAAAATAATACTGGTATTAATGTTAGCATTAATTTTAACACATTTATATAGCGCTTTAAAAGTATATAGTAAAAACAGAAAGAGTTAAAAAAATCACATTAAATAATAGTAAAATAAATATATTAAATAAATATACAGTTAACAAGCACATCTTCATACTCCTGTTCACACCTTAGTTCTTTGTAAATGTTGTACAGTAAATGTAAATGTACTTTTAAACGTTAAGCACCTGCTCAGCACCTCCGGTTTCAGAACACCATCGTTCATCAGGGTGGATGTTCACATTTTTGTTGTTATTGTTATCGTTATCAGTGTGGAAGGCCCGTCGATGTAGAGGTCACCTGAAGGTCATTTAAGGGTTACATTTGGAGATCATGCTGGTCATTAAAAGTCAAACTAAGGTCAGATGAGGGATGTAAAATGGTCATGTGAAGGTCATTTAAAAGTCACATTTAGAGGTCATAATGTGGTCATTAAAAGTCTAAGTGAGGTCAGATGTAGGTTGTGTAAAGATCACATGAAGGTCATATGTAGGTCATGGCACCTTTGGCACTGCTGTCCAGGAAGACTTTGATGTAGGAGGTAGGGACGTATCCCTCCTCCTCCAGGTTCCTCCGTACTCTGGTCCAACCATCACCTTTGTCCTCTTCCACTACAGAAAGTAGCTCTCCCTCCACCATCGACAGAGTGCCTTCATTCTGACCTGCAGAAGATCAATAACAACAAGTTCAGACCCGAGAGAACCAGAAGATAAGTCACCATGTGGTCTGGTTCAGTTTAAAGTACACGACAGTCGAATCTGGACTGAATCAGATCCCTTCATTCTGAATGCTGCGGAGAGAAGGACTTGTTGTCCAGGCTGTTCAGGAGATTGTTCAGCAGATGCTGTCGAGTAAATGTTTGACGTGTATCCACAGATACACCGGACTTCAGCTGAAGAGTGTTCAGCTGATTAACTTGGCTAACCTAGATAAACAACTAGCTGCAGGTGAGCTGACAACAACCGGTGCCCTGCTAAAACTTCCTGGGTAAAACTTGTGCTCCAGAACTTCTGTTCCACATGTGCAAGTAGTCGACATAAACAGCTGTTTGGGTCACAGGACATACTGGACGGATGTTGCATCCATCCATCCTCAACCTCTTATCCCATCAGGGGGTCGCGGGGGGGCTGGAGCCGATCCCAGCTGGCATAGGGCGAAGGCGGGGTTCACTCTGGACAGGTTGCCAGTCCATCGCAGGGCACATAGAGACAGACAACATATAGAAAGACAACCATTCACACTCACATCCACACCAGGGGCAATTTAGAGTCATCAATTAACCTAAACAGCATGTCTTTGGACTGTGGGGGGAAGCCGGAGTACCCGGAGAAAACCCACGCTTACACGGGGAGAACATGCAAACTCCACACAGAAGAGCCCCAAGCCGGAATTGAACCTGCGACCCTCTTGCTGTGAGGTAACAGCGCTAACCACTACACCACCGTGCAGCCCACGGATGTTGCAGACCAAACCAAACCTGCTGTACCATTTTACACAGACTGGTCCAGCTTTAGTAGAACAGGACATCTCCTCAGCAATATGCAACAATATTTAATCAATATAGTATTCTGACACATATTTCACCTTTTAACAAATATTGCCTTTTCCTCCTAATCCTGCCATTTGAAAATTACACAAGGCCAAAATGTAGTTTCAACAAAATGATGATTAATTGTGCAGCTCTATTAATGGTCACCTGAAAAAGCCCAGGTGACATCACCGTGTTCCTGTAAGTGAGCTGATATACTGACAATAGTAGCAGTACTTCAAATAAAACAGTACCTTGGAAGGGGTAAAGGGACTTGCAGGTGCCGATACTCGGTAATGGTTCTTCATCATCAAAGTCATCATCAAACTCTGAACTACGAGACTTAAACTGAAGCTCTGCATTGTGGTCTTCAGTGTAGCTTCCATCAGGACTGACAAAAGACAGACAGGTAGAAAGAGAAAGAGACAGACAGAGAGACAGACAGAAAGTGAGACGAGTAGAGAGGGAGAGAGACAGACAGGTTTAATAATGTTCAACATAAAACATCAGGTCATCACATTTCGGGCTGTTAATAATTCTCTTAACTTTTCCTGTAGACAGCATCACGTCATATAGTGCAGGTCTCGACCTTACTAGAATAATCATTAATCAGTAATCAATAATCAGCACCTCTCTCTGCTGGCTGGACTGCGGTTGTCCAGCTGTTTCAGACTGCGACTGCCGGGCGTTGTTGCCTGGGAATTTAACCCACAACCTCCACTTTGTCTTCTACTGCTGTGATCAGCCAGCCTGCTGTCGGCCTCCGATAACCATGCCTACAGAAACCACACATACCATTAACATACATTAATCCACACATACCATTAACATACATTAATCCACACATACCATTAACATACATTAATCCACACATATCATTAACATACATTAAACCACACATACCATTAACATACATTAATCCACACATACCATTAACATAAATTAATCCACACATACCATTAACATACATTAATCCACACATACCATTAACATACATTAATCCACACATACCATTAACATACATTAAACCACACATACCATTAACATACATTAAACCACACATACCATTAACATACATTAAACCACACATACATGCTGATTAACATATATTAACACACTTAAATACTCATTGACATAATACACATACCTACTTAACAAACAAAAGTCATTAACACACATACTGGGGTAAGAATAAACTTTTATAAGTTGTGAACAAATATAATTACTTACTGTATTAATAAATGAATCATGATTTAAAAGTTTTCTGATTCTGCTCTTTTGGTTTATTGAATATGATTTTACAGGTCAAACTTTTCCAGCAGAATTAAATGTTCAGAAGAAGGCTATGATAAATCCTAAAATCCTAAAATAAATAACTAACAAACTTATGTAACTTGTAAGAACAATGGACCAAAATGATGTAAAATGCACAGTTTTAAGACAAAAACCTTCAAATTTTCTTGGGGAAGACCCCCAATCCCAGTATCTCTAGTAGGTTTGATTCACTGTATAATTCACAAAGATTCCCTGTGAGGTTCAGGTCAGACCAGAACCACAAAGATTCCCTGTGAGGTTCAGGTCAGACCAGAACCACAAAAATTCCCTGTGAGGTTCAGGTTCGGAGAGTTAGCTGACCAATCAAGTACAGTAATGTCATGGTCAGTAGTGGTCTAGGCGCTGTGGTCGGGTACTAAGTCCTGCTGGAACAGGAACCCTGTATCTCTACAAAGCCTGTCAGCAGACTGAAGTGCTCTGAAATGTCCTGGTAGACGGCTGCGTTGATCACCGACTGACTCCAGACTCTGGGACCTTGATCTACAAAAAAATGCTAAATTTAGTTCATCTTGAAAAGAGGACTTTGGACCACTGAGTAAGATCCAGCTCTTCTTCTCCTTAGCCCAGGTAAGACTTTTCTGACGTGGTCTCGGTATCAGGACTGTGACAGCTGTAGTCCATTTCCTGAAGACGTCCGGGTCTTGATGCTCTGACTCCTCCTCTTTCCGGTCCTTTCAGTGAAGACCGTCTGAGGTTTGTGATGTGTTGGTGACGTGTACTGAACGAATCCGAGAGATAAACCTATTTATACTGCATGAATAATAACTTAATCAAAATTAAATATTCTCATATTTTCAGCTGTAGGCTGTAATTATCAACCTGAATGCTTGAAGCATTTTAGTAAACATGTAATGAGTCTAGAATGAGGGAGGGTCATTAAGTTCACGGTTTTCGGTTCGGTTCGGTTCCTTTCTGGTCCAGCTGGAGGCCGGTTTTCAGCTTCAGATTCAACATGATTTTCATTAATCTGTCAGAATCAGTGAACAGCTGTTTGTCTCTCAACAGCAGACTAACATCTGGATCAATACTGATGGCTGGACTTCTGATCTAACAGAAAAGTGACTGAGTTGTTAACAAGAATCAATAAATAAAACTAATGATCAGCTAACAGGTCAGCCAGCACTAGAGCTTTTTAAACTACAGTAACCTAAACTAGGCAGCACCATATGAGGACAATATGTCATGATTAATATCACTGATCAATACTGAGATGATGGCATGACTGGTGTCCTCCCTGTCCACCATGTCTATTGATAGATGAGTGTTCTATTGACAGGTGAGTGTTCTATTGATAGATGTGTGTTCTATTGATAGATGAGTGTTCTATTGTTCTATTTGTAACCCACATGATATAATTGGTTGCATTATAAAAGAATAAATTCAGATTAGGCATTACTGTGCTACTGCATTGTTACCCAAGCAATCACAACTAAACTAGTGCAGTGTCGACTTAGGACTGTTATCCAATGAATATTAGAGAATAGTAGAAGTGAAAATGATATCTCAGCCAATCAGCGACTCACTGTGACAGTTAGTCCCGCCCCCTGATCTGGTCAGGTAGCACGCGTGTGTTTCTGAGTGAGCAAGTTTGTGTGTCCTGGATATAGACATGTGTGGAGAGACGAAGCGACGGAGCATATATCACAGCGTGTGTGGAACGAAATAAGGAGAGAAACAGAAGACAAATAGGAAGCGCTAAAGCGGAGTCAGTGGACACTAGGAGTAAGTTAGTGGCCGCTGGTTGAAAGTGAAGGCGAGTGAGTTAGTCAAGTTACTGTTGGTTGCTGCTAACTAACCGCGTCTTGCGCTACCTTGCTAATTAGCCGACCACTCGCTCTAGTTTCAAAGTGCGGATACCTCCGTCACTTTCCCTCACCTATCAAGCAGCACCTTGCGGTTTTACTGCCTGGGCATCGTCATTACATGCTTGTCCAGTCTTTTCAGCTCAGAAATCGGTCAGGGTTTTTTTTGGTATTGGAGCACATTGTGCCATGGACCTCCCCATGATGTAGATGGCGAGCTATCCCACCTAGACCTAGAGAGGAGAGATAAATTGAAGAGAACCTGTGGTACCTGGACAGGTCCTGCTGCACGCTGCGGTGTGGTAGGCCTAGAACCTGCAGACACCCTCACACTCAGCCTATCATACCTTTTCCCCACACACTCCCGTCCTGGAACTCTGAACTCTACCGACTAATTATTCCTTGTTTTGGAACTCTGAGCTCATTCCTGTTTTCTTTGGGACTCCTTTTTATTGGACTTCAACTTTGAATTTCACTGTGTGAAATTATCTCTTCATCCCAGGAACGGTGTGTTGATGACTGAGTGGTAGGAGGTCCTCCTTTAATTGATGGTATTGTGAAATACTGTATTATGATTTTTCCTGTCATGAGTACCGAACTAGACTTGGAGTTATAGATCTATACCTGAATATAAGGTTGCCACAGAAAATTCAGGTTAAAGGGTGCACCCAAATTAGAATTTTGATGTTTTGAACTTAATACTGCAGTTTCCAATTAATTGTAATTGTGATGTTCGATGTTCTGTTATGCTCTTTATATTACTAAAGCCTGCATATTCTATTTAAATACCCAACTCTGAGTTTTTTAAACATTTCACTGTGCTCCAGTAGTCGAACCTCATTTTCCACTAGCCCATAAATTATCTCACATTGTAGCATCTATTGTCAGTCCTGTGTTAAGTGTTACATATTGATAGATGAGTGTTCTATTGATAGGTGAGTGTTCTAGTGATAGGTGAGTGTTCTATTGATAGGTGAGTGTTCTATTGATAGACGAGTGTTCTATTGATAGATGAGTGTTCTAGTGATAGGTGAGTGTTCTATTGATAGACGAGTGTTCTATTCATAGATGAGTGTTCTATTGGTAGGTGAGTCTTCTATTGATAGATGTGTGTTCTATTGATAGATGAGTGTTCTATTGTTCTATTGATAGATGAGTGTTCTATTGCTAGATGAGTGTTCTATTGTTCTATTGATAGATGAGTGTTCTATTGATAGATGAGTGTTCTATTGTTCTATTGATAGACGAGTGTTCTATAGATAGATGAGTGTTCTAGTGATAGGTGAGTGTTCTATTGATAGACGAGTGTTCTATTCATAGATGAGTGTTCTATTGGTAGGTGAGTCTTCTATTGATAGATGTGTGTTCTATTGATAGATGAGTGTTCTATTGTTCTATTGATAGATGAGTGTTCTATTGCTAGATGAGTGTTCTATTGTTCTATTGATAGATGAGTGTTCTATTGATAGATGAGTGTTCTATTGTTCTATTGATAGATGAGTGTTCTATTGATAGATGAGTGTTCTATTGTTCTATTGATAGATGAGTGTTCTATTGATAGATGAGTGTTCTATTGTTCTATTGATAGATGAGTGTTCTATTGATAGATGAGTGTTCTAGTGATAGGTGAGTGTTTTATTGATAGACGAGTGTTCTATTGATAGATGAGTGTTCTAGTGATAGGTGAGTGTTCTATTCATAGATGAGTGTTCTATTGTTCTATTGATAGACGAGTGTTCTAGTGATAGGTGAGTGTTCTAGTGACAGGTGAGTGTTCTAGTGATAGGTGAGTGTTCTATTGATAGATGAGTGTTCTATTGGTAGATGAGTGTTCTATTGGTAGATGAGGGTTCTATTGTTCTATTGATAGATGAGTGTTCTATTGATAGATGAGCATTCTATTGATAGGTGAGTGTTCTATTGGTAGATGAGTGTTCTATTGATAGATGAGTGTTCTATTGTTCTATTGATAGATGAGTGTTCTATTGATAGATGAGTGTTCTATTGATAGATGAGCATTCTATTGATAAATGAGTGTTCTATTGATAGGTGAGTGTTCTATTGATAGATGAGTCTTCTATTGATAGATGTGTGTTCTATTGATAGATGAGTGTTCTATTGTTCTATTGATAGATGAGTGTTCTATTGATAGATGAGTGCTCTATTGATAGGTGAGTGTTCTATTCATAGATGAGTGTTCTATTGGTAGGTGAGTGTTCTACTGATAGATGAGCGTTCTATTGATAGGTGAGTGTTCTATTGATAGACGAGTGTTCTATTGATAGATGAGTGTTCTATTGATTGATGAGTGTTCTATTGATAGGTGAGTGTTCTACTGATAGATGAGCATTCTATTGATAGGTGAGTGTTCTATTGATAGACGAGTGTTCTGTTGATAGGTGAGTGTTCTATTGATAGATGTGTGTTCTATTGATAGATGAGTGTTCTACTATTCTATTGATAGATGAGTGTTCTATTGATAGATGAGTGTTCTATAATGATAGGTGAGTGTTCTATTGATAGACGAGTGTTCTATTGATAGATGAGTGTTCTATTGATAGGTGAGTGTTCTATTGATAGATGAGTGTTCTATTGATAGGTGAGTGTTCTATTGATAGACGAGTGTTCTATTGATAGATGAGTGTTCTATTGATTGATGAGTGTTCTATTGATAGGTGAGTGTTCTACTGATAGATGAGCATTCTATTGATAGGTGAGTGTTCTATTGATAGACGAGTGTTCTGTTGATAGGTGAGTGTTCTATTGATAGATGTGTGTTCTATTGATAGATGAGTGTTCTACTATTCTATTGATAGATGAGTGTTCTATTGATAGATGAGTGTTCTATTGATAGATGAGTGTTCTACTGTTCTATTGATAGATGAGTGTTCTAGTGATAGGTGAGTGTTCTATTGATAGATGAGTGTTCTATTCATAGATGAGTGTTCTATTGATAGATGAGTGTTCTACTGTTCTATTGATAGATGAGTGTTCTAGTGATAGGTGAGTGTTCTATTGATAGATGAGTGTTCTACTGTTCTATTGATAGATGAGTGTTCTATTGATAGATGTGTGTTCTATTGATAGATGAGTGTTCTACTGTTCTATTGATAGATGAGTGTTCTATTATATATTATATATATTATATATATTATATATAGTGGTGAGTCCATCCATGGACCCACTACAGTTTGCCTATCAACCTGGCATTGGGGTGGATGATGCCGTCATCTTCCTTGTGGACCGAGCTCTGTCTCACCTGGAGAAGCCTGGGAGCACTGTGAGGATCATGTTCTTTGATGGTGAGTTTCTGGTGAAATAGGTGAGTGTTTTATTGATAGGTGAGTGTTCTAGTGATAGATGAGTGTTCTATTGATAGATGAGTGTTCTAGTGATAGATGAGTGTTCTAGTGATAGATGAGTGTTCTATTGATAGGTGAGTGTTCTATTGATAGATGAGTGTTCTATTGATAGGTGAGTGTTCTCGTGATAGATGAGTGTTCTATTGATAGATGAGTGTTCTAGTGATAGATGAGTGTTCTATTGATAGGTGAGTGTTCTATTGATAGATGAGTGTTCTATTGTTCTATTGATAGATGAGTGTTCTATTGATAGATGAGCATTCTATTGATAGGTGAGTGTTCTATTGATAGATGAGTGTTCTATTGTTCTATTGATAGATGAGTGTTCTATTGATAGGTGAGTGTTCTATTGATAGGTGAGTGTTCTATTGATAGATGAGTGTTCTATTGATAGGTGAGTGTTTTATTGATAGGTGAGTGTTCTAGTGATAGATGAGTGTTCTATTGATAGATGAGTGTTCTAGTGATAGATGAGTGTTCTAGTGATAAATGAGTGTTCTATTGATTGATGAGTGTTCTATTGATAGGTGAGTGTTTGTTTCATTCTATTAACTCTTGATAATTTCTCCCAGAAACTACAGCTGGTCAGAATAACAGAGATGCAGTGATTTCAGATGATCAATGTTAGTGATTGGATCCTATTTTATTCTTTATTTATTTAACATTCTGGATTAGAGAAGCCTCTTTGTGGTATTTTATTTTATTTACTGATGTGTGGTGTGTTCTCCTTTTATTAGGAATAGTATCAAATACATGTTGGTACCGGTATCGATACCAAAATGTTGGTATCGTGACAACACTAATTTGTAGTATAAATACCTGGTTCCTCCTCAGCTCGTCCTCCAGTCTCTGCAAACTCTGCTTCACTTCGTCTAGTCGAGGATCCAGACTGCCAGCGTCCCCCATCTGAGGACTTCGTTCATAAACCTCCCTCATTTTAAGCAGAGCGTCTCTGAAACACACAGCGATACAAATACTACAACCATTAAAAAACTAGACCAGATACTAGGCTGCCCTCATGATACTATCACAACGCTACAAATACTACAACCATTAAAATACTAGACCAGATACTAGGCTGCCCTCATGATACTATCACAACGCTACAAATACTACAACCATTAAAATACTAGACCAGATACTAGGCTGCCCTCATGATACTATCAGTGTGCGTGCTGATTTTCACCACAGATGTCCTGAGGTCAAATATTTTATCAATATTATTGTCATTGTCAGGAATTACTTACACTGCTCAAAAAATAAAGGGAACAGTAAAATAACATCCTAGATCTCAATAGATGAAATCTTCCAGTTGAATGTTTATTTATTACAAAGTGGGATACGCTTAGAACAAAATAACATAAAAATGATCAATGTAAATCCACATTATTGTCCCATGGAGGTCTGGATTTGGAGTCATACTCCAAATAAAAGTGTAAAATCAGATTTCAGGCTGATCCACCTTGAGTGTAGATCCTCAGTCAGAAGGAGGCTCAGCATTGAGGGACCTCCATGTGACGGTATGACCTCCCTACAACGCCTGGGCTGCTCCTGATGAGGTAGCCAGGTCCTCCTGAGGGATCTCCTCCCAGACCTGGATCAAAGCATCAGTCGACTCCTGGGGTCAGTCTGCGGTGCAACGTGGCGTCGGTGGATGGAACCAGACGCGATGTCCTAGGTGTCCTGGGTTAGATTCAGGTCTGGGGACCGGGCAGGCCGGTCCGTAGCATCCAGGCCTTCATCATGCAGGAACTGCTGACACACTTCAGCTACATGAGGCCGAGCACTGTCATGCATCAGGAGGAACCCAGGACCAACTGCCCCAGCACATGGTCTCACAGTGGGTCTGAGGGTCTTGGTGTTCTCTGGTAAATGCCAATCGCCCTGCCTGGTGTTGGGCTGTAAGTACAAGCCCCACTTGTAGACGTCTGGTCCTCACACCGCCCTCATGGAGTCTGTTTCTGACAGTCTGAGCAAAAACATGCATGTTAGTGGCCTGCTGGAGGTCCTTTTGCAGGACTCTGGCAGTGCTCCTCCTGTCCTGCTACGTCTCCTGGTGTACCGGCCAATCTCCTGGTGTACCGGCCCGTCTCCTGGTGTACTGGCCTGTCTCCTGGTGTACTGGTCTGTCTCTTGGTGTACCGGTCTGTCTCCTGGTGTACTGGCCTGTCTCCTGGTGTACTGGCCTGTCTCCTGGTGTACTGGCCCGTCTCCTGGTGTACCGGTCTGTCTCCTGGTGTACTGGCCCGTCTCCTGGTGTCTCCTCCATGCTCTGGACTCTGTGCTGACAGACTCAGCTCTCATTGATGGACCATCCTGGATGAGCTGGTCTACCTGAACTTCTGTGGGTTGTAGACGCCTCATGCTGCCTCTAGGAGTGACACCACTGACACAACGCAAAAGTGATCAAAACATCAGCCAGAAAGGATGAGAACAGAGACCTGGTCTGTGGTCCAGAATCCAGAACCACTCCTTTATAGGGATTGTCCTGCTAATTGCCTCTCAGTTCCACCTGTTGTCTGATCCATTAACAGCAGGTGAAACTGATTCAGTCAGTGCTGCGTCCTACCTGGACAGGTTGATTTACCAGGACTGGGACTGACTTGGAGTCACACTGTGTTGTTTCAGTGTTCCCTTTATGTTTTTAAGATAAGATAAGATAAGATATTCCGTTATTGGTCCCACAGTGGAGAAATTCACACGTTACAGCAGCAAAGTGGATAGTGCAATAAACAAGAAGCATATAGCAGCGGAACCAATAAAAATAAAATAATATATACATAATAGAACGTAAAGCAAAAAATATGTCCAGCATATCAATAAATAAATAATTGTTCAGTTGCTATAATTGCACAGAAATTGCACGTGTTGTTATTGCACTTGTGTCCAGTCAGTTTGTTGTGAGTGTTTATGTGGTCTACTGGGAGCAGTGCTGGTTGTGAATGTGTATGTGGTCTACTGGGAACAGTGCTGGTTGTGGATGTGCATGTGGTCTACTGGGAACAGTGCTGGTTGTGGATGTGCATGTGGTCTACTGGGAGCAGTGCTGGTTGTGAATGTGTATGTGGTCCAGTGGGAGCAGTGCTGGTTGTGAATGTGTATGTGGTCTACTGGGAGCAGTGCTGGTTGTGAATGTGTATGTGGTCTACTGGGAGCAGTGCTGGTTGTGGAGTCTAACAGCTGCAGGCAGGAAGGACCTTCTGTAACGCTCCTTTGTACACTTAGGGTGTAGCAGCCTGACACTGAAGGAGCTCTCCAGAGCTCTGATGGTGTCCTTCATGGGGTGGGAGTCCTTCTCCATCATGGATGACAGCTTAGCCATCGTTCTCCTCTCTCCCACCACCTGTACTGGGTCCAGTGCAGGTGTAGTTCAGTGTAGTTCAGAACCAGCAGTGTAGTTGTAGCTCTGCTCTCAGTGTGTATTAGATAGTGTGTACCTCTGCTCTCAGTGCGTATTAGATAGTGTGTACCTCTGCTCTCAGTGTGTATTAGATAGTGTGTACCTCTGCTCTCTCTCTCTCTGGATTTCCATGTTGATGTTGTTGATTCTGGTTTGAAGTTTCTTTCTTCTCTGCTCAGCAGGAAGATTGCTGCAATCTGCAGGTCCAGAGCCCTGAAACAGTTCATTACAACACATTATATCACATTGTATTACATTACATTGTATAATATTACATTACATTATATAATACAGTACAGACCAAAACTTTGGACACACTTTCTCATTCAAAGAGTTTTCTTTATTTTCATGACTATGAAAATTGTAGATTCACACTGAAGGCATCAGAACTATGAATTAACACGTGGAAATATGTACTTAACAAAAAAGTGTAAAACAACTGAAAATACGCTTTATATTGTAGTTTCTTCAAAGGAGCCACCTTTTGCTCTGATTACTGCTTCACACACTGCATCCTTTTGATGAAGCTTCAAGAGGTCGTCACCTGAAATGGTCTTCACTTCACAGGTGAGCCCTGTCAGGTTTAATCAGTGGGATTTCTGGCCTTATAAATGGGGTTGGGACCATCAGTTGTGTTGTGCAGAAGTCAGGTGGATACACAGCTGATAGTCCGACTGAATAGACTGTTAGAATTCGGATTATGGCAGAAAAAAGCAGCTAAGTTAAGAAAAACGAGTGGCCATCATTAATTTAAGAAATGAAGGTCAGTCAGTCCGGAAAATTGGGAAAACTTTGAAAGGGTCCCCAAATGCAGTTGTAAAAACCATCAGGCACTACAAAGAAAGTGGCTCAGGAGGACCGCCCCAGGAAAGGAAGACCAAGAGTCACCTCTGCTGCGGAGGATCAGTTCATCCGAGTCACCGGCCTCAGAAATGGCAGGTTAACAGCAGCTCAGACTAGAGACCAGGTCAATGCCACACAGAGTTCTAGCAGCAGACACATCTCTAGAACAACTGTTAAGAGGAGACTGTGTGAATCAGGCCTTCATGGTAGAATAGGCAACAAGTAGAGAGACTTGTTTGGGCTAAAGACCACCAGGAATGGACATTAGACCAGTGGTAATCTGGGCTTTGGTCTGATAACTCCAGATCTGAGATCTTTGGTTCCAACCACCGTGTCTTTGTGGAACCAGAAAAGGTGAACGGATGGACTCTACATGCCTGGTTCCCACCGTGAAGCATGGAGGAGGAGGTGTGATGGTGTGGGGGGGCTTTGCTGGTGACACTATTGGGGATTTATTCAAAACTGAAGGCATACTGAACCAGCATGGTTACCACAGCATCTTGCAGCGGCATGCTATTCCATCCGGTCTGCGTTTAGTTGGACCATCATTTATTTTTCAACACGACAATGACCCGAAACACACCTCCAGGCTGTGTGAGGGCTATTTGACCAAGAAGGAGAGTGATGGGGTGCTGGACCAGATGACCTGGCCTCCACAGTCTCCAGACCTGAACCCAATCCAGATGTTTTGGGGTGAGCTGGACCGCAGAGTGAAGGCAAAAGGGCCAACAAGTGCTCAGCATCTCTGGGAACTCCTTCAAGACTGTTGGAGACCATTTCAGGTGACGACCTCTTGAAGCTCATCAAGAGGATGCAGAGTGTGTGAAGCAGTAATCAGAGCAAAAGGAGGCTACTTTGAAGAAACTACAATATAAAGCGTATTTTCAGTTGTTTCACACTTTTTTGTTAAGTACATATTTCCACATGTGTTAATTCATAGTTTTGATGCCTTCAGTGTGAATCTACAATGTTAATAGTCATGAAAATAAAGAAAACTCTTTGAATGAGAAGGTGTGTCCAAACTTTTGGTCTGTACTGTATTACATTACATTATATTGTATTACATTACATCACATTAAATTGTATTATATCACCTTATATGTTACTTATTTATTTTATTGTCAATTGTCAATTTCCTTCATTGCACCTTCTCTTTACTTTTACTAGACTGTATTCATCTGTATGTTGTTGATGCTGCTATGACAGCCCAATTTCCCTCCGGGGATTAATAAAGGTTCATCTTATCATCTTATCTTATCTTTTAGTATTTTACACTATATTACATTACATTACATTATATCTTACAATCTTATAGTATAGTATACTATACTGTAGTGTACTGTAGTATAGTAAAGTATAGTGTACCATATCATAGTATAATATAGTATAGTATAAATAAGTATGTGGGTAAATACACTCATGGGTTTCAGATAGTCAGGTGTGATACTATAGTGTAATGTAGTGCAGTGTACTATAGTATATTATAGTGTAGTAAAGTAAAGCATAGGATAATGTACTATAGTGTAGTGTAGTTTGGTATAGTATAGTGTAGTGTAGTATAGTACATTATAATGTAGTATAATATAGCGTAGTGTAACATAGCATAATGTAGTATAGTACAGTATAGTATGAATAAAAATGTGGTTAAATACATCTGTCTTTCAGGCAAACAGGCATAGCATAGCATAGTATAAAATAATATAACGTCGCATAGTGTAGTGTAGGGCCGTAAAGTATAGCATAATGTAGTATAATACAGTACACTATTGCATAGTATAGCATAGGATAGTATAGCATAGCATAGCATAGCATAGCATAGTGTAGTGTAGGACCATAAAGTATAGCATAGCATAGTATAGCATAGCGTAGTGTGGTGTAGTGTAATGCAGGATAGTAAAGTATAGCACAGTATAGCGTAGTGTAGCATAGCATAGTGTATTATAGTATTGTGTAGTGTAGTATAGTATAGCATAGTGTAATATAGTGTAGTGTGGTATCGTACAGTACAACATAGCATAATATAGTATAGTATAGTATGGATAAGACTAAATGTGGTTAAATACACCTGTGTGTTTCAGACAGACAGGCGTGATACTAACCAGTTTGAGTGACAGCTGTCCAGACGGAGAGGAGCATGAAGGACACATGACAACATTATAAACATAGTTAAGTGGGTATTTGTGTGTGTGTGTGTGTATATATATATATATATATATACATACACACATGTACATGTATGCATATATACAGTACAGTGAACCCTCGTTTATCGCGGGAGTTGCGTTCCTAAAATAACCCGCGATAGGTGAAATCCGTTAAGTAGTCAGCTTTATTTTTTACTATTTTACAATGCAATACTGTACCATAGAATGAAACCAAAAATCAAAACCTGTTTTCAGGCCCAAAATATGTTTAAGAAATACAAATATTAACATTTTCTTACAAATAACTATGATAGTTTAAAGAACGGTATTGTAATTATAGTAATGAATACAAGGTTGGAAACATTGTCACTCGCGTATTTCACAGTCCCTCCAGCTGAGCCTCTCTGTCCTCACTCCGCTGCGCTGTAGCGTCTGTTTCAACTGCAGGCTGAGCAGGAGTCTTTCTCCGAGAGAACAACATCGTTATGGACTCTTTCTTTTTCAATCAGGATTCAGAGCACAATAAACGCACTGTAAAAAAAATCTGCGAAGCAGCGAAGCCGCGAAAGGTGAACCGCGTTATAGCGAGGGTTCACTGTACATATGTATGTGAGTATACCCCTCTCTTGAGGCTGCGCAGACACTGCTTCCTGGTTCTGGAGCCAGAGGTCATGAGGTCATTCAGCCGCTGTGTAATTGGTTCTCTAGAGGCAGGAGGCGGGGATTGGGGACTGTTGGCCACACCCCCAGGTGATGGGGAGGTTGGGGGTGGAGGGGGAGGCTGCCGGGGGGAGGACAGGAGGGTCAACAGCTGGAGAGAGAGAGAGAGAATTTGAATTTTAACAAAACTTAAATAAAAACTCAACAACAATGTACGAGGTACAAGAAAATTAGTGTGAATAAACCAGACTGACAGAATCCAGATCAGGTCAGTCCACATTAGTGTGAATAAACCAGACTGACAGAATCCAGATCAGGTCAGTCCACATTAGTGTGAATAAACCAGATTGACAGAATCCAGATCAGGTCAGTCCACTTCCAAAGAGCAGCTGGTCCTTCATCATTCTGTAATAAATCAAATCAACATTTCCATAAACACTAGACCAGCTTGGTGGTCCACAGCTTTCTCTGTTCTGGTCCTTCTGCTCAGGTCCACGGCCATCTTTGTTCTCCCCACAATGAAAGAAGAGAGCTGACATTTGTCTTTGTCCTCCATTCAGGTCCAACACCGTCACCGAGACCTGAGTCCTCCATTCAGGTCCAACACCGTCCCTGAGACCTGAGTGAGTCCTCCATTCAGGTCCAACACCACCACTGAGACCTGAGACCTCCATTCAGGTCCAACACCACCACTGAGACCTGAGTCCTCCATTCAGGTCCAACACCGTCCCTGAGACCTCAGTAAGTCCTCCATTCAGGTCCAACACCGTCACTGAGACCTGAGTCCTCCATTCAGGTCCAACACCGTCCCTGAGACCTGAGTGAGTCCTCCATTCAGGTCCAACACCGCCACTGAGACCTGAGACCTCCATTCAGGTCCAACACCACCACTGAGACCTGAGTCCTCCATTCAGGTCCAACATCGTCCCTGAGACCTCAATGAGTCCTCCATTCAGCTCTAACACCATCACTGAGACCTGAGTGAGACCTCAATTCAGGTCCAACACCATTCCTGAGACCTGAGTGAGTCCTCCATTCAGCTCTAACACCGTCCCTGAGACCTGAGTCCTCCATTCAGGTCCAACACCACCACTGACACCTGAGTCCTCCATTCAGGTCCAACACCGTCAATGAGACCTGAGTCCTCCATTCAGGTCCAACACCGTCACTGAGACCTGAGTCCTCCATTCAGGTCCAACACCACCACCGAGACCTGAGTGAGTCCTCCATGGGGTGTCGGTTTTTACGTTCCATCTGTCTTTATTTAAGACCTGAACAAACATTGTATATGTCCCTTTTTTATTTGCGTCCTGAAGAGAAACCTCAGCAGACCTCCCACTTTTTAAAAACAATCCTGAACAGTCTTTAAAATCTGGGAAAATACTCAGCGAAGGAAAACCATCAGCATCATGGGCTTTACCAGAACCATCACAGTCCTGTTTTAACAGAGTCCACATCAGCATCATGGGCTTTACCAGAACCATCACAGTCCTGTTTTAACAGAGTCTGCATCAGCATCATGGGCTTTACCAGAACCATCACAGTCCGAGTGGATTTCACCTCTATCCGACAGGCCAGAGGAGCTGCAAGCTGGATCACATGTCCCAGAGTCCACTTTAGACAGACAGAACCTCCTGAGCAGAGCCGGTCCCACCCAACAGACTGCACTGTAACGGGTCCCCTGAAGAACTGGTTGCTGGAGCAGCCGGTACACTGAGCTGTGGTGTCCCAGCCTCTCCTTCTTCAACAGGTTCCAGACCTTAAACAGTCCACGATAAAATCCAGGTAAAACCATGATGTCCTGCTGTTTCAAGTCCATCAGAAACAGAGATCTGTCCAGTCCCAGTCCACCTAGCTGACTCAGAATGGTACAAGCCAGCGGCCTCCACACCAAGTCAGCAGGACCACACAGAAACCTCTGTAGAAACTGGAACCGGAAGGTGGCCCCCCTGCTGCTCAGGTGGATCAGACCCTGTCCTCCGTCGTCCTTCAGCAGATACAGCAGACTCTGAGGCTCCCAGTGCAGTTTGTCCCAGAAGAAGTCAACAAGAAGAGTCTGGATCTTTGACAGCAGGTCAGGTGGGGGGTCAACGACTGCCAGGCGATGCCATAGGCTGGACGAAACCAAGTTGTTGGTGACCAGGACTCGACCTCTGTAGGACATTTTTGATAAAATCCATTTCCACTTTTCTAGACAACCTTTGACCTTTTCAAGAGCATTTTCCCAGTTTTTAAAAACAACCGATTCATCTCCTAAACACACTCCTATATATTTTAGCCCCCCGTCTTCCACATCAGCCCCCCAGGCAAACTGAGCCTCCTCTCCAGTCCACAAACACTGAGAGCCTCACTTTTGTCCCAGTTGACTCTGGCTGACGATATTGAGCCAAACTGGGCCACATCCCTCACCAGCACATCAACATCCCGCTGGCTGTCCACCAGGATGACCACATCATCTGCAAAGGCTGACAGCTTTGAAGGTACATTACACCCTGGAACCGTCAGCCCCTGAAGGTCACATCGAAGTTTATGGAGCAAAGGTTCGATTGCCAGCGAGTATAACATGCCAGAGAGGGCGCAGCCCTGCCGAACTCCTCTCTGGACCTGAAAAGGAGCGCTCAAACCACCATTGATCTTTAGTACACTCTGAATGTCACAGTATAAAACCTTAACTGTGTTAATAAAACCAGGACTAAAACCAAAAGCTCTCAATGTGAGCCATAGATATTCATGTTCGACATGATCAAAAGCTTTTTCCTGATCCATTGATATGATTCCGGCTTTGAGGCCAAACAGCTTATAGATTTCTAAAAGGTCTCTAATTAAAATAATATGATCAGAGATCTGTCTGCCTGGTCCACAGTAGGTCTGATCACAGTGAATCACCTGCTGCATCACTCTGCTCAGCCTGGTTGCCAACACCTTGGAGAGGAGCTTATAGTCCGAGCAGAGCAGAGACACAGGCCTCCAGTTTTTAACGAGCTGCAGGTCACCTTTCTTAGGCAGCAAGGTGAGGACCGCCCTCCTGCAGCTCAGCGGCAGACGCCCTTCGGCGAGACTGTCGCTGAGTACTGCCAGCAGATCCCCCCCATCACTGACCACAAGGACTTATAGAAATCAACAGGTAGACCATCTAGTCCAGGAGCTCTCCCACTCTGCAGGCTCTGCAGAGCAGCATAGAGTTCATCAGAGGAGAGAGCTGCTTCCAGCTCTGCATTACTCTGCTGCTCAACCTGAGAAAGACCAGAAGAGGCTCTCTGTGTTCACATGTGAACAGGCTACCGGTATAACCCTAGACCTGGTACAACCCTAACCCTAGAATAACCCTAACCCTAGTATAACTCTAGACCTAGTACAACCCTAACCCTAGAATAACCCTAACCCTAGTATAACCCTAGACCTAGTACAAACCTAACCCTAGTATAACCCTAACCCTAACCCAGTATAACCCTAACCCTAGTATAACCCTAATTCTAGTATAACCCTAACCCTAGTATAACCCTAACCCAGTATAAACCTAACCCAATCCTAGTATAACTCTAACCCTAGTATAACCTAGTCACCACCACCTGCTGCTGCCGCTTGAACTCGTCTACCTTTCAGGGAAGGAGCAGTTCATCTCGAACGAGCCTAACGTTATCGTAATCAATAGATGCACTGGGTCTTGAAGTTGATCGAGAGCAACTGCTGCCCCTGGCTCTAAACTGTAAACTAACATTGCCCATGTGTGCATGACGTCAGAGCAAGTCGGCAGGCAGACTGAGTTGGATACAAATCGTACCGGAAAATGGTTATCGACTTCAGTTGTCTTAGCAAAACCTTCAACATTTTGATTGAACAAGAGAGAGCACCACACCTCTACCTGTCTGCTTGTCTGCATGACTGTTTCTACGGTTATCTGTGTGATATCCATTGTTTTCTGTTAATAATTGTAATTAAATAGTAACAAATAGTAATTTAAGAGTTTTTAACTTGTGTGAAGTCAAGAGTAGCCGACTTTCTTTGCGATTCAAGAGGATCGCTCCTTCCGTTTGGACCGCCGGACCTGTTCACCTCTTGATGGATGGCGAAACATCGCCTGGTCTGATGGGCTCTAACCCTAACCCTAACCCTTCTCAGGATAAAGGAAAGTGCTTCTCTTCTTGGCTCTGATAGTGGTGTTTGAAATCATTTCCCACTGTTTTGGACGCCACTTGGTCCTGATTTGAATTCATTTATCCACAGTGCTGCTTTGCCAGGTTTGATTTTCCTGTTTACGTGAAACGTCACGATACGTCATCATCTGATCGTCATCATCTGGGGACAGAAAACCCGGATTGGATTCCTACTGCACTGACCTGGTTTTCCTCTTTAGCCCTGCTCCCATCTGCTGTATATGTCAATCAGCATGTTTCTTTCAGCGCCTCTTCTGTCAGGCACATGAGGGGTGTGGAGATCAACATATGCATCATGTTTTCCCTCAAAAAGACACAAACTGGGATTTTCTAGTCCAAAGTGGATAAAACAGTCCAATGAGAGCCTTGTGACTCTACCTTATCTTATTCACCTTTTTAGTACATATGACTGGCTGTGCTCATTCCACTGTTATCCTCCAAGTAATCTGTGGGATATGAATAACTGTGTGGCCGTGTGTAAACTCTGTAAAAAGGAAATGTTTCATTATTCTGTTGCTTTCATTGTCAGGGAATATTCAGCCTAACCCTGGCCCTGATTTAATTTGTTTGAGTACCCCTGGTGATTTCAAAGCTCGATCTGGGCTTGGTATTATGCATCTAAATGTCAGAGGTCTACTGCCAAAACTGGATCTAGTGAAAATCTGGGCCAAATCCTCAGATACTGATGTTCTGGTATTGTCTGAAACATGGCTACACAAATCCATCACAGACAAGGACATTGCTATTAAGGGTTACAAAGTTTTTCGTTGTGACCGTCCCAGAAGAGGTGGTGGCATGGCCATTTATGTAAAAAATAAGTTTCCTGTTTCCACTCTCTCATCAGTATCTCTCAGCAGACAGTTTGAACCTCTTGCTTTAAATCTGGAACTTCTTAGGGGGCATTTTATCCCTGTTTTAGGTTGTTATAGACCCCTCAGCAAGCACTGAGGTTTATCATCGTTGAATGAACAGCTTTCAGCTTTAAATTTTAATGAGATCCCCTTCACTGGAGATTTTAACTGGGACTGGTTGTCCTCTGTCTCTGACAGTTTTAAATCTATAAGTGACTCATTTAATCTCACTCAGCTAGTAAATAGCTCAACACGTCCTAACCTTAAACGCCCAGAGAAAGCCTCTCTTCTTGATTTATTTTTAACAAATGCCCCTCATAAATTTTCACATGTTGGTATTTTTGCCAACGATATCAGCGATCACTGTGCTATTGCTACAGTCAGACAAGCTAAGCTCCCGAAGTCAAGACCACAAATTGTTCTTAAACCAGATTTTAAGCATTTCTGTGAGCAAGCTTTTATTCATGACTTGTGGAACGTTGACTGGAGCAGAATCTCTCTAATCGATGATGTGGAGCTGGCGTGGAATTTCTTTTATGATGCCTTTATGAAAATTATAAATAAACTTGCTCCTTTCCGAAAATTTTGAGTGAAAGGCCGAAATAATTCTTGGTTTTCATCTCAGCTGGCCAGTCTGTTGGGCTGAGGCCAGACAATCCAAGTCCCAGGCTGACTGGCTGATTTTCAGACAGCTTTGAAATCGTTTTACTTCTCTTGTTAAAAAGGCCAAATCTGACTATTATCTTTCAAAAACTACTTCATCTTCATCTTCATCTTCAACCGCTTATCTGGGGTCGGGTCGCGGGGGCAACAGCTCCAGCAGCGGACCCCAAACTTCCCTTTCCCGGGCCACATTAACCAGCTCTGACTGGGGGATCCCAAGGCGTTCTCAGGCCAGTGTGGAGATATAATCTCTCCATCTAGTCCTGGGTCGTCCCCGGGGTCTCCTCCCAGCTGGTCGTGCCTGGAACACCTCCCTAGGGAGGCGCCCAGGAGGCATCCTTACCAGATGCCCGAACCACCTCAACTGGCTCCTTTCAACGCAAAGGAGCAGCGGCTCTACTCCGAGTCCCTCACGGATGACTGAGCTTCTCACCTTATCTCTAAGGGAGATGCCAGCCACCCTCCTGAGAAAACCCATTTCAGCCGCTTGTACTCGCGATCTAGTTCTCTCGGTCATGACCCAGCCCGCATGACCATAGGTGAGAGCAGGAACGAAGATTGACCGGTAGATAGAGAGCTTTGCCTTCCGGCTCAACTCTCTCTTCGTCACAACGGTGCGGTACAGCGACTGCAATACCGCCCCCGCTGCTCCGATTCTCCGGCCAATCTCACGTTCCATTGTTCGCTCACTCGTGAACAAGACCCCGAGGTACTTGAAGTCCTTCACTTGGGGTAAAGACTTATTCCCTACCTGGAGTAGACAATCCATCAGTTTCCTGCTGAGAACCATGGCCTCTGATTTTGAGGTGCTGATCCTCATCCCAGCTGCTTCACACTTGGCTGCGAACCAACCCAGTGAGCGCTGGAGGTCACAGACTGATGATGCCAGCAGAACCACATCATCTGCAAAAAGTAGCGATGAGATCCTCAGCACACCAATCTGCAAACCCTCCTCCCCCCGACTACGCCTCGATATCCTGTCCATGAATATCACGAACAGGATTGGAGACAAGGCGCAACCCTGGCGAAGGCCAACGCCCACCGGAAACGAGTCCGACTTACTGCCGAGAACCCGGACGCAGCTCTCGCTTTGGGGGTACAGGGATTGGATGGCCCTGAGAAGTGACCCCCTCACCCCATACTCCCACAGCACCTCCCACAGTATACCCCGGGGGACCCGATCGTATGCCTTCTGCATGTATGCCTACATGTAGACTGGATGGGCATACTCCAAGGCCCCCTCAAGGATCCTTGTGAGATTGAAGAGCTGGTCCATTGTTCCACGGCCAGGACAAAATCCGCATTGTTCCTCTTCAATCTGAGGTTCGACTATCGGCCGGACCCTCCTATCCAGCACCCTAGAGTAGACTTTACCAGGGAGGCTGAGTAGTGTGATACCCCTGTAATTGGCACACACTCTCTGGTCCCCCTTTTTGAACAGGGGAACCACCACCCCGATCTGCCACTCTTTAGGCATTGTCCCCGACTTCCACGCAATGTTGAAGAGGCATGTCATCCATGACAGCCCCTCCACACCCAGAGCCTTCAGCATTTCTGGGCGAATCTCGTCAATCCCCGGGGCCTTGCCACTGCGGAGCTGTTTAACTACCTCAGTGACTTCCCCTAAGGAAATTGACGACGATCCCCCATCAGCTTCCAGCTCTGCCTCTACAAGAGAGGGCGTATCAGTCGGGTTCAGGAGTTCCTCAAAGTGCTCCTTCCACCACCCGGTTACCTCCTCAGTTGAGGTCAACAGTGTACCATCCTTACTGTACACAGCTTGATGGTTGGTTCGCCGTTTCCCCCTCCTGAGGTGCCAGACAGTTTTCCAGAAGCACCTTGGTGCCGACCAAAAGTCCTTCTCCATCGCTGCTCCGAACTCCTCCCACACCCGCTGCTTTGCCTCCTTTATGGCAGCGGCTGCCGCCCCACGGGCCCGTCGGTACCTTGCAACTGCCTCCGGAGTCCTCCGAGATAACATATCCCGGAAGGACTCCTTCTTCAGTCGGACAGCTTCCCTGACCACCGGTGTCCACCACGGTGTTCGAAGGTTACCGCCCCTTGAGGCACCTAAGACCCGCAGGCCACAGCTCACCGCTGCAGCTTCAGCAATGGAAGCTTTGAATATCGCCCACTCAGGTTCAATGCCCCCAGCCTCCACAGGAATGCTAGAAAAGCTCCGCCGGAGGTGTGAGTTGAAGATCTCTCGGATAGGGGCCTCCTCCAGACGTTCCCAGTTCACCCGCACTACACGTTTGGGTTTACCAGGTCTATCCAGAGTCTTCCCACACCCTCTGATCCAACTCACCACCAGATGGTGATCAGTTGACAGCTCTGCCCCTCTCTTTACCCGAGCGTCCAAAACATGCGGCCTCAGATCAGATGATACGATCACAAAATCGATCATCGATCTTCGGCCTAGGATGCTCTGGTACCAAGTACACTTATGAGCATCCTTATGTTCGAACATGGTATTTGTTATGGATAATCCATGACTAGCACAGAAGTCCAATAACAAATGACCGCTCGGGTTCAGATCAGGCAGGCCATTCCTCCCAATCACGCCTCTCCAGGTACCTCCATCGTTGCCCACGTGTGCGTTGAAGTCCCCCAGCAGAACAATGGAGTCCCCTACTGGGGCCCCATACAGGACTCCATTCAGGGTCTCCAAGAAGGTTGAATACTCTGAACTACTGTTTGGTGCATATGCACAGACAACAGTCAGAGTTTTCAATACAACATAGCAGCACTCAACCGGGGATTTGTGAGTATCCCCACACCCGCTTGGCGCCTCACACCTTGGGCAACTCCAGAAAAGAATAGAGTCCAGCCCCTATCCAGGAGAACGGTTCCAGAGCCGAGGCTGTGCGTAGAGGTAAGCCCCACCAGATCTAACTGATAGCGCTCCACCTCTCGCACAAGCTCCGGCTCTTTCCCCCACAGAGAGCTGACGTTCCACGTCCCCAGAGCCAGCCTCTGCCGCCCAGGTCTGGTCCGTCGAGGTCCCTGGCTTTCACTGCCACCCATATGGCAGCGCACCCGACCCCAGCGGTTCCTCCTGCGGGTGGTGGGCCCACAGGATGGAGAGGAGGGGGTCTCCACGTCGCTTTTTCGGGCTGAACCCGGCCGGGCTCCGTGGCAAGCCCGGCCACCAGGCGCTTGCTCACGGGCCCTCCATCTGGGCCTGGCTCCAGACAGGGGCCCCGGGCTTCCTCCGGGCCGGGTCACTCCTCCTCTGCCTTGGTTATTCATGGTTTTTTTTTAACCATTCTTTGTCTGGCCCCTCACCTGAGACCAATTTGCCATGGGAGACCCTACCAGGAGCACTAGGCTCCAGACAATACAGCCCTCAGGGTCATAGGGACACACAAACCTCTCCACCACGTTAAGGTGATGGTTCCCGGTAGTTTCAAAAACTACATGTAATGTAAATGATGCTAGAAATTTTTGGAAAGTAATAAAATCCTCATTTGGACAGGAAACTTCATATGAACTGCCAGCCAGCACTGTGACAGTCAGGTATTATTACCGATAAATCTGCCATTCTAAACAGCTTTAATCAACATTTTATTTCTTCAGGCTCCTTATTTGAATCAGGGTTTTCGACTCAATACCATTCACTTGAGCAGAGGCCTTATTTTTCACCACCCCTAATAAACTCTGTGGCTAGACCGTTCACTTTCACTCTTTTTAATGTGTCTAAGGTCCATAAAGCATTACAGACATTAGATACTAACAAATCTGCAGGTCCTGACAAGCTCGATCCTCACTTTCTCAAACTGGCTGTAGACTTTATAGCAGAGCTTCGCACTCACATCTTTAATTTGATCTTTTTAATCTAGCTATGAGATTCCCAGCATATGGAAATCTGCCCATGTTTTCCCTGATGAAAGAAGAAGAAGATCAACCTTTTATTAGTCCCACAGTGGGGAAATTCAATTTACACTCTGTTGTTTTAACTTATACACGGTACATGCAGACCTGAAACACACATACATGCATTAATGGAGAGATGTCAGAGTGATGGGGCTGCTCCTGACAAGCGCCCCGAGCAGTTGGGGGTTTGGTGCCTTGCTCAGGGGCACCTCGGCAGTGCCCAAGAGGTAAACTGGCACCTCTCCAGCTACCAGTTCACACTCAGTTCTTGGTCCATGTCGAGACTTGAACCAGTGACCCTCCGGTTCCCAAGCCAACTCCCTACAGACTGAGCTACTGCCGCCCCCAAGGAAGGAGGGGATCCATCAGTAGTCAATAACTACAGGCCGATCTCTAAACTGTGTTTAAGCCAGTTCTTGAGAAGTTAGTGAGTGAACAGCTGGAAGAATTTTTAGACACAAATGGTATTTTATCAAAACATCAGTCAGGTTTTAGAAAACAACAATGTTAGAAATATCAGGTCTTAGGTTGTTATGTTTGTCGTTTGTCGTCTTTTGTGTGCACTTCCGGTTTTATTTTGGTGATCTAACCCTTCCTCTCATTTCAGAACACTTCACTTTCTGCCTGGTGTTCCCACTCTTCATTTGACTGACACCATGTGACCTAGTTTCATCCACCATCCACCTGAGTCTGATTGGCTTCCCACCCTGATTGTGTCCACCTGTCTCTTGTCAGTCCCTCCCCTCACTGATATTTAATGTGCGACTTCCCTTCCTTCTGGGCCAGTTCGTCTTGCTCGTCTTGCTTCCTTAGTGTCCAAGCATACCAGCAACTCCTCATGTTTTCTGACTATTCCTTAGAAACTCTGCCTTGTTTTTGACTCTGCCTTTGCCTGCTGATTTGGATTTGTTTGCCTGCATTTTTGATTCCTGTGTACCGGCCTCTTGCTGTGTGACACCACTCTCTAAAGGCGTCCCCCAGGGTTCCATACTAGGACCGCTGCTGTCCAAAGGCGTCCCCCAGGGTCCCATACTAGGACCGCTGCTGTCCAAACGTGTCCCCCAGGGTCCCATACTAGGACCGCTGCTGTCTAAAGGCGCCCCCCAGGGTCCCATACTAGGACCGCTGCTGTCCAAAGGCGTCCCCCAGGGTCCCATACTAGGACCGCTGCTGTCCAAAGGCGTCCCCCAGGGTCCCATACTAGGACTGCTGCTGTCTAAAGGCGTCCCCCAGGGTCCCATACTAGGACCACTGCTATTCTCAATATATATAAACGATCTATGTGATAACTTATCAATGCAGCCTGCATTTAATGTGCTTCAGTCTCGTTTAACTAAACTTAAACTGGTGTTAAATGCAGACAAATCCAAAATGATGCATTTTTCAAATGGCAAACAATTACCATGTGATCTCCCCAGGGTCTCAACTGCTCAAGGGTTTCAAATTGAACTGGTCCCAACTTATAAGTATTTAAGGATCCTCATTGATCAAAATTTGACTTTCATATCACACATTGAAAATCTGGTTTCCATACTGAAAATTAAATTGGGTTCTTTTTAGAAGTAAATCCTGTTTCTCCCTCCAGGTGAGGAAATACCTTATTTCAGCATTTTTACCTCATTGGATGATGGTGATCTGCTCTACATGAATGCACCTTACCAGAGCCTGAACGGCTGGATCCTGGTTACCACTGAGCGCTATGTTTCGTTACTGGCTGTGGAAATCTGGTACACCATTGTACCCTTTATGCTGCTGCTGAATTGACATCATTGTATGTCCACAGATTTTCACATTGGTTGACTCTTATGTATAAATCTGTCCTCCCTATATATATAATCCTTACCCAGTATAACCCTAATCCTAACCCCAGTATAACCCTAATCCTAACCCCAGTATAACCCTAACCCCAGTATAACCCTAACCCTAACTCTAGTATAACCCTAACCCTAACCCCAGTATAACCCTAACCCTAACTCTAGTATAACCTTAACCCTAACTCGAGTATAACCCTAACCCTAACCCCAGTATAACCCTAATCCTAACCCTAGTATAACCCTAACCCTAAACCTAACATTTTTAATAAGGTATCGGCCTCCTGGTCCTTGTCTGTCCGTCCACTCTGGAGCATCCCTGCGATGCTGCATCTCTCACCTTATCTAACCCCTAACCCTGCTCCTCTCTGTGTTCACATTTAAACAGGCTACCAGTATAACCCTAACCCTAATCCTAGTATAACTCTAACTCTAACCCAGTATAACCCTAACCCTAGTAACCCTTCTATAACCCTAAGCCTAGTAACCCTTGTATAACCCTAACCCAAACCCTTGTACAACCCTAACCCTAATCCTAATCTGGGTGTCGTCCTCAAAAGCACCCTATCATTCCATACCCACATCAACAACACCATCCGGTCTGCCTACTTCCACGTCCACAACATCAACTGCCTCCACCCTTCACTCACTTCTAATAGCACCACAATCCTGGTTTACTCTCTGGTCACTTCCCGCCTGGATTACTGCAGTTCCCTTCTCTTTGGTCTCCTGCACAAACTCCTCCATAAGCTTCAACTGGTTCAGAACACTGCTGCTCGTATAATCACAAGAACACCATCCATCAGTCACATCACTCACGTTCTGTGTCAGCTCCACTGGTTTCCCATTAAACATCGCACTGACTATAACTTCCTCCTCCATGCATTTAAGGCCATCCATAACCTAGCTCCTCCATACCTCTCTGACTTTCTTCACATCAGTGTCCCTACCCGGTCTCTCAGGTCTGCCTCCTCCATCAGCCTTACTGTCCCCTCAGCCCATCTGTCCACCATGGGGTCTAAAGCCTTCAGCCGCTCTGCCCCTCACCTCTGGAACTCCCTCCCCCCCAACATCAGGAACATCGATTCAATTTCCCTTTTCAAAACAAACCTCAAAAACCCACCTGTTTAGGCAGGCATTTAAGTGTTAATTACCTGCATGTTGTTGTTCTTTTGCAAACTCTGCTTTTACTCTTTTTTAGTGTGTTTAATTGTAATCATTGTTTTTTATTTGTTGCAATAATAATAATAATAATAACAATGGCCCAATGGTCCAATATTTTTGGAGGGGACTGTATAGCATATGTATATAATGTATGTATGTATGTATGTATATATATAGTATATAGTATATATATAGATACACAGACATATTTTTACACTACCTTGTTTTTTCGTATGAAGGGCCACAGCTTCCTCCCATGTCGCCGCCCCTCCGTTCGGTTGTCCAGGTAACTGGACTCAGAGATGCTCCTCCTCATGGTAGCACAGTAGTCCTCAAACTCGATGTCACCTGGAGGGTCAAAGCCGGATTTGTACACCTCCACCACCTGCTGGGTGTCCTACACAAACACACACACTATCAAATCTGACCTTTAACCTTTGAATACCTCAGTGACACCTACAAAAAATAAAACATACGTCATCGTCACGTCATCTTCAACCGCTTATCCGGGGTGGGGTCGCAGGGGCAACAGCTCCAGCAAAAGGACTCCAAACTTCCCTTTCCCGGGCCACATTAACCAGCACTGACTGGGGGATCCCAAGGTGTTCCCAGGCCAGTGTGAAGATATAGTTTCTCCACCTAGTCCTGGGTCTTCCCCAGGGCCTCCTCCCAGCTGGTCATACCTGGAACACCTCCCTAGGGAGGTGCCCAGGAGGCATCCTTATCAGATGCCCGAACCACCTCAACTGGCTCCTTTCAACCCAAAGGAGCAGCAGCTCTACTCCAAGTCCCTCACGTATGGCTGAGCTTCTCACTCTATCTCTAAAGGAGATGCCAGCCACTCTCCTGACAAAACCTATTTCGGCCGCATCTACCCGCGATCTAGTCCTTTCAGTCATGACCCAGCCCTCATGACCATAGGTGAGAGTAGGAACGAACATTGACCAGTAGATTGAGAGCTTTGCCTTCTGGCTCAGCTCTCTCTTTGTCACCATGGGCTGCTCCGATTCTCCAGCCAATCTCACGTGCCATTGTTCCCTCACTCACAAACAAGACCCCAAGATACTTGAGCTCCTTCACTTGGGGTAAAGACTCATTCCCTACTCGGAATAGACAATCCATGGGTTTCCTGCTGAGAACCATGGTTTCCGATTTAAAGGTGCTGATCCTCATCCCAACCGCTTCACACTCGGCTGCAAACCAAGTGCTGGAGGTCGCAGACCACTGATGCCAGCAGGACCACATCATCTGCAAAAAGCAGTGATGAGATCCTCAGCACACTGATCCATAAACCCTCCTCCCCCAAATATGCCTTGATATCCTGTCCATGAATATCACGAACAGGATTGGTGACAAGGCGTAACCCTGGTGGAGGCCAATCCCCACTGGAAATGAGTCCGACTTGCTGCTGAGAACCCAGACACAGCTCTCGCTTTGGGAGTACAGAGATTGGACGGCCCTGAGAAGTGACCCCCTCACCCATACTCCTGCAGCATCTCCCACAGTATCCCCTGGGGGACCCAATCATACGCCTTCTCCAAGTCCACAAAACACATGTAGACTGGATGGGCATATTCCCAGACCCCTTCCAGGATCCTTGTGAGAGAGAAGAGCTGGTCCGTTGTTCCATGACTACGACGAAATCTGCATTGCTCCTTTTCAATCTGAGGTTTGGCTATCAGCCCCTATCAACCCCCTATTCCAGCACCATAGAGTAGACTTTACCAGGGAGGCTGAGTAGTGTGAAACCCCTGTAACTGGCACACCTCCTTTTTGAACAGAGGAACTACCACTCCGGTCTGCCACTCCTCAGGCACTGTCCCCAACTTCCACACAATGTTGAAGAGGCGTGTCATCCACGACAACCCCTACACACCCAGAGCCTTCAGCATTTCTGGGCGGATCTTGTCAGTCCCCAGAGCCTTACCATTGTGGAGCTGTTGTGAGAAAAGTCAAGACTTAGGTTTTTAGTTTGCATGTTTGCATGTTCTGTGTTTCTCACTTCCTGTTTTATTTTGTAGTTTACTTCCCGTTTCAGTTTAGGTCACATCACTTCCGGTTTGCATGCTTCATGCCCGCACCTTTGTGCACCTCCTCCTGACCTAGTTTCTAACTCCATTCACCTGGTTCTGATCGTCTTCTCCCCGCCCTGATTGTGTCCACCTGTGTATAGGTAATCACTCCCCTCACTAATATATAATGTGTGCTTCCCCTTCCTCCTGTGCCAGTTCGTCTCTTCTCGTAAGTTTCGTACCCGCGTTCTTTTCTCTAGTGCTCTTGTGTTTTCATGCCCGTGTATCGAATCTCTGCTTGTTTTTGACTTAGCCCTTTGCCTTGTGATTTGGACACTGTTACTGATTGTTGCTCTACCATGTATCGACCTGTTTAGATTAAAGACGCTGATTTTTGAAACTGCCCTTGCATTGAGTCTTGCATTTGAGTCCACTCCTGTTGTGTCTCCAGTCGTGACAGCTGTTTAACTACCTCAGTGACTTCCCCCAGGGAAACTGACAATGATCCCCGATCAGCTTCCAACTCTGCCTCTACAAGAGAGGACGTATTAGTCAGGTTCAGGAGTTCCTCAAAGTGCTCCTTCTACCGCCCGGTTACCTCCTCAGTTGAGGTCAACAGTGTCCCATCCTTACAGTACACAGCTAGGATGGTTCCCTGTTTCGCCCTCCTGAGGTGCCGGATCATTTTCCTTCTCCATGGCTGCTCAAAACTCTTCCCACACCCGCTTTGTTGCCTCCTTTACGGCGGCGGCAGCTGCTGCCCTACGGGCCCGTCCGAATCTTGCAACTGCCTCCGGAGTCCTCCGAGACAACATATCCTGGGAGGACTCCTCTTTCAGTCGGACGGTGTCCACCCCGGTGTTCGAGGGATACCACCCCTTGAGGCATCCAAGACCCTAAGACCACAGCTCAACGCCGCAGCTTCAGCAATGGAAGCTTTGAACATTGCCCACTCAAGTTCAATGCAGCCAGCCTCCACAGGGATGCCATAAAAGTTCCACTGGAGGTGTGAGTTGAAGATCTCTCGGACAGGGGCCTCTTCCAGACGTTCCCAGTTCACCCGTATTACCCATTTGGGTTTACCAGGTCAGCCCAGAGTCTTCCCCACCCTCTGATCCAACTCACCACCAGGTGGTGATCAGCTCTGCCCCACTCTTCACCCGGGTGTCCAAAACATGCAGCCTCAGATCAGATGACATGATCACAAAATCAATCATCTATCTTCAACCTAGGGTGCACTGGTACCAAGTACACTCATGAGCATCCTTATGTTTGAACATGGTATTTGTTATGGACAGCCCATGACTAGCACAGAAGTCCAACAACAAACAACCACTCAGGTTCAGATCAAGCCATTCTGGTTCAGATCAAGCCATTCCTCCCAATCACACCTCTCCAGGTGCCTCCATCATTGCCCATGTGCACGTTGAAGTCCCCCAGCAGAACAATGGAGTCCCATACTGGAGCCCCATACAGGACTCCATTCAGGGCTCTCTGAGCTGCTGTTAAGTGCACATGCACAGACAGCAGTCAGAGTTTCCCCCCCACAACCCAAAGGCGCAAGAAGGCCACCCTCTCGTCCACCGGGGTAAACCCCAACATAGCAGCACTAAGCCAGGGATTCATAAGCGTCCCCATACCCGCCTGGCGTCTCACACCTTGGGCAATTCCAGAGAAGAAAAGAGTCCAACCTCTGTCCAGAAGAACGGTTCCAGAGCCAAGGCTGTGCGTAGAGGTAAGCCCCACCAGATCTAACTAATACAACCCCTGGCAAAAATTATGGAATCACCAGTCTTGGTGGATGTTCATTCAGTTGTTTAATTTTGTAGAAAAAAGACAGATCACAGACATGACACAAAACTAAAGTTATTTCAAATGGCAACATTCTTGCTTTAAGAAACACTAAAAGAAATCAAGAAAAAAAAATGTGGTAGTCAGTAACAATTACTTTTTTAGACCAAGCAGAGGGGAAAAAATATGGAATCACTCAATTCTGAGGAAAAAAATATGGAATCATGAAAAACAAACAAACAAAAGAACACTTCAACACACCACTAGTACTTTGTTGCACCACCTCTGGCTTTTATAACAGCTTGCAGTCTCTGAGGCATGGACTTAATGAGTGACAAACAGTACTCTTCATCAATCTGGCTCCAACTTTCTTTGATTGCAGTTGCCAGATCAGCTTTGCAGGTTGGAGCCTTGTCATGGACCATTTTCTTCAACTTCCACCACAGATTTTCAATCGGATTGAGATCCGGACTATTTGCAGGCCATGACATTGACCTTATGTGTCTTTCTTCAAGGAATGTTTTCACAGTTTTTGCTCTATGGCAAGATGCATTATCATCTTGAAAAATGATTTCATCATCCCCAAACATCCTTTCAATTGATGGGATAAGAAAAGTGTCCAAAATGTCCATGTAAACTTGTGCATTTATTGAAGATTTAATGACAGCCATCTCCCCAATGCCTTTACCTGACATGCAGCCCCATATCATCAATGACTGTGGAAATTTGCATGTTTTCTTCAGGCAGTTGTCTTTGTAAATCTCATTGGAACGGCACCAAACAAAAGTTCCAGCATCATCACCTTGCCCAATGCAGATTCGTGATTCATCACTGAATATGACTTTCATCCAGTCATCCACAGTCCAAGATTGCTTTTCCTTAGCCCATTGTAACCTTGTTTTTTTCTGTTTAGGTGTTAATGACGGTTTTCGTTTAGCTTTTCTGTATGTAAATCCCATTTCCTTGAGGCGATTTCTCACAGTTTGGTCACAGACGTTGACTCCAGTTTCCTCCCATTTCTTCCTCATTTGTTTTGCTGTGCATTTTCTGTTTTCAAGACATACTGCCTTAAGTTTTCTGTCTTGACGCTTTGATGTCTTCCTTGGTCTACCAGTACGCTTTCCTTTAACAACCATCCCATGTTGTTTGTACTTCGTCCAGATTTTAGACACAGCTGACTGTGAACAACCAACATCTTTTGCAACATTGCGTGATGATTTACCCTCTTTAAGGAGTTTGATAACTCTCTCCTTTGTTTCAATTGACATCTCTTGTCTTGGAGCCATGATTCATGTCAATCCACTTGGTGCAACAGCTCCAAGGTGTGATCACTCCTTTTTAACTGCAGATTAACGAGCAGATCTAATCTGATGCAGGTGGGAAAGGAAATTCACAGGGTGATTCCATAATTTTTTCCTCGGAATTGAGTGATTCCATATTTTTTTCCCTCTGCTTGGTCTAAAAAAGTAATTGTTACTGACTACCACATTTTTTTTCTTGATTTCTTTTAGTGTTTCTTAAAGCAAGAACGTTGCCATTTGAAATGACTTTAGTTTTGTGTCATGTCTGTGATCTGTCTTTTTTCTACAAAATTAAACAACTGAATGAACATCCACCAAGACTGGTGATTCCATAATTTTTGCCAGGGGTTGTAGCACTCCACCTCCCACACAAGCTCTGACTCCTTCACCCACAGAGAGGTGATGTTCCACGTCCCCAGAGCAAGCCTCTTCTGCCTGGGTCTGGTCCGTCAAGATCCCCGGCCTTCACAGCCACCCATATGGCAGCACACCCGACCCCAGCAGTTCCTCCTGTGGGTGGTGGGCCCACAGGATGAATAGGAGGGGGTTACCACGTAGCTTTTTCAGGCTGAGCCCAGCTGGGCTCTGTGGCAAGCCCAGCCACCAGATGCTTGCTCACGGGCCCTCCGTCTGGGCCTGGCTCCAGACGGGGTCCTGGGGTTCCTCTGGGCCGGGTCTCTCTTACTCAGCCTTATTTGCTCATGGGGTCTCCTGAACAATTTTTCGTCTGGCTCTTCACATGAGACCAATTTGCCATGGGAGACCCTACCAGGAGCACTAGGCTCCAGACAACACAGCCCTCAGGGTCATAGGGACACAAAAACCTCTCCACCACGTTAAGGTGATTGTTCCAGAGGAGGAAATAAAACATAAACATAAACATGATACAAACATTCTTCAACACAACATCCACTGATTATCCACAACTTTCAACCACAGAGTGTGATTGTGTCCTCTGAATATTTCTGTAACACGTACCAATAGTATCTGTCACACTCCGACCTGGAGTGAGGGTAGTGTGTTGAAAAGCTGACTGGAAAAGGTGTAGTTTGATCCTAAAATGTTAAAAGAGGATCGTAAGATGAGGTCCGTTTGAAAAAAAAAATGAAGTGGTTTATTGCCCTTTAAATGCAGTTGATGGAGTAATGACAAACAAATCAAAAATGCAGCAAAAAAAATATTTATAAAGTATTAACCATAATCAGTATTAGGTCTTTTCAGTACCACTGTCCTTCTCTGACTCCCGTGGCAGTGTAGAAGCCCCACTATTTAAAGGCTAGGCCCCTCCCACTGGACCATACCACCTTTAATTGAAATTAATTACCTCATAAATTCAACCTCATACGTCATTTTCCTTATGAAAATCCTTACAATCTGTATTTACTCTTATTTTACACGCCTAACGTGGGCCATCAAAACATTCACATAATACTTAACTACATAAATTAATTTACAATTCCATTTAAACCCCACAGTTGGCATGGTTCAATGAAAAATGGACTAAGCATGCTCCGTCTACAAACTACTCAGGCACTATAAAAGGCATGCCTGAATCTATGCTCGGGTCCTTTCTCTCTGCCCAGCACCAGGAAGCACTGTGGTAAGAACATGCAACCAAATTAAGTACAACTCATGATTTTCACTCTATAAATAATGCAGAATTAACTTCAAACAATACATGTGTATTAGTGGATGTTTGAACAAAACTTTCTTGGAAAATAGATAGCACAGGAAACTTACTTGAGTGTTAAATGTAGCTTAGTGTGTGCACCCACCAAACTAACAATAGCATGCTACCTGGCTAACATGTGGTCCGGTGTGGTGCGCTAGTGTGGTGTGTTACCAGTGGCAGGGGAAACTGCCACATTATCAAAACACACTGGGACTTCAGCAATCTCAGATCAAATCTCCAATGCCAAACGAACTACCAAAACTATATACCTGAACAACCCAGACTACAACACAGACGAGACTCACCATCCTGGGCTGGATGCCCTCAGCAGCATCCATCATGACGTCCAGACAGCGACTCATAACAGGAAGAACTTTTCTCTCAGCCTCTGCTGATGAACGCATTGCGTCACAGATTCTCTCAATCCGCCGCTCCTCCATGTCCTGGATACGCTGCAAGCACAGAAACATGACAGAATACACCTGGTATATATCTGGTACCAGGGTGTGGTAATGCTGGTTTAAGTGGTATATTACTGGTACCACTGTGTAAAACTCTTGTTTACCTGGTATATAACTGGTAAAAATGTGCAGAACTCTTGTTTTTCTGGGATATAAATGGTACCAGGGTGTGGTACTGTTGGTAAAAGTGGTATACATCTGGTACCAGGGTGTGGTACTGTTGTTTACCTGGTATATAACTTTTACCAGGGTGTGGTACTGTTGGTTTAAGATGTATATAACTGGTACCAGGGTGTGGTACTGTCGTTTACTTGGTATATAACTGAGACCAGGGTGTGATACTGTCGTTTACCTAGTATATAACAGGTACCGGGGTGTAGTAATGTTGGTTTTAGTGGTGTATAACTGGTGCCAGAGATTGGTACTGTTGGGTTGTGTGGCATTTAACTGGTACTTGGGTGCAATACTGTTCTTTACATTGTAAATAACTAGCAACAGGGAGTGGTACTGTCGGTTTACCTGGAATATAACTGGTACCAGGGTGTGGTACTGTTGTTTACTTGGTATATAACTGGTAACAGGGTATGGTACTGTTGTTTACTTGGTATATAACTGGTAACAGTGTGTAATACTGCTGTTTACCTATAATACAACTGTTAGCAGTGTGGTACTGTTGGATTACCTAGAATATAACTGGTACCAGGATGTAGTACTATTGGTTTAAGTTGTATAAAACTGGTACCACAGTGTGGTGCTGCTGTTTACCTGGTATATAACTGGTACCAGGGTGTGGTACTCTCGTTTACTTGGTATATAACTGGTACCAGGGTGTGGTACTGTTGGTTTAAGTGGTATATAACTGGTACTTGTGTGTAATACTGTTGTTTACATGGTAAATAACTGGTACCAGAGAGTGGTACTTTTGGTTGTCCTAGAATATAACTGGTACTAGAGTGTGGTACTGTTGGGTCATCTCGTATATACTTGGGACCAGGGTTTGGTACTATTTTTACTTGGTATATAACTGTTAACAGTGTGTAATGCTGTTGTTTACCTGGTATATAACTGGTACCAAGGTGTGGTACTGCTGTTTACCTGTAATATAACTGGTAGCAGTGTGTGGTACTGTTGGATTACCTAGTATGTAACTGGTACCAGAGTGTAGTACTGTTGTTTATCTAGTATATAACTGGTACTAGGGTGGGGTACTGCTGTTTACCTGTCATATAACTGTTATAAGTGTGTGGTACTGTTGGATTACCTAGTATATAACTGGAACCAGGATATTGGACTGTTGGTTTAAGTTGTATATAACTGGTACCAGGGTGTGACACTGTCGTTTACCTAGTATATAACAAGTACCAGGGTGTAGTAATGGTGGTTTAAGTGGTATATAACTGGTACCAGGGTGTGGTACTGTTGGTTTAAGTGGTATATATCTGGTACTTGTTTGTAATACTGTTTGTTTACATGGTAAATAACTGGTACCAGGGTGTGGTACTGTTGGATTACCTAGTATATAACTGGTACCAGGGTGTGGTACTCTCGTTTACTTGGTATATAACTGGTACAAGGGAGTGGTACTGTTGGTTAACCTGGACTGTAACTGGTACCAGGGTGTGGTACTGTTGGATTACCTGGTATATCACTGGTACCAGGGTGTGGTACTCTCATTTACTTGGTATATAACTGGTACAAGGGAGTGGTACTGTTGGTTAACCTGGACTATAACTGGTACCAGGGTGTGGTACTGTTGGATTACCTAGTATATAACTGGTACCAGGGTGTGGTACTGTTGGATTACCTGGTATGTAACTGGTACCAAGGAGTGGTACTGTTGGATTACCTGGTATATAACTGGTACCAGGGTGTGGTACTGTTGGATTACCTGGTATATAACTGGTCCCAGGGTGTGGTACTGTTGGATTACCTGGTATATAACTGGTCCCAGGGTGTGGTACTGTTGGATTACCTGGTATATAACTGGTACCAGGGTGTGGTACTGTTGGATTACCTGGTATATAACTGGTACCAGGGTGTGGTACTGTTGGATTACCTGGTATATAACTGGTCCCAGGGTGTGGTACTGTTGGATTACCTGGTATATAACTGGTCCCAGGGTGTGGTACTGTTGGATTACCTGGTATATAACTGGTACCAGGGTGTGGTAATGCTGGTGCTGGTCCTGGTTAAACTGGTTTAAACTGGTCACATAGTCTTTCCTGGACTCTTCAGCAGCTTGTTTTTTCTGTTGAGCCGTCTGACGAGCCTGAAATCAGTTTTATTACACAAACCATATCTATAGAATTATAATGATATAATAAGTAATGATACAATAAAAGAATAATATGACAGAATACAAATAATATAAAATAATATAAACATAGAATAATTCAATATTATAATAACATAATAACATCTCCTACTGTTGTTGTATCTGGTTTGTTTCATCTAAAGAAAATCAATTAATTAATTAATGTTAAGAACACATTTCTGAGTTGAGTTCATCAGCAGAGCAGAGGACATGCTGATGTCCGACCCGGTTCACTATTGGACCTGTGGATCCATGTAAACCCAAAACAGAGGACATGCTGATGTCCGACCCGGTTCACTACTGGACCTGTGGATCCATGACAACTCAGAGCCGAAACCAGGAGGCAGAGCTGCAGTCTTACACTTTTGTTTAAGTGTTAAAACTTAAATAAATATGCAACTCACTGTATACTACTTATTGTGTACTTCTACTTCAGAGGAAAACACTGTAGTACTACGTGTACCTGACAGAGAAATGTTAGTGGTTGTGTTGTAGATTCAGATTTGATTCACAAAATATCACAATTAAAATATGACGTATTACTATTCATTGAACTATCAGGAAATCTTCTCAGCACTGAAAGCTCCACCATGAACAGATGTTAAGTACACTGGAGTATCGTGAAGTACAGTGAAGTACAGTGAAGTACAGTGAAAAAGTACACTGTGCTGATAATACTTTTCTTTCACTCTTCACTTGAATTTAACATTTGAATGCAGGACTTTGACTCTGCGTTAGCAGACTAAAGGTGAGCTGTTGACATACAGATGACATGCTGGTCCCACCGCTACACAGAGCGCTGGTCACTTGATTATTCAATGATTACTAATACTGAAACTGTAACATGTCTAAATTGCACCAAATTTGATAAAGTACTCCCTTGGGTCCCCAGAAATCCACCTGCCAGATGAACAGTTTTGGAGATGTATGAAGGACACGCAGACAGACAGACATTATGATTCGCTATATAGTTGGATTAAACCACTGAGATATAACGTGAATCAGTGAGCCAGGACAGTGTTTATGCTAAGCTAGGCTAACCCCATCCTGCCCCCCAGCTCTGTCCTAAACACTCAGACATCCATTTCTAGAACTACGGCAGCTCTGAAGATCAATAAGACAACACATGCACATCACCAATCTCACAACACAGATGCAGCATTTAGAAGAAATACACTCTATTTAAACTGTTTCCACATTTAAATTATAATGTGAACTACTTCCAACAGTGCTTATGGAGAGCTGACTTCAATAAGTTCAACAAACCAGCATGTCCCAGCAATGTGCATCCCTTTTTGATGTCCCCTAGAAACAGATTCAATTACTGTGGGAGCTACTTGCAGCATTTCCTCAGTTTGCAGCATTTTTTCTAAATGCTGTTGTTGGACAAAAATGAAAATTGGACATGATACTGTTCAATATGTTATATATATATAAGTTATTAATATACATACTGTATACTGGTACTGTAAAAACTAGGTTTTACAGTACAGCATAAAAACTGGAATGAAGATATTGAGTTTACAATAACTGTATGAAAGGAACTCACCTTCAGTGAGCAGCGCTGAGAGACAGACAGACAGACAGACAGACAGACAGACAGACAGACAGACACAGACAGAGTTCAGTGATATTAAACCAAAATACAAACTCAACTGTTACTCGGTTGGTGAAATCACAGGAGACACTTTTGATGTTCTGTAGCTTTCTTCTTATATACTAGGTGGATATTTCCACAGACTGACGTCGTCACAAACATCACAGAAGTGTCTTAAAGAGACAGATGCATTTATGCATTTGCATCTTTTCAATGTGTCCACCTCATCCAGAGGTGGTTTAAACTACCAGGTTTCACTTAGTCTTTTGTGGCATCAGATATCTGAAATACATGAAGTGATTCACAGTGAATGAATCTAGAGTCCAGCTACCTTTGGCTCTTAAAACAGCTGCATAGAAACAGGAGGAAGTAAAGCAGTAGGACAAAGTGAAAACATGACAGCATCATCACTGGTATCACTAATTCATTCATGCTGTACACTCATTTGCTCATTCACAGCTGTGTGATGAATAACAGCCAATAAGATAAGCTGATATACTATAAACCGATATCCTGGCTCCTAGCCGTGACTCGGTTTCATGAAAACAGTGGTTAGTTACCATGGAGATTTATTGTGTGCTGCAAGCCTGATGCAGACCAGGTAGCGACCGGGCTAGCCACCGGGCTAGCAACTTTTTGCTTTGTGACCGGTTATCCAGCTGGGATCACTGGTCTGCTGGGAGAGATTAAAGTCATTTAGCTGAAAGAGGACCTGTTTCTTTATTCCATTCCCTCAGGGTGTTATATACTGTAGTTGTCTGTGCATATTAAAGGTCAGTACAATCAGAAGGTCCACAGAAACAGAATCTCTTCTCCCGAACGGCCTGAAACGCCTCGCTTCAAGTCCCGCCTTTTCTCCCGTGTCAAGGTGATGTCACCAAGAAACACATTTTAGTTCGATCCGTTGATTGTCTATGTGTGTGCTGTAAAAACATGTAGGTGTTGAAAGGACCATCACATCCGTGGACATCACGCAGAGCTGACATACTTCACATAGCTTATATAACTAGAAAATGCATTTCCCGCTGAAAATGCATGTAAATGCTGATAGCTGACATTAATTGCAAAGCACTGCTGAAAATGCAGAAAGTGAAATGACTCGCCTAAAAATGTTAAAGCTCAAGGCCACTGCTCTGCTGAAAAACCTTGAAGTTGGAATGTAGAGCTGGAAGAGCTGGAAGCTGAACTGCAGCGCCTGAAGAGGCTAAGAGCTGAAATACACTGCTACATACTGTAATACTGTCGTACTACATACATACATACTGTAATACTGTCATACTACATACATGCATGCTGTAATACTGTCATACTACATACATGCATGCTGTAATACTGTCGTACTACATACATGCATGCTGTAATACTGTCGTACTACATGCATACATGCTGTAATACTGTCGTACTACACACATACATACTGTAATACTGTCGTACTACATACATACATACTGTAATACTGTCGTACTACATACATACATGCTGTAATACTGTCGTACTACACACATACATACTGTAATACTGTCGTACTACACACATACATACTGTAATACTGTCATACTACATACATACATACTGTAATACTGTCATACTACTTACATACATACTGTAATACTGTCGTACTACATGCATGCATGGTGTAATACTGTCGTACTACATGCATGCATGCTGTAATACTGTCGTACTACATGCATACATGCTATAATAGAAAGAAAGAAAGAAAGAAAGATATTCCTTTATTAGTCCCACAGTGGGGAAATTCAGTTTTACACTCTGTTGTTCACAGTACACAGTACATAGTACATATACATGTCAATGGAGAGATGTCAGAGTGAGGGGGCTGCTCCTGACAAGCGCCCAGAGCAGTTGGGGGTTTGGTGCCTTGCCCAGGGGCACCTCGGCAGTGCCCAAGAGGTAAACTGGCACCTCTCCAGCAACCAGTTGGTCTTGGTCCATGGGGGATTTGAACCCGGGTCCTCCACATCCTAACCCAAGTCCTTACGGACTGAGCTACTGCCGCCCCCCGTATGTGTGTACTGTCGTATTGTGTAATACTGTCGTATTACACACATACATACTGTAATACTCTCATACTACATACATACATGCTGTAATACTGTCAAAAGTGGTAAATGTGAATTTTCCTGACTAAGCGGAAAGAAGAAATGAGATGAACTGTATGTTAAACACTGAGAGAGAGAGAGCTGTCTCCCTTGTCCTGGACTAGACCAGGTCCAGCCTCCCTTCCTCTCTTATCCTGGACTAGACCAGGTCCAGCCTCACTGTCTCCCTTGTCCTGGACTAGACCAGGTCCAGCCTCCCTTCCTCTCTTATCCTGGACTAGACCAGGTCCAGCCTCACTGTCTCCCTTGTCCTGGACTAGACCAGGTCCAGCCTCCCTTCCTCTCTTATCCTGGACTAGACCAGGTCCAGCCTCGGTGTCTCCCTTGTCCTGGACTACACCAGGTCCAGCCTCGGTGTCTCCCTTGTCCTGGACTACACCAGGTCCAGCCTCGCTCTCTCTTGTCCTGGATTCATTCATTCTGCTTCAGTGAAACAGCCTCCTGCTTTGATAGATTCTGTTTCTCTTGTTGTTGTTCAACTTCAGGATTAAATGTTTAAGGATGGATTCTAATACTGCACCAACACTCTCAGATACACAATAATGTATACCACAGTAAACCATGTATAATGTCAGGTATACTATATGGTATATTACAGTGAACTACAATGTCAGGTATACTATAAGGTATACCACAGTAAACTATGTATAATGTCAGGTATACTATATGGTATATTACAGTGAACTACAATGTCAGGTATACTATAAGGTATACCACAGTAAACTATGTATAATGTCAGGTATACTATAAGGTATACCACAGTAAACTATGTATAATGTCAGGTATACTATATGGTATATTACAGTGAACTACAATGTCAGGTATACTATAAGGTATACCACAGTAAACTATGTATAATGTCAGGTATACTATAAGGTATACCACAGTAAACTATGTATAATGTCAGGTATACTATACGGTATACTACAGTGAACTACAATGTCAGGTATACTATACGATATACTACAGTGAACTATAATGTAGATTTGTATTGATGTTTATCTACCTTTTCTCCGTCCGTCTTGTTGTCCAGGTCGATTCTGTCGGAGACTTGTTGAGCTCGCTCTGCCTCCTTACAGTCACGTTCAAACCGACGTTTGCTCTAAAAACAACACAATTACAACAATGAGTAAACAACAAATCAACAAAGACATAAAAACTAAATCATTACTGTTTGACCTCTTTTACTGCCAGGCACTCTGTCTGAACACAAATTGATAAAATTGAGTTTGTTTTTTTTAATGTCATTTTGTTCTGATGTGTATATGTGTGTGTTGGTGAGCGGGGCCAAATGACACTCACAGATTCCAGCTGTTTCCAGGAGCCCTCAATGTGCTGCTGGGCACGGCGGCCATCTTGGAAATGCTGCGAACAAAATACAAACTGGTAACCACTCGAGTCAAACTCAGCTCAAGCTTACCAATGAATTCTGAGAAAATGTTTTTGAAGCAGTCCCCGAACAAGGACTTTAGTGTGTTTAATGTTAAACGTTGTGTAATGTGTGTCTTCTTCCTCTCTCTACTCTATAAATTATAATTACATTACATTAATGACCTCGCAATGGCTGCTCTACGACTCCTCAACGATGGCTAAACGACTGCTCAAAAACATCTCAACGACTGCTCAACAACCCCTCAACGACCGCTCAACAACTGCTCAACAACCCTCAACAACTACTCAGTGACTGCTCCACGACTGCTCAACAACCCTCAACGACATCTCAACGACTGCTCAACAACCCCTCAACGACCGCTCAATGACTGCTCAACGACTGCTCAACAACCCTCAACGACATCTCAACGACTGCTCAACAACCCCTCAACAACCCCTCAACGACTGCTCAACGACTGCTCAACAATCCTCAACAACATCTCAACGACTGCTCAACAAGATCTCAACAACCGCTCAATGACTGCTACACGACTACTCAACGACTGCTCAACAACCGCTCAATACAACCCTAACCCTAACCCTAACAACTGCTCAATGACTGCTCAACAACCGCTCAATGACTGCTAAACGACTGCTCAATGACCGCTCAACGACCGCTCAATGACTGCTCAACAACCCTCAACAACCGCTCAACGACATCTCAACGACTGCCCAACAACCCCTCAACGACTACTCAACAACCCTCAACAACATCTCAACGACTGCTCAACAACATCTCAGTGACTGCTCAACAACCGCTCAATGACTGCTAAATGACTACTCAACGACTGCTCAACAACCGCTCAATGACTGCTAAATGACTACTCAACGACTGCTCAACAACCGCTCAATACAACCCTAACGACCGCTCAATGACTGCTCAACAACCGCTCAATGACTGCTAAACGACTGCTCAATGACTGCTCAACGACCACTCAATGACTGCTCAATGACTGCTCAATGACCGCCCAATGACCGCTCAATGACTGCTCAATGACTGCTCAATGACTGCTCAACGACTGCTCAACGACCGCTAAATGACTGCTCAATGACCGCTCAATGACTGCTCAACAACTGTTCAACGACTGCTCAATGACCGCTCAATGACTGCTCAACGACCGCTCAATGACTGCTCAACGACTGCTCAATGACTGCTCAACAAACTACCTACTACTTTGCTTAGTTTTACTCTTTCTGATCAGATGATAAGAAGCAGGCTAATCCATAGAACATCAAAACAAAAGCCTTTTCAAGTGTCCATTAACTCTGGTTCTCTCAATTTGCAGGATCAGCTGTTTGTATAAAATGAAATTAAAAAGTAATATTTAACCTGAGAAAAAAGCATTTTATACCATTTGTCAGACATCCTCCTCTGTTTAACATCAGTTGTTTGTTTTTTAATTTAAAAAATTCAGTTCATATTATGTCTGCTTTTAATTTGTAAAGTGGGGATTTAGTCTTATTTCCTGTTTTGGTTGTTTTTGTACATATTTGTATTTATTCAGATGAAAACTACTGATCCTACATACTACAGCTTCTACATTACTTCCACCCAGCAGCTCTGGACACTGGAGTGTGTGTCAACGACCCAGTTTTGACTGTGTGTGTGTGTGTGTGTGTGTGTGTGTCTTCCTGCAGCTGTTTATGAGACATCAGAAAAAATGAATGAGAAAGAAACCCTCCTGCACTCTGATTGGCCCGGCAGTGGTCTGTTTAAATTGTGTGGTGTTCAGGTCAACTACTTAACCTCATATAAAGTAGGTAACCATAGCAACAGGACTGAAGCTTTGGTGAACTGACTGGTGAAATTAACTAACCACTAACCAGACTCCCTTTAAAACTTGGAGGATTTAAACCAGGAAAGAAGACGTCAAATACAAGTTGTCGAAAATGCTATTTATCATGATTATTTTCAGTGACAGTATGTATGTGTTGTACTGTAACAGAGCATGTCACTGACAAACAATCATCGGACACCCGGCGCACAGCGCAGCTCAGCTGTCATCACTTGTTTCAGACCGACGCAGTTCATTTCCACACCCAGAGCCCACGTGGTGTAAGGAGCAGATGTATTGGCACTCATCTGTGCGCCCATGGGTGTGTTGGTCTTAAAATGAGGTGTGGTCAGGTGCTGAGTTGGTGCATTGCTATCTTGAGGCAGCAGAAAGCGACTGTGTCATTAAGCAACAGAAACCTGGTCTTACGTGTGGCGCAGTATTTGCTATTTAAAGGGTTCATTATTTCGATGGGAAGCTGAGTCTACAGGCAGTTTTCGAACTCACTGTGCTTGTTTCACACAGGGACGCAGCTCCGCCTCCTCACGGAACCACGCTGCCAAATCAGAGCTTTCATTTCTGGCCAGGAAACAATCTGCAGCGTTCTCAGTGTACGGACCACCTCTCCAACAGTGGCTGAAAGTGTATGGACCGCCTCTCCAACAGTGGCTGAAAGTGTATGGACCGCCTCTCCAACAGTGGCTGTAAGTGTATGGACCGCCTCTCCAACAGTGGCTGAAAGTGTATGGACCGCCTCTCCAACAGTGGCTGTAAGTGTATGGACCGCCTCTCCAACAGTGGCTGAAAGTGTATGGACCGCCTCTCCAACAGTGGCTGAAAGTGTATGGACCACCTCTCCAACAGTAGATGAAAGCGTATGGACCACCTCTCCAACAGTAGATGAAAGTGTATGGACGCCTTTCCAACAGTGGCTGAAAGTCTACAGCACCTCTGGGTGACTCGGTGACATCATTACATGGGACATCAGCACCAGACCAGAACCCCATTGGTCAGATGGGGATAGTGTGTGTTATGTGTGTGTGTGTGTGTGTGTGTGTGTGTTAGGGTGTGTGTGTTAGTGTCTTAGCATTTAGTGTGTGTGTGTGTGTGTGTGTTAATGTGTGTGTGTTAGTGTGTGTTAAGATAAGATAAGATAAGATATTCCTTTATTAGTCCCACAGTGGAGAAATTCACATATTACAGCAGCTAAGTGGATAGTGCAATAAAAAAGCAGAATAGATTTAAAACAGTATTAATACAAATAAAATAAAATAGTATATACATAACAGAAAAGTAAAGCTAAAAATATGTCAGCATATCAATAAATAATTGTCCAGTTACTATAATTTGTGCAGATGATATAATTGCACATAGGTGTTTGTTATTGCTCTTGTGTCCGGTCAGTTTGTTGTGAGTGTTTATGTGGTCTACTGGGAGCAGTGCTGGTTGTGAATGTGTATGTGGTCTACTGGGAGCAGTGCTGGTTGTGAATGTGTATGTGGTCTACTGAGAGCAGTGCTGGTTGTGGATGTGTATGTGGTCTACTGGGAGCAGTGCTGGTTGTGAATGTGTATGTGGTCCACTGGGAGCAGTGCTGGTCGTGGATGTGTATGTGGTCTACTGAGAGCAGTGCTGGTTGTGAATGTGTATGTGGTCTACTGGGAGCAGTGCTGGTTGTGGATGTGTATGTGGTCTACAGGGAGCAGTGCTGGTTGTGGATGTGTATGTGGTCTACTGGGAGCAGTGCTGGTTGTGGATGTGTATGTGGTCTACTGGGAGCAGTGCTGGTTGTGGATGTGTATATGGTCTACTGGGAGCAGTGCTGGTTGTGAATGTGTATGTGGTCTACTGGGAGCAGTGCTGGTTGTGAATGTGTATGTGGTCTATTGGGAGCAGTGCTGGTTGTGAATGTGTATGTGGTCTATTGGGAGCAGTGCTGGTTGTAGAGTCTAACAGCTGCAGGCAGGAAGGACCTTCTGTAACGCTCCTTCGTACACTTAGGGTGTAGCAGCCTCCCACTGAAGGAGCTCTCCAGAGCTCTGATGGTGTCTTTCATGGGGTGGGAGTCCTTCTCCATCATGGATGACAGCTTAGCCATCATCCTCCTCTCTCCCACCACCTGTACTGGGTCCAGAGAGCCTCCCAGGACAGAGCTGGCCCTTTTGATAATCTTATCCAGCTTCTTCTTGTCTGCAGCTGTGATGCTGCTGCCCCAGCAAACCACTCCATAAAATATGGCTGATGCCACCACGGTGTCATAAAATGTTTTCAGGAGTGTCCCCTGCACTCCAAAAGACCTCAGTCTCCTGAGCAGATACAGTCTGCTCTGGCCTTTTTTATGGAGTTCAGAAGAATTTGTAGTCCACTCCAGTTTATTGTTCAGGTGAACACCCAGGTATTTATAAGATATCACCATCTCAATGTCTGATCCCTGGATGTTCACCGGTGTTGGAGGGGGATGAGTTCACCTGCAGAAATCCACCACCAGCTCTTTATTTTTCCCCGCGTTGATCTGGAGGTGGTTCCGCAGGCACCAGTCCACCAAGTCCTGGGAAAGTTCTCTGTACTCCCCATCGTCCCCATCAATGATGAGGCCGACAATAGCAGAGTCATCAGAGAACTTCTGCAGGTGGCAGGTTGGTGAGTTGTAGGAGAAGTCTCTAGTGTAGAGCGTGAAGAGGAACAGAGCCAGAACCGTTCCCTGCGGGGCCCCCACACTGCAGACCACCGTGTCGGAAGTGAAGTCCCGTGTCCTCACATACTGTGGGGGCGGTTTGTGAGGTAGTCCAGTATCCAGGATGTTAGATGGTTATTTACCCCTGCAATCTCCAGTTTGTCCCCCAGAAGTGTCGGCTGGATGGTAGTGAAAGCACTGGAGAAATCAAAGAACGTGATCCTCACAGTGTTCCCAGGTTTCTCCAGGTGAGACAGAGCTCGGTCTAACAGGAAGATGACGGCATCGTCCACCCCAATGCCAGGTTGATAAGCAAACTGTAGTGGGTCCATGGATGGACTCAGCACAGGGCGGAGATGTTGGAGGACCAGGCGCTCCAGGGCCTTCATCAGGTGGGATGTTAATGCCACCGGCCTGAAGCTGCTGGGGTCCTTGGGGTGTGGGGTCTTGGGCACAGGTACCACGCAGGATGTCTTCTATAGTTGTGGTACCTTCCTCAGCCTCAGGCTCAGGTTGAATAGGTGTCCAAAAGTCCCACACAGCTGGTCTGCGCAGGACTTCAGGAGCCTGGAGCTGATGCCATCTGGATCTGTAGCCTTCCTCACATTCATCCTCTTAAACTGGTTCTTCACCTGAAGGGTTGTTAAGGACAAACTGGAGCAGGGGGGCTGTGTGTCAGAGGCAGTGGAGGGGGGTGGGGGAGCAGAGCTGAATAGTGGAGCAGAGGGGGGTTGACTGAAGGACGGGTCTGCTGAGGGTAGAGCTGGAGCCGTAGGTGGATCTGTAGGTGTCGATGGAGGTGTTGGTGTAGTGGGGGGGCTGGTGTTGAGCTGAAGGTGGTGAAGGAGGAGGAGGGGCACTGTATTGAAGTGGTAGATGAAGGGGGTTGCAGCAGGACTGGGCCAGGGGAGGGACAGGTGACTCATCGAACCTGTTGAAGTAGTGGTTCAAATCATTCACCCACTTTAGGTCTCCCACAGCCTTGGAGTCTGGTTTCTTGTGGCCTGAGATGGTTTTTAAGCCTTTCCAGACTCCACTGATGTTGTTCTGCTGCAACTGTTCCTCCATCTTCCTCCTGTAGCTGTTCTTGCCCTCCCTAATTTTTCTCCTGAGCTCCCTCTGTACAGCCTTCAGCTCCTCCTTATTTCCTGATTTAAAGGCCCTCTTCTTCTCCTTAAGGAGGGCTTTTATATCAGGATTAATCCAAGGTTTGTTGTTGGAAAAACATCTTACCGTCCTGGTTGGTACGGTGTTTTCCACACAGAAGTTTATGTAGTCCGTGATGCAGCCAGTCAGTCCATCTATATCCTCCCCATGAGAGTCCCAGAGTTCCTCCCACACTGTTGTGCTGAAACAGTCCTGCAGAGCTTCCTCAGCTTCTTTGGACCATGTGCTCACTGTGCGGGAGACGGCTGGTTCTCTGTGTGCCAGGGGTCTGTACACAGGCTGGAGATGAACCAGGTTGTGGTCTGATCTTCCCGGGGGGCGGGAGGGGGGATGATGTGTATGCCTCCTTGCAGTTGGCATACAATAAATCCAGAATTTTACTGCCCCGTGTGCAGCATGAAACATACTGGGTGAATGTTGGTAGAGTGGAGGACAGAGAGACATGATTAAAGTCGCCAGAGACCAGGAGGACGGCCTGAGGGTGCTGTGTCTGCAGCCTGCTAGTGACTGAATAGACCACATCACAAGCTGTGTCCCCCTTAGCAGAGGGGGGAACATACACAGCCATCATAATAACATGTGTAAATTCCCTCGGTAAATAATACGGCCTCATAGTAACGGCCACCAACTCGATGTCCTTGCTGCAGTGTTGTTCTTTAACAGTGATGTGACCAGGGTTACACCATCTATCATTCACAAACACCGCCAGTCCTCCTCCTTTCCTCTTACCACTGTCTCTCGTCCTGTCTGCCCGCACCAACTTAAACCCGTCCAGCTCCGTCACCGTGTCCGTGGTCTCCGCCGTCAGCCACGTCTCGGTGAACACCATGATGCTGCACTCCCGGTACTCCCGCTGATGTCAGGTCAGTGCCGCCAGCTCGTCCATCTTGTTGGGGAGAGATCTCACATTCCCCATCAAGACAGACGGAAGGACTGGTCTGTATTTCATCCAACTTGCGCGACGCTGAGCTCCAGCCCGGCATCCCCTTCTTCTCCTCTTTATCTCCGGGGGAACCGGGGGAACAACGGGTCTCTCCTCGGGGTGCAGCAGCGCTGTGTTGCGGAGCGCCAACAGCTGATCCCTGGTGTAAACAATGGGTCTGCTCGTTGGGTCCCCGCACACGGACATAAACATTGTAAAAAGTAACAGAAAAGTTACGACCAAAACTGCTGCTTTGGTCTCCATAATGCCAGAAAAGACGGTAGAATTAAAGGACATAATATTGAC
>CAMQGK010000010.1:57500-182500 GCA_947000775.1 Pterois miles
TGTGTGTGTGTGTGTGTGTGTGTGTTGTGTTGTGTGTGTGTGTGTGTGTGTTAGTGTGTATGTTAGGATGTGTGTGTTAGTGTGTGTGTTTGGAAGTGTGTGTTTGTTTGTGTCTGTGTGTGTTTTATGTGTGTGTGTGTGTGTGTGAGTGTTTGTTAGTGTGTGTGTGTGTGTGTGTTAGTGTGTGTGTTAGGATGTGTGTGTGTGTGTGTGTGTGTGTGTGTTAGGATGTGTGTGTTAGGATGTGTGTGTTAGTGTGTGTGTTTGTTAGTGTGTGTGTGTGTGTGTTAAGATGTGTGTGTTTGTTAGTGTGTGTGTTAGTGTGTGTATGTGTGTGTGTTAGTGTGTGTGTGTGTTAGTATGTGTGTTTGTTAGTGTGTGTGTGTGTGTGTGTGTGTTAGTGTGTGTATTAATGTGTATCTGTGTGTATTAGTGTGTGTGTATTAGTGTGTGTGTATTAGTGTGTATTTGTGCGTGTATTAATGTGTATCTGTGTGTGTATTAATGTGTATCTGTGTGTGTATTAGTGCGTATTAGTGTGTGTGTATTAGCGTGTGTATTAGTGTGTATTAGTGTGTGTGTATTACTGTGTATTAGTGTGTGTGTATTTGTGTGTGTATTAGTGCGTGTGTATTAGTGTGTGTAAGTGTGTGTATTAGTGTGTGTGTATTACCGTGTGTGTATTAGTTTGTATTTGTGTGTGTGTATTAATGTGTGTTTACTGACCGTCTTCCTCTCCGTCTTCACTTCCTGTGTGTATTAGTGTGTTTATTAGTGTATATTAGTGTGTGTGTGTATTAGTGTGTATTAGTGTGTGCGTATTAGTGTGTGTGTATTAGTGTGCGTTACTGACCGTCTTCCTCTCCGTCTTCACTTCCTGTGTGTATTAGCGTGTGTGTATTAGTGTGTATTAGTGTGTGTGTATTAGTGTGTGTGTATTAGTGTGTGTGTATTAGCGTGTGTGTATTAGTGTGTGTGTATTAGTGTGCGTTACTGACCGTCTTCCTCTCCGTCTGCCCTTCCTGTGTGTATTAGCGTGTGTGTATTAGTGTGTATTAGTGTGTGCGTATTAGCGTGTGTATTAGTGTGTGTTTACTGACCGTCTTCCTCTCCATCTTCACTTCTTGTGTGTATTAGTGTGTGTGTATTAGTGTGTGTGTATTAGCGTGTGTGTATTAGTGTGTGTGTATTAGTGTGCGTTACTGACCGTCTTCCTCTCCGTCTTCACTTCCTGTGTGTATTAGTGTGTGTGTATGAGTGTGTGTGTATTAGCGTGTGTGTATTAGTGTGCGTTACTGACCGTCTTCCTCTCCGTCTTCACTTCCTGTGTGTATTAGTGTGTGCGTATTATTGTGTGTGTATTAGTATGCGTTACTGACCGTCTTCCTCTCCGTCTTCACTTCCTGTGTGTATTAGTGTGTGTTTACTGACGTCTTCCTCTTCGTCTTCATTTCCTGTGTGTATTAGCGTGTGTGTATTAGTGTGTGTGTGTTAGTGTGTGTGTATTAGTGTGTGTGTATTAGCGTGTGTGTATTAGTGTGCATTACTGACCGTCTTCCTCTCCGTCTTTACTTCTTGTGTGTATTAGCGTGTGTGTATTAGTGTGTGCGTGTTAGTGTGTGTGTATTAGTGTGCGTTACTGACCGTCTTCCTCTCAGTCTTCACTTCCTGTGTGTATTAGTGTGTGTGTATTAGTGTGTGTGTGTATTAGTGTGTGCGTATTAGCGTGTGTATTAGTGTGTGTGTGTATTAGTGTGTGTTACTGATCGTCTTCTTCTCCGTCTTCACTTCCTGTGTGTATTAGCGTGTGTATTAGTGTGTGTGTATTAGTGTGTGTGTATTAATGTGTGTGTATTAGTGTGTGTGTGTATTAGTGTGCGTTACTGACCATCTTCCTCTCCGTCTTCACTTCCTGTGTATTAGTGTGTGCGTATTAGTGTGTGTGTATTAGTGTGCGTTACTGACCATCTTCCTCTCCGTCTTTACTTCCTGTGTATCAGGGCGTCTTTACCGCCCTGTGGGGGCGGCAGTAGCTCAGTCTGTAGGGAGTTGGCTTGGGAACCGGAGGGTCACCGGTTCAACTCCCGACATGGACCAAAAACTGAGTGTGAACTGGTAGCTGGAGAGGTGCCAGTTTACCTCTTGGGCACTGCCGAGGTGCCCCTGAGCAAGGCACCAAACCCCCAACTGCTCGGGGCGCTTGTCAGGAGCAGCCCCCTCACTCTGACATCTCTCCATTTGATGCATGTATATGGGTCATGTTTGTGCATGTGTGTCTCGGGTCTGCATGTACCGTGTATAAGTAAAACAACAGAGTGTAAAAATTGAATTTCCCCATTGTGGGACAAATAAAGGAATATCTTCTTCTTCTTCTTCTTCTTGTGTATTAGTGTGTGCGTATTAGCGTGTGTATTAGTGTGCGTTACTGACTTTCTTCCTCTCCGTCTTCACTTCCTGTGTGTATTAGTGTGTGTGTATTAGCGTGTGCGTATTAGCGTGTGTGTATTAGTGTGCGTTACTGACCGTCTTCCTCTCCGTCTTCACTTCCTGTGTGTATTAGCGTGTGTGTATTAGTGTGTGTGTATTAGTGTGCGTTACTGACTGTCTTCCTCTCCGTCTTCACTTCCTGTGTGTATTAGCGTGTGTGTATTAATGTGTATTAGTGTGTGTGTATTAGTGTGCGTTACTGACTGTCTTCCTCTCCGTCTTCACTTCCTGTGTGTATTAGCGTGTGTGTATTAATGTGTATTAGTGTGTGTGTATTAGTATGTGTATTAGTGTATGTTTACTGACCGTCTTCCTCTCTGTCATCACTTCCTGTGTGTATTAGTGTGTGTGTATTAGTGTGTGCGTATTAGCGTGTGTATGTATTAGTGTGCGTTACTGACCGTCTTCCTCTCCGTCTTCACTTCCTGTGTGCATTAGCGTGTGTGTATTAGTGTGTATTAGTGTGTATGTATTAGTGTGTGCATATTAGCGTGTGTGTATTAGCGTGTATTAGTGTGTGTGTATTAGTGTGTGCGTATTAGCGTTTGTGTATTAGTGTGCGTTACTGACCGTCTTCCTCTCCGTCTTCACTTCCTGTGTGTATTAGTGTGTGCGTATTAGTGTGTGTGTATTAGTGTGCGTTACTGACCGTCTTCCTCTCCGTCTTCACTTCCTGTGTGTATTAGCGTGTGTGTATTAGTGTGTATTAGTGTGTTTGTATTAGCGTGTATATTAGTGTGTGTTTACTGACCGTCTTCCTCTCCGTGATCACTTCCTGTGTGTATTAGTGTGTGTGTATTAGTGTGTGCGTATTAGCGTGTGTGTATTAGTGTGTGTTTACTGACCGTCTTCCTCTCCGTCTTCACTTCCTGTGTGTATTAGCATGTGTGTATTAGTGTGTATTAGTGTGTGTGTGTTAGTGTGTGTGTATTAGTGTGTGTATTAGCGTGTGTGTATTAGTGTGCATTACTGACCGTCTTCACTTCTTGTGTGTATTAGCATGTGTGTATTAGTGTGTATTAGTGTGTGTGTGTGTTAGTGTGTGTGTATTAGTGTGTGTATTAGCGTGTGTGTATTAGTGTGCATTACTGACCGTCTTCACTTCTTGTGTGTATTGGCGTGTGTGTATTAGTGTGTATTAGTGTGTGCGTATTAGCGTGTGTGTATTAGTGTGCGTTACTGACCGTCTTCCTCTCCGTCTTCACTTCCTGTGTATTAGTGTGTGCGTATTAGTGTGTGTGTATTAGTGTGCGTTACTGACCGTCTTCCTCTCCGTCTTCACTTCCTGTGTGTATTAGCGTGTGTGTATTAATGTGTATTAGTGTGTGTGTATTAGCGTGTGTATTAGTGTGTGTTTACTGACCGTCTTCCTCTCCGTCATCACTTCCTGTGTGTATTAGTGTGTGTATTAGTGTGTGCGTATTAGCGTGTGTGTATTAGTGTGTATTAGTGTGTGTGTATTAGTGTGTGTGTATTAGCGTGTGTGTATTAGTGTGCATTACTGACCGTCTTCCTCTCCGTCTTCACTTCTTATGTGTATTAGCATGTGTGTATTAGCGTGTGTGTATTAGTGTGTGCGTATTAGCGTGTGTATTAGTGTGCGTTACTGACCGTCTTCCTCTCCGTCTTCACTTCTTGTGTGTATTAGCGTGTGTATATTAGCGTGTGTGTATTAACGTGTGCGTGTTAGTGTGTGTGTATTAGTGTGCGTTACTGACCGTCTTCGTCTCCGTCTTCACTTCCTGTGTGTATTAGCGTGTGTGTATTAGTGTGTATTAGTGTGTCTGGCGCCGCGTGACTGGCCGCCTGTTACAGCAGCTCCTGCTCATTCTCGAGCTTTTCTCTTTAAAAACTTTTTAATCTTTTCTTTCAAGAGTCAGAACTATGTCCTATAATTCTACTGTTTTTTCTGGAATTATGGAGACCAAAACAGCAGTTTTGGTCGTAACTTTTCACCACTTTCCACGATGTTTACGTCCGTGTGCGGGGACCCGACGAGCAGATCCATTGTTTACACCAGGGATCAGCTGTTGGCGCTCCGCAACACAGCGCTGCTTCTCCCAGAGGAAAGACCCGCTGTTCCCTCGGTTCCTCTGGAGATAAAGAGGAGAAGAAGAGGATGTCGGGCTGGAGCTCAGCGTCGCGCACAGAGGATGAAATACAGACCAGTCCTCCCGTCTGTTTTGATGGGGAATGTGCGATCTCTCCCCAACAAGATGGACGAGCTGGCGGCGCTGATCCGACATCAGAGGGAGTACCGGGAGAGCAGCATGATGGTGTTCACCGAGACGTGGCTGACGGAGGCGACCACGGACACGGTGACAGAGCTGGACGGGTTTAAGTTGGTGCGGGCGGACAGGACGAGAGACAGTGGTAAGAGGAAAGGAGGAGGTCTGGCGGTGTTTGTGAATGATAGATGGTGTAACCCTGGTCACATCACTGTTCAAGACCAACACTGCAGCAGGGACATCAAGTTGGTGGCTGTTAGTATGAGGCCGTATTATTTACCGGGGGAATTTACACGTTATTATGATGGCTGTGTATGTTCCCCCCTCTGCTAACGGTGACACAGCTTGTGATGTCGTCTATTCAGTCATTAGCAGGCTGCAGACGCAGCACCCTCAGGCCCTCCTCCTGGTCTCTGGAGACTTTAATCATGTCTCTCTGTCCTCCACTCTACCAACTTTCACCCAGTATGTTTCATGCTGCACACGAGACAATAAAATCCTGGACTTATTGTATGCTAACTGCAAGGAGGCATACACATCAACCCCCCTCCCCCCTGGGAAGATCAGACCACAACCTGGTTCATCTCCAGCCTGTGTACAGACCCCTGGTACACAGAGAACCAGCCGTCTCCCGCACAGTGAGGACATGGTCCAAAGAAGCTGAGGAAGCTCTGCAGGACTGTTTCAGCACAACAGTGTGGGAGGAACTCTGGGACTCTCATGGGGAGGATATAGATGGACTGATGGGCTGCATCACGGACTACATAAACTTCTGTGTGGAAAACACCGTACCAACCAGGACGGTAAGGTATTTTTCCAATAACAAACCCTGGATTAATCCTGATATAAAGGCCCTCCTTAAGGAGAAGAAGAGGGCCTTTAAGTCAGGAAACAAGGAGGAGCTGAAGGCTGTTCAGAGGGCTCTAAGGAGGAAAATCAGGGAGGGGAAGAACAGCTACAGGAGGAAGATGGAGGAACAGTTGCAGCAGAACAACATCAGTGGAGTCTGGAAAGGCCTAAAAACCATCTCAGGCCACAAGAAGCCAGACTCCAAGGCTGTGGGAGACCTAAAGTGGGTGAATGATTTGAACCATTACTTTAACAGGTTCAATGAGTCACCTGCCCCTCCCCCGGCCCAGTCCACCCTGCTGCAACCCCCCCATCCATCTACCACTTCAAGACAGTGCCCCCCTCCTCCTCCTTCACCACCTTCAGCTCAACAATAGCCCCCCCACTGACACCAACACCTCCATTGACACCTACGGCTCCAGCTCTACAACATAGTCAACCCCCCTCTGCTCCACTACTCAGCCCTGACCCCCCACCAACCCCCTCCTCTGCCTCTGACACACAGCCCCCCTACTCCAGTTTGTCCTTCACAACACTTCAGGTGAAGAACCAGTTCAAGAAGATGAACGTGAGGAAGGCTACGGGTCCAGATGGCATCAGCTCCAGGCTCCTGAAGTCCTGCGCAGACCAGCTGTGTGGGACTTTTGGACATCTATTCAACCTGAGCCTGAAGCTGAGGAAGGTACCACAACTGTGGAAGACATCCTGCGTGGTACCTGTGCCCAAGACCCCACACCCCAAGGACCCCAGCAGCTTCAGGCCGGTGGCACTAACATCGCACCTGATGAAGGCCCTGGAGCGCCTGGTCCTCCAACATCTCCGCCCTGTGGTGAGTCCATCCATGGACCCACTGCAGTTTGCCTATCAACCTGGCATTGGGGTGGACGATGCCGTCATCTTCCTGTTGGACCGAACTCTGTCTCACCTGGAGAAACCTGGCAGCACTGTGAGGATCATGTTCTTTGATTTCTCCAGTGCTTTCACTACCATCCAGCCGACACTTCCGGGGGACAAACTGGAGACTACAGGGGTAGATCACCATCTAACATCCTGGATACTGGACTACCTCACAAACCGCCCACAGTATGTGAGGACACAGGACTTCACCTCCGACACGGTGGTCTGCAGTGTGGGGGCCCCGCAAGGAACGGTTCTGACACGGTGGTCTGCAGTGTGGGGGTTCCTCAGGGAACGGTTCTGGCTCCGTTCCTCTTCACGCTCTACACTGCAGACTTCTCCTACAACTCACCAACCTGTCACCTGCAGAAGTTCTCTGATGACTCTGCTATCGTCGGCCTCATCACTGATGGGGACGATGGGGAGTACAGAGAACTTTCCCAGGACTTCGTGGACTGGTGCCTGCAGAACCACCTCCAGATCAACGCGGGGAAAACTAAAGAGCTGGTGGTGGATTTCCGCAGGCAAACTCATCCCCCTCCAACACCGGTGAACATCCAGGGATCAGACATTGAGATGGTGACATCTTATAAATACCTGGGTGTTCACCTGAACAATAAACTGGACTGGACTACAAATTCCTCTGCACTCCATAAGAAAGGCCAGAGCAGACTGTATCTGCTCAGGAGACTGAGGTCTTTTGGAGTGCAGGGGACACTCCTGAAAACATTTTATGACACTGTTGTGGCATCAGCCATGTTTTATGGAGTGGTTTGCTGGGGCAGCAGCATCACAGCTGCAGACAGGAAGAGGCTGGATAAGATTATCAAAAGGGCCAGCTCTGTCCTGGGATGCTCTCTGGACACAGTGCAGGTGGTGGGAGAGAGGAGGACGATGGCTAAGCTGTCATCCATGATGGAGAAGGACTCCCACCCCATGAAAGACACCATCAGAGCTCTGGAGAGCTCCTTCAGTGACAGGCTGCTACACCCTAAGTGTACGAAGGAGCGTTACAGAAGGTCCTTCCTGCCTGCAGCTGTTAGACCCCACCAGCCTCTCCCGTAACCCCTCCACAACCAGCACTGCTCCCAGTAAACCACAATCACAGTCACATTCACAACAAACTCACCGGACATACGTGCAATAAGGACTCATGTGCAACTATGTCATCTGCTTGAATTATAGGAACCGGACAATTATTTATTGATATAAATGGACATACTTCTGGCTTTATTTTTATTTTTCTTATTTTTCATTTCTTTTTCTATTATGTATATACTAAATTATTACTTTTTTATTTGTATGAATATTGTTTTTAAATCTATGCTTATCTTCTATTGCACTATCCACTTGCTGCTGTAATGGGTAAATTTCCCCACTGTGGGACTAATAAAGGAATATCTTATCTTATCTTATCTTATCTTGTCTGTATTAGCGTGTGTATTAGTGTGTGCGTATTAGCGTGTGTGTATTAGTGTGTGTTTACTGACCGTCTTCCTCTCCGTCTTCACTTCCTGTGTGTATTAGCGTGTGTGTATTAGTGTGTATTAGTGTGTGTGTGTGTATTAGTGTGTGTATTAGCGTGTGTGTATTAGTGTGCGTTACTGACTGTCTTCACTTCTTGTGTGTATTGGCATGTGTGTATTAGTGTGTATTAGTGTGTGTGTATTAGTGTGTGCGTATTAGCGTGTGTGTATTAGTGTGCGTTACTGACCGTCTTCCTCTCCGTCTTCACTTCCTGTGTGTATTAGCGTGTGTGTATTAGTGTGTATTAGTGTGTGTGTGTGTATTAGTGTGTGTATTAGCGTGTGTGTATTAGTGTGCGTTACTGACCGTCTTCACTTCTTGTGTGTATTGGCATGTGTGTATTAGTGTGTGCGTATTAGCGTGTGTGTATTAGTGTGCGTTACTGACCGTCTTCCTTTCCGTCTTCACTTCCTGTGTGTATTAGCGTGTGTGTATTAGTGTGTGCGTATTAGCATGTGTATTAGTGTGCGTTACTGACCGTCTTCCTCTCCGTCTTCACTTCCTGTGTGTATTAGCATGTGTGTATTAGTGTGTATTAGTGTGTCTGTATTAGTGTGTGTATTAGTGTGTGTTTACTGACCGTCTTCCTCTCCGTCATCACTTCGTGTGTGTATTAGTGTGTGTGTGTATTAGTGTGTGCGTATTAGCGTTTGTGTATTAGTGTGCGTTACTGACCGTCTTCCTCTCCGTCTTCACTTCCTGTGTGTATCGCGTCAGCTCACACACGATCTGCGTGTTGAGGTTTTCGGCAAGTTCTTCTCTCTGAACGGCGAGTTCGTTCAGCTGACGGAGAGTCGCTGCAAACGCCAAACACCAGGTGTACCTGTAACAACCAATCAGAATCCAGCTGTATCTGTAACAGCCAATCAGAGTCCTTACAGCTGCTCTGTGTACACCATAAGGGGTGTACGTCACATCTATTCAGGGTGACTTTACGGCTCCTTCCTCCCGCTGAGTCGCTGTCTTTTTGTGTTTCTTGGACAGGATGTGACTGAAAGATATTTCATTATACATTGTATAACGACAATAAAGAGATTCTAACAAAAACACATTTATTCTTTTTTATGCTTATTTATTTATTTATTAATTTATTCCAGGAGAATAAAGGATAAAATATAAATACAGAAACATTTCTTATCAGCAGATTTATTTATTTACTTATTACATTTATTTATTTATTTCAGGAGACTAAAAGATTCTAAAGACGGAAACATACAGTATTTATTGATTTATTCCATGAGATTAAATGATAAAATATTAAGACAGAAACATGATGACTGACCTGTTGTCATCCTCTCTGCTTCTCTTAGGATGATACTTCTTAGACAGACTCCTGCAGAGACACAGGTGGAGCGAGACAGACAGGTAAGACAGGAAGGTAGACAGAGAGACAGAGAGAATGGGTGATACAGAAAGGGTGATGTAGCTGTGATGTCCAGGTGATGTAGCTGTGATGTCCAGGTGATGTAGCTGTGATGTCCAGGTGATGTAGCTGTGATGTCCAGGTGTCACAATCACTAGATCCTTGGTCATGTTTCATTTTCTGTCTCTTCATTTTCATTCTTTGTTTCACTTCCTGTTTTATTTTGTCATCACTAACATTCCTCTTGTTTCAGATCACTGAACTTCCTCGTGTGTCTCCACGCCTCCTGACCTACTTTTCATCGCTACACCTGTGTCTGATTGTAGCCCCGCCCCTGATTGTGTCCACCTGTTTGTCATTGATCACTCCCCCTCTAGTATATAATGTCTGTGATATACAGATGATGTAGCAGTGACATAGCTGTGACATACATGTGACATACAGGTGATGCCAGTACCTGATCTGTTTGGCGTAGCTCAGCTCAATGTCGGCTCTCTCTTTAACAAACTTGCTGTATCTCTCCAGGAAGTCGATTCCCCAGCTGGTGTGTTTCTCCAAGTTATCAAACTGATCCTGGAACAGAAAAATCAGTTTGCAAAGATTCATTGATCAGTGTATACGCTGATACATCTGTATGCTGTAGTTATCTATAGACACGATACATCTGGACGCTGTAGTTATCTATAGACACGATACATCTGTACGCTGTAGTTATCTATACACAGACACCTGTGCGCTGTGGTTATCTATAGACACAATACACCTGTACGCTGTAGTTATCTATAGACACGATACATCTGTACGCTGTGGTTATCTATACACAGACACCTGTATGCTGTGTTATCTATAGACACGATACATCTGTACGCTGTACTTATCTATAGACACGATACATCTGTACGCTGTGGTTATCTATAGACACGATACATCTGTACGCTGTGGTTATCTATAGACACAATACATCTGTACGCTGTAGTTATCTATAGACACAATACATCTGTACGCTGTAGCTATCTATAGACACGATACATCTGTACGCTGTAGTTATCTATAGACACGATACACCTGTACGCTGTGGGTATCTATAGACACGATACACCTGTACGCTGTGGTTATCTATAGACACAATACATCTGTACGCTGTAGTTATCTATAGACACGATACACCTGTACGCTGTAGATATCTATAGATACGATACATCTGTACACTGTAGTTATCGATAGATACGATATCATCTGTACACTGTGGTTATCTATAGATATGATACATCTGTATGTTGTAGTTATCTATAGACAGACACCTGTACACTGTGGTTATCTATAGATACGATACATCTGTACGCTGTAGTTATCTATAGACAGACACCTGTACGCTGTGGTTATCGAGAGATACGATACATCTGTACGCTGTAGCTATCTATAGACACGATACATCTGTACGCTGTAGTTATCTATAGACATGATACACCTGTACGCTGTGGGTATCTATAGACACGATACACCTGTACGCTGTAGATATCTATAGATACGATACGTCTGTACACTGTAGTTATCGATAGATACGATATCATCTGTACACTGTGGTTATCTATAGATACGATACATCTGTACGCTGTAGTTATCGATAGATACGATATCATCTGTACACTGTAGTTATCGATAGATACGATATCATCTGTACACTGTGGTTATCTATAGATACGATACATCTGTACGCTGTAGTTATCTATAGACACGATACACCTGTACGCTGTGGTTATCTATAGATACGATACATCTGTACGCTGTAGTTATCGATAGATACGATATCATCTGTACACTGTAGTTATCGATAGATACGATATCATCTGTACGCTGTGGTTATCGATAGATACGATACATCTGTACGCTGTAGCTATCTATAGACACGATACATCTGTACGCTGTAGTTATCTATAGACAGACACCTGTACGCTGTGGTTATCGATAGATACGATACATCTGTACGCTGTAGTTATCTATAGACAGACACCTGTACGCTGTGGTTATCGATAGATACGATACATCTGTACGCTGTAGCTATCTATAGACACGATACATCTGTACGCTGTAGTTATCTATAGACACGATACACCTGTACGCTGTGGGTATCTATAGACACGATACACCTGTACGCTGTAGTTCTCTATACATACCGATACACCTGTACGCTGTAGTTCTCTATACATACCAATACACCTGTACGCTGTAGTTCTCTATACACAGACAGGTTTTGGGTTATAATATGGTAAGGTTTAAGAAGAAGCTTAAATTATTTCTGTTTACTCCGCGACAATAATAGTGATTGTTTAGAGGTGAGATCTTGATTTATTTACTTATTTTTCTTTATCATTTTGAGAGTGTGATGTGACACTATAATTCCTTAGTTTGAAAAGAGGAAATGGAGAGTTACAGTTCCATTGTGCTGGTTGTAATGTTAATGTGGTTATTGTTGTACAGTATTTTTCGCACTATAAGGTGCACTTAAAATCGCCCCAACTGTTTAACTCAGACACTGATAACGAAGGATTTGATGGATTTGTGGAAGAGGAATGAACTGAAAAAAGAGTGTACTGTTTTGTATTTTATGTGTTACAACTGAAAAATGTTGAGATTTTATTGAAGTTTTTGAGTTATTAAATGAATTGAATGAAGTTTGACTTATCTGGCCATTCTGTTTTGCTTAGTGCGCCTTATAATCCAGTACGCCTTATAGTGCGAAAAATACGGTACTTTGAGCAGGTGTCCTTTTGTCTGTAGTTTGTGAATTGTTGTGAGCTTGTATGCTTATGTATTTTAATTAATGTTGTAATTTAAGCTGATGATTTGTGACCCCAGGAAGAGTAGCTGCTGTGAAAGGTCAGCAGCTAATGGGGATCTAATAAAGCAAACAAACAAACGATCACCTATATACTGTACTTATCAACGCGCTGACACCTGTACACTGTAATTGCCTATGCACACCGATATACCTGTACGCTGTAGTTATCTGTAGATATGTGGCGGCTGTGGCTCAGACGGTAGTGCAGGTCATTCAGCAATTGAAAGGTTGGTGGTTCAATCCCCAGCTGCTCGTCACATGTCGATGTGTCCTTGAGCAAGACACTTAACCCCAGATTCCTCTTGAAGGCATAGCCATGAGTGTGTGAATGAGTACCGTAGTATTGTGGACTTTAAGGTGCACTTAAAATCCTTAAATTTTCTCAAAAGTCGACAGTGCACCTTATATATGAATTCCGGTTGTGCTTACTGACCTCCTCGAACCAATTTTATGTGGTACAGGGCGCTCAAAAATCTGTCAAGATGTTTTATTGTGAGTCTGGTAAGCTTCGAAGCTGCACCGCTGGGTGGATTGTAGGAGCATTACAGTAACAGTAGTCAGGTGCCTGGTGGAGTAATACTACTGACAGCAGTCAGGCGCCTGGTGGAGTAATACTACTGACAGCAGTCAGGCGCCTGGTGGAGTAATACTACTGACAGTAGTCAGGCGCCTGGCCGAGTAATACCTACTGACAGTAGTCAGGCGCCTGGCGGAGTCATACGACTGACAGTAGTCCCATTCCTACATTTTGTTCAGAAATTATGTATGCAAAGTCAAAACTGTGTGAATGGGAGCAAGTTATTATATTGATTATTTATACTGATATACTGATATTTCTTAAGAAGATTTTAAAGCGCCCCTCCACTCTAACAGTGATGTCGCCAACTCTAAGCAGCACAATATACACCCATCATAAACTCAGAAAAAGTCTGAAAATAGCATAAAAAAACTGTGATACTGTGATAATAAACTGCAAAAGAAATCAAAAAGCGAAATCACATTTAACAGTTCACAGTCTGGTAACCCATTTAAAGATTAAATGAAGTCTGTAGCTGAAAATATGCAGAAGCAGCTGCATTTCAAATATGTATGTTTAAGATTTGAAGATTCTTTCCATTCTGGTACACTGTAAAAAATAAAAAAAGCTTAATATTTTTAAAAAAGTATAAGAAGTAGAAATCAAAGTTAAGCCATAGCAGGAATGTCCTTAAAGAGCTGAACAGTTTCATGGAAATGGAAAACAAAAAAATGATTACAAAAACAATAGTGTGATGAATCAACATTTACACTAATAAAGGTTAGAAGAGCACTAGTGTGAACGGTGCATTATCTAGTGTGAACGGTGCATTATCTAGTGTGAACGGTGCATTATCTAGTGTGAACGGTGCAACGTGCTGTGTAATAAAGGTAGGATCATACTAATGTGGATACTATCATATATAATATATAATACATAATATATCATATAATATAGTGTTGTTCGCAGCAGTTTCACAGTAACAAGTTCGGGTCGGACTGGGGGGGGGGGGGGGGTCGAGCGCTGCAGCATCATGGACGACGCAGAGCGCGAGTCACTGTCGTCACACACCGTGTTGCTATGGGAGAGCAGACAGAAGCACGAGGCCATGCGCGTGACACACACACACACACACACACACACACACACACACACACACACACGCCGCCCGGTTACCGGCTCTTCACCGAAAGGTTACCGGATAAACGGTCACAGCTGATGGCGTTGCCGGGTTACCCGGGTGCAGCAGGTGTGAACAGGTGTACGTACCCACAGCTCGGTGCCCCAGTTGCAGCTCATGGTGTCCGTTCTGCTCCTCGCTCTGCTCCGCCTCTCTGTACAGGTCCGACGATCACCGCGAGCTGCTGCCCGCCGCGCGCATCCTCCCCGACGCACACCGGCTGTCTGTCTGTCTGCTGCTTCACGCGGTACCGTTCTGTCCGTCCGTCCGTCTGTCCGTCCGTCTGTCTGTCTGCAGCACCACGAGAGCAGAGCACGCAGTCACGCGCGGCGCGTCTCCCCGGAGGACCCTTTGTCATCAGTGAGGAGATAATGAGATTGTGTGTGTGTGTGTGTACTGCGCATGCTCAAAAGCAGCCCCGCCCGGCTGTCACACAGAATAAAAAATAATACACAATAAACATGGAGGATGTACTACTAACAATAATAGTAGTACACGGTCAGTTCTTTCAGTAATCACATGTTCTACACCGCTGTCAGCAGTGACGCCATCACGCTTCACATCAGCTAGTTTCTGTTGATGTTTTCTGATATTTTATTATTGATGATTGAAAACTGAAATAAAAAAATCAGCTCCTGCTGTGTGCAGAAGTAAACCAAATAATAACAATGACGTGATGAGACTCATAATTATTCTATTTAACACAAACACGGCAACAGGAAATACAAATTATAGACGCAAATAAAATAATGGTTTTGATTAATTTTTATTTAACATAATTGTAATGTTAATAATTAAGTTGAATTTCTTCATAACAACAGAAATCAAACAGAATCTGAGCTGAACTTTGACCTCTACACTTCCACCAAAATAAAAGACCCAAACTCCAAACCAAACTTCCTGTTAGTTTCCTTTTCTAAAGTATTTGTACTACCATCAGTATTGTTAATACTACAGTACCAGTACTGTTACTACATCCTCTACACTGGACTGTTGCCATGGTGACCAGCAGGATGATGTCTCATGCCACACGGTTACTGACTGACATGAAGCTGCCAAAACAGGAAGTGAACATCACAAGAATGTTTCTGTATATCTGTCCATCTCCTGCTCATCCTCCACTCCTGCAGAGTAATAAATAATAATAAATAAAACTTCTGACTTCACAGTTCTGACATTTTTAAAATATATTTTAAAACATCTGCAAAACTTCAGGTGATCTGTCTCTCCTGTTTTCTCTTCTCCAACTCAGTGGCCATCTTTTGTCCAATCTCCCTGCTCTCCTGACTCTGTAGCAGCCAATCAGCATGAAGCTCAGCAGGAGGAAACAATTGACATCATCACCATCGTCGTCATCGTCGTCATCACACATGTCCACATATACAGAAACAGTGAGTGATGAACCACAGCTGAAGTTTAATCTCATGTTCAGTCTCAGTGAATGGCTCTACAAACTCGTATTGTGTATCACAACCTTGGATTTATAGAGAGAACTGGAACCAACATCCCGAATTTCCCTCCGTGGATTAATAAAGGTTCATCTTATCTTATCTTATCTTATCTCACTGGAGGTGGGGGTCGTTCATTCCTATCGGTGATCTTTCGCATAAAGTACCCAGATCATCTGATGATCTTCCTCATCCACTGGGCCCATAGAGCAGGTGCATTAGCATTTCCTTAAACCCCACCTCCCAGCCCTTGGTCTGGGTCTCCATTGACATAAACAAAGTAAAGAAATAACTCTGGATCCAGCTATTAATGTGTTTTACATCGTTTAGGACCTGATGATTTAAATCAGGACTATCAGAGTGTTTTACATCTTTTAGGGCCTGATGATTTATTCACTCATCTCATCTTCAACCGCTTATCTGGGGTCAGGTTGCGAGGGCAACAGCTCCCACAGGGAACCCCTGATTTTCCTTTCCTGGGCCACATTAACCAGCTCTGACTGGGGGATCCTGAGGCATTCCCAGGCCAGTGTGGAGATATAATCTCTCCACCTAGTCCTGGGTCGTCCCCAGGGCCTCCTCCAAGCTGGTTTTGCCTGGAACACCTCCCTAGGGAGGCGCCCAGGGGGCATCCTTACCAGATGCCTGAACCACCTCAACCGGCTCCTTTCAACCCAAAGGAGCAGCGGCTCTACTCCGAGTCCCTCACGGATGGCTGAGCTTCTCACCCTATCTCTAAGGGAGACGCCAGCCTCCCTCCTGAGAAAACCCATTTTGGCCACTTCTACCCATGATCTAGTTCTTTGGTTCATGACCCAGCCCTCATGACCATAGGTGAGAGTTGGGACAAAGACTGATCTATCAAAGACTGATAGATTGAGAGCTTTGCCTCCCGGCTCAGTCCTCTCTTCATCACGGTGCAGTAAAGTGACAATACCGCCCTGCTGCTCTGATTCTCCAGCCAATCTCATGCTCCATTGTCCCCTCACATTGCCCCTGAGATACTTGAGCTCCTTCACTTGGGGTAAAGACTCATTCCCTACCCAGAGTAGACAACCCATCAGTTTCCTGCTGAGAACCATAGCCTCAGATTTAGAGGTGCTGATCCTCATCCCAGCAGCTTCACAGTCAGCTGCGAACCAATCCAGTGAGTACTGGAGGTCACAGACCGATGATGCCAGCAGGACCACATCATCTGCAAAAAGCCGCGATGAGATCCTCAGCACACCGATCCATAAACCCTCCTCCCCCGACAACGCCTCGATATTCTGTCTGTGAATATCACGAACAGGATTAGTGACAAGGTCCAACCCTGTTGGAGGCCAACCCACATCGGAAACAAGTTCAACTTACTGCCAAGAACCTGAACACAGCTGTCACTTACTGGGAGTAAAGAGATTGGATGGCCCTGAGAAGTGACCCCCTTACCCCATACTCCCGCAGCACCTCCTATAGAATCCCCCAGGGGACTCAGTCATATGCCTTCTCCAAATCCACAAAACACATGTAAACTGGATGGGCGTATTCCCAGGCCCTTTCCAGGATCCTTGCAAGAGTGAAGAGCTGGTCCGCTGTTCCACGGCCATGACGAAATCCACATTGTTCCTCTTCAATCTGAGGTTCAGCTATTGGCCGAACCCTCCTTTTCAGCACCCTGGAGTAGCCTTTACCAGGGAAGCTGAGTAATGTGATACCCCTGTAATTAGCACACACTCTCTGGTCCCCCTTTTGAACAGGGGAACCACCACCCCGGTCTGCCACTCCTTTGGCACTGTTCCCGACTTCCAGGCAATGTTGAAGAGACTCCACACCCAGAGCCTTCAGCATTTCTGTACGGATCTCATCAATCCCTGGGGTTTTGCCACTGTGGAGCTGTTTAACTACCTCAGGGACTTCCCCCAGGGAAACTGATGATGATCCCCCATCAGCTTCCAGCTCTGCCTCTACAAGAGAGGGCGTATTAGTGGGGTTCAGGAGTTCCTCAAAGTTCTCCTTCCACCGCCCAGTTACCTCCTCAGTTGGGGTCAACAGTGTCTCATCTGTACAGCACACAGTTTGTATGGTTCCCCGTTCCCCCCACCTGAGGTGCCGGACAGTTTTCCAGAAGCACCTTGGTGCCGACCAAAAGTCCTTCTCCATGGCTCTTCCAAACTTCTCCCACACCTGCTGCCTTGCATCCTTCATGTCGTTTCCGGGCACTGAGAGGTCGGCAGCCTGTTGCAGCAGCTCCAATGCACTATTTCTTTATGATTCTTTTTTTTTCTAATTTCAATAGTGCTTTCATTATTTCTTGTTTTTAATGCACTTATCTTATGCTTTACACTGTTGAACTACTGTAGCATTTTATTTGTACTACAGACAGAGTTTTTCACACAATTTTTCCTGGACTTCTGTTGTCATTGTTCACTATGGTCACTTACATGCGTGAGGAGCTCCTGAGCTGTAGGCGTGGAGCAGGAGTTCCCTCAACACGTATCCAGGAGGAGATCTGGAGAGGGACTCTCCGAGGGAAGAAAGTCAGCATTAAAGTCAGAGAGAAGATCGAGAGGGACAGGAAATTTAAACCTTTTCTGCTGTTGATCATTATGGGGAACGTGAGGTCTGTCACCAACAAAGTGGACAAACTAACAGCTTTGATTAACAGTCAGAGTTTCTACAGGGAGTGCAGCTTTCTTTGCTTCACCGAGACCTGGCTTCACAGGAGGATACTGGACATACATTCCACCATCAGCTGTAGCTGCCAGCGAGAGTGGTTATCCACTCTGTGATCTCGGGACGACAAACCCAACATCCCAGTGACCTCATACTGATCAGCGGGGACTTTAACCATATCTCCCCTCTCCTGTTCTGACAGACTTCAAACAATGTGTGAAGTCCTGGACCTCCTGAATGCCAACGTGAAGGAGGCATACAGCTCTTCTTCTCTCCCCCTCTTGGAGAATCAGACCACAACCTGATCCACCTCCAAACCACCTACAGGCCACTGGTGAAACAGCAGGAGGCCAGCACAAGGACTGTGAAGGTTTGGTCGAAGGACACAGAGGAGGCTCTCCAGGAGTGTTTTAATGTTACAGACTGGGAGCTGTTTCAGGAGGACCACGGAGATGACACTGTGGATCTCTCTCTTTGCATTATAGACTACATCTGCTTCTGTGAGGATGCCATTGTCCCATCCAAAAAGGTTTTCCGCTTCCCCAACAATAAACTATGGATCAACACAGAGATTAAAGGCCTCCTCAATAATAAGAAGAGGGCCTTTATGGCAAAGGACCACAAGGAGCTCAGGTCCAAAAGGAGCTACAGAGAAAATTGAGAGAGGCTATGAACAGCTATAATGACAGGATTGAGGTCAAGATGGGACAGAACAATACAAAGGAGGTGTGGAACAGGATGAAACTGATGACAGGCTGCAGCAAGCCTGCACCCGGAGTGGACAGAGACCCAGAGTTCATAGCTGAGCTGAACCTGTTCTTCAATATGTACGACACCTCCCCACCCTGATGAGCTCGGTCAACGTGTCTGGAGCTCATGAAACCATCCCTCCCCCATTCACACCCCTGCTGGTCCCTCTGAAATCATGTCCTCCTTGTCTAACCCCACCCCCATCTCCCCCTCTCTCAGTTCACCAGCAGCTTCAAAGGACCCCACCCCCCAGCTCTCCACCACCAAACAACTCCAGGTCACCGGACCCTTCCCTGAATCCCTCCCCCCATCCCACTCTCACTTCAAGCCAGGTGGAAAGGGAGCTCTCCAGACTCTGCATCAACAAAGCCAGTGGTCCAGACATCAGCCCCAGGGTCCTCTAGGTGTTTGCTGGGCAGCTTGCAGGAGTATCCCAGCACCTCTTTAATCTCTCTTTGAGATTGATTATGGTGTCCAGCCTGTGGAAGACCTCCTGCATCGTCCCAGTGCCAAAGAAAGGACGTCCCACCACTCTCAATGAATACAGACCTGTGGTGCTTACGTCACATTTGAGAGGCTGATTCTTCAGCACCTGAGGACACAGCTTACTGGTTTCCTGGACCCACTGCAGTTCGCATACCAGCCACACACTGGGGTAGAGGATGCCATTATCTTCCTGACCCACAAGTCCCTTTCACATCTGGAAAAGCAGGGAAGCACTGTGAGATTCATGTTCTTCAACTTCTCCAGTGCTTTTAACACCATCCAGCCCTGCCTCCTAAGGGACAAGCTGCTGGCGATGCAGCTGCGCCCCGACACCTCAGCCTGAATCATGGACTACCTCATTGGATGGCCACAGTACGTCAGAGTGGATGGCTGTCCCTCTGAGGTGGTGACCAGCAACACCGGCGTACCCCAGGGAACCGTTCTGGTACCATTCCTCTTCAAACTTTACACCTCAGACTTCCGGGCCAGCTCTGGCTCCTGCCACCTCCAAAAGTTTTCTGATGACTCCTCCATTGTTGGATGCATCATCGATGACAACGAGGATAAGATAAGATAAGATAAGATATTCCTTTATTAGTCCCACAGTGGGGAAATTTACACGTTACAGCAGCAATACAAATAAAAATAAATTAGTATATACATAATAGAAAATAGAAAAAAGTAAAGACAGAAAAAAAAAATGTGTCCATCATATCAATGATATAATTGTACATAAAGTCCTTATTGCACTTATGTCCGGTGAGTTTGTTGTGAATGTGACTGTGATTGTGGTTCTACTGGGAGCAGTGCTGGTTGTGGAGTCTAACAGCTGCAGGCAGGAAGGACCTTCTGTAACGCTCCTTCGTACACTTAGGGTGTAGCAGCCTGTCACTGAAGGAGCTCTCCAGAGCTCTGATGGTGTCTCTCATGGGGTGGGAGTCCTTCTCCATCATGGATGACAGCTTAGCCATCGTCCTCCTCTCTCCCACCACCTGCACTGAGTCCAGAGAGCATCCCAGGACAGAGCTGGCCCTTTTGATAATCTTATCCAGCCTCTTCCTGTCTGCAGCTGTGATGCTGCTGCCCCAGCAAACCACTCCATAAAATATGGCTGATGCCACAACAGTGTCATAAAATGTTTTCAATAGTGTCCCCTGCACTCCAAAGGACCTCAGTCTCCTGAGCAGGTACAGCCTGCTCTGGCCTTTCTTATGGAGTGCAGAGGAGTTTGTTGTCCAGTCCAGTTTATTGTTCAGGTGAACACCCAGGTATTTATAAGATGTCACCATCTCAATGTCTGATCCCTGGATGTTCACCGGTGTTGGAGGGGGATGAGTTTGCCTGCGGAAATCCACCACCAGCTCTTTAGTTTTCCCCGCGTTGATCTGGAGGTGGTTCCGCAGGCACCAGTCCACGAAGTCCTGGGAAAGTTCTCTGTACTCTGCGTCGTCCCCATCAGTGATGAGGCCGACGATAGCAGAGTCATCAGAGAACTTCTGCAGGTGACAGGTTGGTGAGTTGTAAGTGAAGTCTGCAGTGTAGAGCGTGAAGAGGAACGGAGCCAGAACCGTTCCCTGCGGGGCCCCCACACTGCAGACCACCGTGTCTGAAATGAAGTCCTGTGTCCTCACAAACTGTGGGCGGTTTGTGAGGTAGTCCAGTATCCAGGATGTAAGATGTTGATCTACCCCTGCAGTCTCCAGTTTGTCCCCCAGAAGTGTCGGCTGGATGGTGTTGAAAGCACTGGAGAAATCAAAGAACATGATCCTCACAGTGCTCCCAGGCTTCTCCAGGTGAGACAGAGCTCGGTCCACAAGGAAGATGACGGCATCATCCACCCCAATGCCAGGTTGGTAGGCAAACTGTAGTGGGTCCATGGATGGACTCACCACAGGGCGGAGATGTTGGAGGACCAGGCGCTCCAGGGCCTTCATCAGGTGGGATGTTAATGCCACCGGCCTGAAGCTGCTGGGGTCCTTGGGGTGTGGGGTCTTGGGCACAGGTACCACGCAGGATATCTTCCACAGTTGTGGTACCTTCCTCAGCTTCAGGCTCAGGTTGAATAGACGTCCAAAAGTCCCACACAGCTGATCTGCGCAGGACTTCAGGAGCCTGGAGCTGATGCCATCTGGACCCGTAGCCTTCCTCACGTTCATCTTCATGAACTGGTTCTTCACCTGAAGTGTCGTGAAGGACAAACTGGAGCAGGGGGGCTGTGTGTCAGAGGCAGAGGAGGGGGTGGGGGAGTAGAGTTGTGTAGTGGAGCAGAGGGGGGTTGTCTGTGTGACGGGTCTGCTGGAGCCATAGGTAGAGCTGTAGGTGTCGATGTCAGTGGGGGGGCTATTGTTGTGCTGAAGGTGGTGAAGGAGGAGGAGGAGGGGGGGCACTGTCTTGAAGTGGGAGATGGAGGGGGCTGCAGCAGGGTGGACTGGGCCGGGGGAGGGGTAGGTGTAGGTGACTCATTGAACCTGTTAAAGTAGTGGTTCAAATCATTCACCCACTTTAGGTCTCCCACAGCCTTGGAGTCTGGTTTCTTGTGGCCTGAGATGGTTTTTAGGCGGAGGAGGAGGAGTACAGAGGACTGATGGAGAGCTTCATCACATGGTGCAACAGCAACCACCTGAAGCTCAGCATCAGAAAGACCACAGAGCTGGTAGTGGACTACCGGAGGAGCAGGAGGTCCCCTGCCCCAGTCACCTTCCTGGGGGAGGAAGTGGAGACAGTGGACTCATGAGTACAGTACAGACCAAAAGTTTGGACACACCTTCTCATTCGAAGAGTTTTCTTTATTTTCATGACTATGAAAATTGTAGATTCACACTGAAGGCATCAAAACTATGAATTAACACATGTGGAAATATGTATTTAACAAAAAAATGTGAAACAACTGAAAATATGTCTGATATTGTAGTTTCTTCAAAGTAGCCACCTTTTGCTCTGATTACTGCTCCACACACTCTGCATTCTCTTGATGAGCTTCAAGAGGTCGTCACCTGAAATGGTCTTCAACAGTCTTGAAGGAGTTCCCAGAGATGCTTAGCACTTGTTGGCCCTTTTGCCTTCACTCTGCGGTCCAGCTCACCCCAAACCATCTGGATCGGGTTCAGGTCCGGTGACTGTGGAGGCCAGGTCATCTGGGCAGCACCCCATCACTCTCCTTCGAGGTCAAATAGCCCTTACACAGCCTGGAGGTGTGTTTGGGGTCATTGTCGTGTTGAAAAATAAATGATGGTCCAACTAAAGAAGAAGAAGAAGAAGATCTACCTTTATTAGTGCCACATTGGGGAAATTCAATTTTACACTCTGTTAAACTCATACATGGTACATGCAGACCTGAAACACACATACGTGCATTAATGGAGAGGTGTCAGAGTGAGGGGGCTGCTCCTGACAAGCGCCCCGAGCAGTTGGGGGTTTGGTGCCTTGCTCAGGGGCACCTCGGCAGTGCCCAAGAGGTAAACTGGCACCTCTCCAGCTACCAGTTCACACTCAGTTTTTGGTCCATGTCGGGACTTGAACCGGTGACCCTCCGGTTCCCAAGCCAACTCCCTACAGACTGAGCTACTGCCGCCCGCAGACCGGATGGAATAGCATGCTGCTGCAAGATGCTGTGGTAGCCATGCTGGTTCAGTATGCCTTCAATTTTGAATAAATCCCCAACAGTGTCACCAGCAAAGCCCCCCACACCATCACACCTCCTCCTCCAAGCTTCATGGTGGGAACCAGGCATGTAGAGTCCATCTATTCACCTTTTCTGGTTCCACAAAGACACGGTCGTTGGAACCAAAGATCTCAGATCTGGACTCATCAGACCAAAGCCCAGATTTCCACTGGTCTAATGTCCATTCCTGGTGTTCTTTAGCCCAAACAAGTCTCTTCTGCTTGTTGCCTGTCCTTAGCAGTGGTTTCCTAGCAGCTCTTCTACCATGAAGGCCTGATTCACACAGTCTCCTCTTAACAGTTGTTCTAGAGATGTGTCTGCTGCTAGAACTCTGTGTGGCATTGACCTGGTCTCGAGTCTGAGCTGCTGTTAACCTGCCATTTCTGAGGCTGGTGACTCGGATGAACTGATCCTCCGCAGCAGAGGTGACTCTTGGTCTTCCTTTCCTGGGGCGGTCCTCATGTGAGCCACTTTCTTTGTAGCGCTTGATGGTTTTTGCGACTGCACTTGGGGACGCTTTCAAAGTTTTCCAGATTTTTGGGACTGACTGACCTTCATTTCTTAAAGTAATGATGGCCACTCGTTTTTCTTTACTTAGCTGCTTTTTTCTGCCATAATCCAAATTCCAACAGTCTATTCAGTAGGACTATCAGCTGTGTATCCACCTGACTTCTGCACAACACAACTGATGGTCCCAAACCCATTTATAAGGCAAGAAATCCCACTGATTAAACCTGACAGGGCACACCTGTGAAGTGGAAACCATTTCAGGTGACGACCTCTTGAAGCTCATCAAGAGAATGCAGAGTGTGTGAAGCAGTAATCAGAGCAAAAGGTGGCTACTTTGAAGAAACTACAATACAAAGTATATTTTCAGTTGTTTTACACTTTTTGTTAAGTACATATTTTCTCTTCTGGCTCTCAACGAAGGCGGACACTTTTTCTCTGCTCCCTCCCTGCCCTTATCTGCCCCGCTTGCTGCTCTTTGTCTTGTGCTGTCTTGGTCTGATCTTTCGGAGCCTCTCTCTGCATTTCTCTCCGAATACCTAAAGTCATGGAATTGATCAGCTGGTCTCTCAACGCATTTGACCAAATTTTCTCGACAAAGAGACCGGGCGAAGGAGAGCCCTCCTGCCCTGACGGAACGTTTCCAGCCGGATGCATGATAGACTCCTGGGGGAAGTGGAGGGTCGTGTGCCTGTCGATCCTTTCCGTTGAGGATGTTGAAGATGTGTACATAATTGGATGTATGATAACAGGCATTCTGCTGATTGGAGGTAGCAGCTTCCTGGTCTATCGCAAAAGTAAGAAGACGTCGGCAGCACTTTTGGCAATGGGGAAGCTGCCCTTCATGATTGAGGGAATGTGCAGGGCTACCAGCACTCAGACTCAAGCGACATGTGAGCTCAATCACAAGCTGGATGCGATTCTTGATCAAAATCGCAGGCTCGCTGAGATTTCTGAACTCTGTCGCAAGATGGATACCAACTTGGAGAAGTTGCCAGCTCGGCTCAGCTGAATTTGACCATCGAATTTGGCTCTATTGGATCTTAGCCACTGGGACACTCAGAGAGACTTAAGGCAGACGGAAAATCACAGTGTCTGCCTGACCCAAAACAATTGTTATTTGGACTTTGTTTCTGGTCAGAACTCTCCGAGGTCGTCTCCACGGCAATCGGCCGTGTCTTCGTCATCAGTACCAGATGGCAGAGACAATGGGTTGAGACTGAGCGGGAATGAAGGACACGGGCTGACACATACACACACATGAAGACAATGTACACACACACCCTTCAACTCAACGCCCCCTCCCCCCTCCTCTCCCCTTGTCACAGTACAACTTGGAGGGTTGTTGTGAGACGCCCAGAGGCGAACACTCCCCCCCAATCTGTGCTGGGACACCTACCCTCCCCTATGCCCTTCCCCCTCCCACATGTGCAAGTCCTTGAGTTTTGTTGTAATGTTTTATCACGTTGCTATGTGCAGAGGTGTTTTTTCCAGATCCCACACTGTGCCCCCCTACAGCAGCCTAGTCTGGGAGATGCTTTTTTTTCCCCCTTCTCCTTTCCCTTTGTTCTCCCTTTTCTCATCTAAGAAAATGGGGCGCCGTTGGGGCGGCGACCCTCAGTCCTCCCGCTCCTGTCTCCCCGTTATGTGTCACTGTTTTTTATGTTCTTGGACGGGATGTAACTGAAAGATAAGATCCCTTGGGATTAATAAAGTTCATCTATCTATCTATCTATCTATATTTCCACATGTGTTAATTCATAGTTTTGATGCCTTCATGTGAATCTACAATGTCAATAGTCATGAAAAGAAAGAAAACTCATTGAATGAGAAGGTGTGTCCAAACTTTTGGTCTGTACTGTACCTCAGGGTCCAAATCAACAATAAACTGGACTGGTCCCACAACACTGACGGCCTCTTCAGGAAGAGACAGAGCAGGCTGGTCTTCCTGAGGAGACTCAGGTCATTCAGTGTCTGCAGGAAGCTCCTGAAGGCCTTCTACCAGTCTGTGATGTGCTGGTGGGCTGGCATCAAGGCCGGGGAGGCTAACAGACTCAATAAGCTGGTGAGGAAGGCCGTGGTGTGGTTGGACTTGAGCTGGACACTCTGGAGTCAGTGGCTGAGAGGAGGACGAAGGACAAAATGAAATCCATCTTGGACGACCCCTCTCTGCCTCTCCACGATGAGCTGTGGCTGATGGGCAGCTCTTCAGTCAGTCGTCATCCCACCGAGCTGCAGAACTGAGCTGCAGAACTGAGGTTCAGAGCTGTGCTTCAGAACTGAGCTGCAGAGCCGAGCTTCAGAACCGAGCTGCAGAACCAAGCTGCAGAGCTGAGCTTCAGAACCGAGCTGTAGAGCTGAGCTTCAGAACTGAGTTTCAGAACCGAGCTGCAGAGCTGAGCTTCAGAGCCGAACTGCAGAACCGAGCTGCAGAGCTGAGCTTCAGAACTGAGCTTCAGAACCGAGCTGCAGAACTGAGCTGCAGAACTGAGCTTCAGAACCGAGCTGTAGAGCTGAGCTTCAGAACTGAGTTTCAGAACCGAGCTGCAGAGCTGAGCTTCAGAGCCGAGCTTCAGAACCGAGCTGCAGAACCGAGCTGCAGAGCTGAGCTTCAGAACTGAGCTTCAGAACCGAGCTGCAGAACTGAGCTGCAGAACTGAGCTTCAGAACCGAGCTGCAGAACTGAGCTTCAGAACCGAGCTGCAGAACCGAGCTTCAGAGCTGAGCTTCAGAACCGAGCTGCAGAACTGAGCTTCAGAACCGAGCCGCAGAGCTGAGCTTCAGAACTGAGAAGCAGAGCTGAGCTTCAGAACCGAGCTTCAGAACTAAGCTGCAGAACAGAGCTTCAGAACCAAGCTGCAGAACTGAGCTTCAGAACTGAGCTGCAGAGCTGAGCTTCAGAACCGAGCTGCAGATCTGAGCTTCTGAACTGAGCTGCAGAACCAAGCTGCAGATCTGAGCTTCAGAACCGAGCTTCAGGCGCTCCTTTGTGTCCACCGCCATCAGACTTTTCAGCAACAGCAGGGACCAGGGACTGTCTTTGGGCTGAACCCTAACAGGACTCCAGGACAGGATATCCATTACTGTACTATCTATAACTGTGATATCATATTAATATTATATTAATGCAACTGATATACTATACTGTATTATATCAATATAAGTGCTATAGTATTCCATACCTTGTAATATATCATCAAATTATGTCTTATACTATATTATATTACACTATTATATTATACTATATTAGACTTTTATCCATACTGCATACTTTTGCACTGCACTGTATATACATATACATATGCACCATATTTGTCACTTTAACTTGCCACTTTACCTTGACTTGTATAATAGCTGTATATACCTTGTATTTTCTTTATTTTTATGTTATTCCACTTTATTTTATTTTTCTACCTATCCTTACTCTTTATACTGTACTACTTGCTATTGCTATCAGTGCTGCTGTCACATCCGAATTGAACATCGCCCACTCAGGTTCAATGCCCCCAGCCTCCACAGGGATGCCAGAAAAGCTCCGCCGGAGGTGGCCATTCCTCCCAATCATGCCTCTACATGTGCCCTTCCAGATCTAACTGATAGTGCTTCACCTCCCACACGAGCTCCAGCTCCTTCCCCCACAGAGATGTGACGTTCCACGTCCCCAGAGCCAGCCTCTGCTGCCTGGGTCCGGTCCGTCGATGGCCTTAGTTTGGCCCCTCACCTGAGACCAATTTGCCATGGGAGACCCTACCAGGAGCAGCAGGCTCCAGACAACACAGCCCTCAGGGTCACAGGGACTCACAAACCTCTCTACCACGTTAAGGTGATGGTTCCCGGAGAGGGATGATTTAAATCAGGACTATCAGAGCGTTTTACATCTTTTAGGACCTGATGATTTAAATCAGGACTATCAGAGCGTTTTACTTCTTTTAGGACCTGTTGATTTAAATCAGGACTATCAGAGCGTTTTACATCTTTTAGGACCTGATGATTTAAATCAGGACTATCAGAGCGTTTTACATCTTTTAGGACCTGATGATTTAAATCAGGACTATCAGAGCGTTTTACGTCTTTTAGGACCTGTTGATTTAAATCAGGACTATCAGAGCGTTTTACATCTTTTAGGACCTGATGATTTAAATCAGGACTATCAGAGCGTTTTACATCTTTTAGGACCTGATGATTTAAATCAGGACTATCAGAGCGTTTTACGTCTTTTAGGACCTGTTGATTTAAATCAGGACTATCAGAGCGTTTTACGTCTTTTAGGACCTGATGATTTAAATCAGGACTATCAGAGCGTTTTACGTCTTTTAGGACCTGATGATTTAAATCAGGACTATCAGAGCGTTTTACATCTTTTAGGACCTGATGATTTAAATCAGGACTATCAGAGCGTTTTACATCTTTTAGGACCTGATGATTTAAATCAGGACTATCAGAGCGTTTTACGTCTTTTAGGACCTGTTGATTTAAATCAGGACTATCAGAGCGTTTTACGTCTTTTAGGACCTGATGATTTAAATCAGGACTATCAGAGCGTTTCACATCTTTTAGGACCTGATGATTTATCAGCGTTGGTACTGGGGAGCTGATTTACGTCTAAATAAATGATCCTCTGAGTTACAGATGTCTCTTTCTCTGTAGAAGTCTATGAGAAAAAGTCTTTTTGGGTCCAATGACGCGTGACAGACAATTCAAGCATCAGAGAAAATGACCATGAAAATATGACAATACAACTTTATTTAAACATCTTTATACAAAAATGTAAACAGAACAAAATGTCCATAAAGTGACAAACAGGAAGTGTTTGTTTACATGCGACAGGTGTCATGAAATGCCTCCAGGGTCCTAAAGTCCCTCCATGTTGGAGGAAGTCCATCCTGAAGGAACCGACCACAGCGCTGACAGGAAGACTGGAAGAGTTTAATATAGCTCCGCAACCAGGTCTACAGAGAGACAGACAGGTAGAGAAACAGGCAGGTAGACTTTACTATAGCTCCACAACCAGGTGTACAGTGAGAAAGACAGCTAGAAAGACAGAAAAGTAGAGAGACAGATAGAGAGGGAGACAGGTAGAGAGACAGATCGCTCAGTGTCTCACCATAAAGGAACGGACCACGACATCAGGCATCTGGGGCAGCTGGTAGTGCAGCAGGGCGGTGGTGGCGTGGTCCGTTACCTAGTAACAATATAACCAATCAGAGTGCTGCACACTCAGCTGAGGTGTGGGAAGTTCAGGGAAGGACAGGTGAGTCTTACCTTCTGGAACACCTGGTACTGAGACTTGGTCCATATATCCAGCTGAGGAAGACAGACAGACTGGTTAACATGGGCACAGACAGGCATCAGAGGTTACCCGTCACCTGAGTTTGACTTCCCACCTTTCCATCCTCGTTGTAAGCGTTCTCGTTGAATCCTCGAACTATGGTTCTGTCTATGAACAACGAACGCATCACGACGATCGCCTTCAACACCTTCCCTAGGGTCACCTGAGAAGGAGACAGGTGAGAGACAGACACTGGTCACCTGGTTTGAACACACCTGGTCTGAACTCATGTGTCAGCTGGTCTCAACACACCTGTCAGTTGGTCTGAACTCACCTGATCAGCTGGTCTGAACTCACCTGATCAGCCGGTCTGAACTCACCTGATCAGCCGGTCTGAACACCCTGTACAATGTGTTTAAATGTGTTTTATTACCAGCAGTACAGCAGATGTCCCATTGGGTCGAAACAGCTCAATGGTCATATCAGGAAACATCCTGCCGATCCGGGAGATGACATCATCCACATACCTGCATAGAGAGGAACAGAGTATTACAGTAGTAGAGTCGTAATATGACAGGAGGTGCTCACTGAGGAGGTAGTACCAGAGTACTGGGTTGCATGTATTACTGCAGTACTCACTGAGGAGGTAGTACCAGAGTACTGGGTTGGACTTTGGGCCGTCTCTTGGCTGAAGCTCCCATCTGATTGGCCGAGCGTTTGAGTGACTGTTGATTCAACAAACTGGAGGCCAAACCGGCGTGGTACTGCAACTACACACAGATACACTAACATCATCAGGGAATAACACCAGATGATGGTTGTCATGGTAACAACATCACATCAATCAGATGATTGATTAGTGAATGGATTAGAGGGTCTCAGCTGGTTCATCAAGTAAAGATCACTTCAGATTAAAGCTGAGCTGCTTTTTCTTCTGGCCGTTTATCATCAAACAGGAAGTGATGGCTGGAAACGGCGTCATGGCTTCAACCTGTCTGTGTCGATACTGTATGTCCACACATGGACAAAACTGTTGGTGCACTTCGGTTAATGAAAGAAAAACTCACAATGGTCACAGAAATAACTTGACTTTGACAAAAGTAATAATAAATAAAATTTCTATGAAATTTAACCAATGAAAGTCAGACATTGCTTTTCAACCATCCTTCAACACAACTATTTAAAAAAATAAACTCATCAAACAGTTTTTCCTTCATTAACAGAACGGTACTAACAATTTTGTCCACATGTGTACATGTAGTTTCAGAGAGAACTATATATATATAGTATATAGTATATATGTACATATATACTATATACTATATATATATAGTTCTCTCTGAAACTACTCGAACATTGAGGCTAACTTTATTAACCCGAACAGAGATCAGGATTTCAGCTTCTATTCAGGTATTTCCTTCTAGATCTGATCCACCACTCAGCAGGTAGCACCGTTTGTAACAGAACTCCACATTTTACGCTGATCCACAGTCCAGGATCAGATAGACTTCAGATAGATTACAGTCAATAATACTTCATATTTAGTTGTAATAACTGCATCAAGCCTGCGACCCTCTGACATCACCAAACCTTTACGGTCTTCTTCTGTGGTGCTTTTCCAGTCGTTCTCCACAGCCTCTTTCAGTAGCTGTTTGTTTCCTCTTCAGCAGGTAAAATGCTGATCAACAGAGTTCCAGTCTGCAGGTGGACTGGTCCAGTCTAAAACCTTCCTCTTCTTCCCCTGATGAACTCCTCAGTGGTCTCAGGGGGTTTTGGCTCGTTGTCTGGATCTCCTGATCAGTTTGGTTCATCTCTCTTCAAACTGTCAGACTAAATGTTTCTGTAGACCTCTGAGTTCATGTAGCTGCTGCCGTCATATGATCCATCATCAATGAAGATGATCTGTAGTCTGGTTCCAGTCTGTCCTTCCTCCTTTTATTGCTAATGAGTGGGTGGCCTCTCCTGGTGGTCTCTGTCCTTGTAGTCTGGTTCCAGTCTGTCCCTCCTCTTCTTATTGCTAATGAGTGGTTGTCCTCTCCTGGTGGTCTCTGTCCTTGTAGTCTGGTTCCAGTCTGTCCCTCCTCTTCTTATTGCTAATGAGTGGTTGTCCTCTCCTGGTGGTCTCTGTCCTTGTAGTCTGGTTCCAGTCTGTCCTTCCTCCTCTTATTGCTAATGAGTGGTTGTCCTCTCCTGGTGGTCTCTGTCCTTGTAGTCTGGTTCCAGTCTGTCCCTCCTCTTCTTATTGCTAATGAGTGGTTGTCCTCTCCTGGTGGTCTCTGTCCTTGTAGTCTGGTTCCAGTCTGTCCCTCCTCTTCTTATTGCTAATGAGTGGTTGTCCTCTCCTGGTGGTCTCTGTCCTTGTAGTCTGGTTCCAGTCTGTCCTTCCTCTTCTTATTGCTAATGAGTGGTTGTCCTCTCCTGGTGGTCTCTGTCCTTGTAGTCTGGTCCCAGTCTGTCCTTCCTCTTCTTATTGCTAATGAGTGGTTGTCCTCTCCTGGTGGAGTCTCTGTCCTTTAGGTCCTGAAGTCCTCTGTGAACGGTGGATTGGGATTCCTTCACTCCTCCCTCTGGAGGTTGTTGCTGACGTCCCTGACGGCTGTTTTAGGGTTTTTCTTTACAGCTCTCACAGTGTTTCTGTCATCAGCTGCTGATGTTTCCTCGGTCTACCGGTTCACCGTCTGTTGCTCGGTACACCGGTGGTTTCTTTCTTCTTCAGGACGTTCCAGATGGTTGTACCGGCTATGGCCGACGTTGGATCAATGGCTCTGATTGATTTCCATCTTCTCTCAGCTTTTCTCCCAGAGACAGCTCTCTGGTCTTCATGTTGGTTTCACCTTTTAACTAGAAATCAGTCTGAACAGGAAAAACCCAAAGCTGAAACTGAGAGGAGGCATTCAGCTCTATTTATTGATGAATAATCAATGTAACAGGACTCACCTGGACAACAGAAACACCTGTCAGTCACATGATCAATAATTTAGTTCAGTAGAAAACTGGGTTCAATCAAACGGTGCTACCTGCTGAGTGGTGGATCAGATCTAGAAGGAAATACCTGAATAGAAGCTGAAATCCTGATCTGTGGTCTCAGGATCATCTGGTGGTGTTTCAGTGATCAGCAGGAATTGAGGAGGTGGACTCGCTGGTCCAGTACTTTAGGAGGGAACTGTATAAATTGTATATTTCTCACTGTAATAATAACAAAATGTGTGTGTTTATCTCCTCAGATAATAAATATAATAACTAAAAGTGAAACAGATATTAATAATAATGAGTGACATTAATCATGGACAGAGTAAATGGATGTGTTTCATTTGAATTAATAAGCTCATAAATACATATTCCTTTCACAGCAGTCCTTTAATCTGATGCGGAGGATGATGGTATTAAGAGTGAATGTGAACCAGCAGGTCTACCTTGTTGGACCACTTGTAGGCCTGCAGGAGCTGAGAGTAGAGGGGGGTTTTATCCTGAACCGGATCCAGACTGAGCAGACCGCTGTTATGTAGAGGATGAGACTCTGAGGGACGACCCACCAGACCACTGAGGCGCTCCAACTCACTGAGAGACAGACAGACAGGTGGAGGGAGACAGACAGGTGGAGAGACAGACAGGTGGAGAGAGACAGACAGACAGGTGGAGAGACAGACAGACAGGTGGAGAGAGACAGACAGACAGGTGGAGAGAGACAGACAGACAGGTGGAGGGAGACAGACAGGTGGAGAGAGACAGACAGGTGGAGAGACAGACAGACAGGTGGAGAGAGACAGACAGACAGGTGCAGAGAGACAGACAGACAGGTGCAGAGAGACAGACAGACAGGTGGAGAGAGACAGACAGACAGGTAGAGAGAGACAGACAGACAGGTGGAGAGAGAAAGACAGACAGGTGGAGAGAGACAGACAGACAGGTAGAGAGAGACAGACAGACAGGTGGAGAGAGAAAGACAGACAGGTGGAGAGATGGGTTATATATGGTGGGAAAATGAACTTGAGTTTATTAAATTAAGTTAATAATTGAATGTAATCTGGCGGCAATATAATCCGCAATGTCCATCCATCCATCGTCAACCGCTTTTCCCGTTAGGGGTCTCGGGGGGGCTGGAGCCGATCCCAGCTGGCATTAGGCGAAGGCGGGTTCACCTGGACAGGTCTCCAGTCCATCACAGGACACATAGAGACAGACAACATAGAGACAGACAACCATTCACGCTCACATCCACACCTACGGGCAATTTAGAGTCATCAATTAACCTAAACAGCATGTCTTTGGACTGTGGGAGGAAGCCGGAGTACCCGGAGAAAACCCACGCTTACACGGGGAGAACATGCAAACTCCACACAGAAGAGCCCCAAGCCGGAATCGAACCTGCGACCCTCTTGCTGTGAGGCGGGCGGCAGTAGCTCAGTCTGTAGGGAGTTGGCTTGGGAACCGGAGGGTCACCGGTTCAAGTCCCGACATGGACCAAAAACTGAGTGTGAACTGGTAGCTGGAGAGGTGCCAGTTTACCTCTTGGGCACTGCCGAGGTGCCCCTGAGCAAGGCACCAAACCCCCAACTGCTCGGGGCGCTTGTCAGGAGCAGCCCCCTCACTCCACCATTAATGCATGTATGTGTGTTTCAGGTCTGCATGAACCATGTATGAGTTTAACAGAGTGTAAATTGAATTTCCCCAATGTGGGACTAATAAAGGTAGATCTTCTTCTTCTTCTTCTTCTTCTAACCACTACACCACCGTGCAGCCCATAATCCGCAATATATACAGTTTAAAAAATATTAAAATTTAAAACCAGACTGGTGGGACTAGGACTCTGAAATCCACACTTAGAATCAGTATATATTTAAATGCACACTGGTGGGACTACAAGTAGCAGTCGGCTCTGCTTAAATCGACTGAAAGTCGACTGGAGTCTGGTGCGGCGGACTCACTTCAGGTCTCTGTTGACTGCCTGCAGGTTGTCCTGGAACTCGGCTATAAACTGCTTCTCTCGGCCCTCCAGCGTCTCCCGGTTCTTCATGCCATCTTTCAGGGTCTCGAACACACGGCTCACACTGGACCGGAGCGCCTGGATGCCGCTGATGGCGTGAGAGAAAGCGTCCAGATTTACCCCAACGTTAACTACGTCCGCCATCTTCTCTGTTTCTGTTAGTGTCTGCAACGGTCGTGCCGAGAAGAGAACCAGAAAATTGGAGAAACTCTCGCGAGATGGTTAAAATCAAATATGTTGTCAGTCAAGGGATCTCGCGAGAGAATTTCGAGGTCGTTGCAGAGCTCAGATTTCACAGTTTGATGGTTCCCTTCTAGATATGACTTGTTGCTGCTGGCGCTCAGAGATGACGTCACACGAGTTGGATCGGTTGTTTTTTTACGATTTATTTAAAAACACGTGCAATACAAAATACTGTATATCCAGGACAGTAACATGCGATAGACCCTTGGTATACTGTATAGTATGGGTTAGAAAACCAATTGATCAATAAATGTATTAATTACAAAATGTTCAGATGTCAAGAGTCGTAAAGATCTGGGATCTGCCGAGGGCTGAATACTTCCCTGAGATTACACCAAGACACCAGAGACTATACATCCCTCAGATTACACCAACACACCAGAGACTATACTTCCCTCAGATTACACCCAGATACCAGAGACTATACATCCCTCAGATTACACCAAAACACCAGAGACTATACTTCCCTCAGATTACACCCAGATACCAGAGACTATACATCCCTCAGATTACACCAAAACACCAGAGACTATACTTCCCTCAGATTACACCAACACACCAGAGACTATACTTCCCTCAGATTACACCCAGATACCAGAGACTATACTTCCCTCAGATTACACCAACACACCAGAGACTATACGTCCCTCAGATTATACCAAGACATCAGAGACTATACTTCCCCCAGATTGCACCAAGACATCAGACTATACTTCCCCCAGATTGCACCAAGACATCAGACTATACTTCCCTCAGATTACATCAACACACCAGAGACTATACTTCCCTCAGATTACACCAAAACACCATAGACTATACTTCCCTCAGATTACACCAAAACACCAGAGACTATACTTCCCTCATATTACACCAAGACACCAAAGACTATACGTCCCTCAGATTACTCCAAGACACCAGAGACTATACAGCCCTCAGATTACACCAACACACCAGAGACTATACTTCCCTCAGATTACACCAACACACCAGAGACTATACTTCCCTCAGATTGCACCAACACACCAGACACTATACGTCCCTCAGATTACACCATGACACCAGAGACTATACGTCCCTCAGATTACACCAGCACACCAGAGACTATACGTCCCTCAGATTACAGCAACACACCAGAGATTATACATCCCTCATATTACACCAACACACCAGAGATTATACATCCCTCAGATTACACCAACACACCAGAGACTATACATCCCTCAGATTACACCAACACACCAGAGACTATACTTCCCTTAGGTTACACCAACACACCAGAGACTATACTTCCCTCAGATTACACCAACACACCAGAGACTATACTTCCCTCAGATTACACCAGCACACCAGAGACTATACTTCCCTCAGATTACATCAACACACCAGAGACTATACTTCCCTCAGATTACATCAACACAACAGAGACTATACGTCCCTCAGATTACACCATGACACCAGAAACTATACATCCCTCAGATCACACCAAGACACCAGAGACTATACTTCCCTCAGATTACACCAACACACCAGAAACTATACATCCCTCAGATTACACCATGACACCAGAGACTATACGTCCCTCAGATTACACCAACACACCTGAGACTATACGTCCCTCAGATTACAGCAACACACCAGAGATTATACATCCCTCAGATTACACCAACACACCAGAGACTATACTTCCCTCAGATGACACCAACACACCAGAGACTATACTTCCCTCAGATTACACCAACACACCAGACATTATACTTCCCTCAGATTACATCAACACACCAGAGATTATACATCCCTCAGATTACACCAACACACCAGAGACTATACTTCCCTCAGATGACACCAACACACCAGAGACTATACTTCCCTCAGATTACATCAACACACCAGAGATTATACATCCCTCAGATTACACCAACACACCAGAGACTATACGTCCCTCAGATTACACCAACACACCAGAGACTATACTTCCCTCAGATGACACCAACACACCAGAGACTATACTTCCCTCAGATTACACCAACACACCAGACATTATACTTCCCTCAGATTACACCAACACACCAGAGACTATACGTCCCTCAGATTACAGCAACACACCAGAGACTATACTTCCCTCAGATTACATCAACACACCAGAGACTATACGTCCCTCAGATTACAGCAACACACCAGAGACTATACTTCCCTCAGATTACAGCAACACACCAGAGACTATACTTCCCTCAGATTACAGCAACACACCAGAGACTATACTTCCCTCAGATGACACCAACACACCAGAGACTATACTTCCCTCAGATTACACCAACACACCAGACATTATACTTCCCTCAGATTACACCAACACACCAGAGACTATACGTCCCTCAGATTACATCAACACACCAGAGACTATACGTCCCTCAGATTACATCAACACACCAGAGACTATACTTCCCTCAGATTACATCAACACACCAGAGACTATACTTCCCTCAGATGTAGTTTACAGCAGAGAGAGAGAAACAGAGAGAGAGAGAAACAGAGAGAGAGAGGTAATGTTTACAGAATAGAGAGGGAGGGGGAGAGTCAGTTGCTGTGAGAGGTTTATCGTCAACAGAGAGAAGAGGAGCAGGAGGAGATTAGGAGGAAAAGATAAGGACAAGAAGGAGAGTCGAAACAAGAAGAAGAAGAAGAAGAAGAAGAAGAAGAAGAAGAAGAAGAAGAAGAAGACCTTTAAAATTTTATTGTCTGTTTTGTCAGATAATCAAGAATCAACCTGAAGACAGAGACGGAGACACCACACACAGGTAAGTAACACACAGGCACAGACAGACAGGTAGAGAGAGAGACAGGGGGAGAGAGATACAGATGGAGACACGCAGGTGGAGACACACAGGTGGAGAGAGATACGGGTGGAGAGACACAGGTGGAGAGAGAGACAGGTGGAGAGACAGGTGGAGAGAAAGAACAGGGGAGAGAGAGACAGGTGGAGAGAGATACAGGTGGAGAGTCACGGGTGGAGAGACAGACACAGGTGGAGAGAGACACAGGTGGAGAGAGATACAGGTGGAGAGAGAGACACAGGTGGAGAGACACACACAGGTGGAGACAGACACGGGGGGAGAGAGACACAGGTGGAGAGAGACACAGGTGGAGAGAGATACAGGGGGAGAGAGAGACAGGTGGAGAGAAATACAGGAGGAGAGAGATACAGGTGGAGAGACACAGGTGGAGAGAGAGACACGGGTGGAGAGAGATACAGGGGGAGAGAGAGACAGGTGGAGATAAATACAGGAGGAGAGAGATACAGGTGGAGACAGAGACACAGGTGGAGAGAGATACAGGGGGAGAGACAGACAGGTGGAGAGAAATACAGGTGGAGAGACACAGGTGGAGAGAGAGACACAGGTGGAGAGAGATACAGGAGGAAAGAGAGACAGGTGGAGAGAAATACAGGAGGAGAGAGATACAGGTGGAGAGAGAGACACAGGTGGAGAAAGATACAGGGGGAGAGACAGACAGGTGGAGAGAAATACAGGAGGGAGAGAGATACAGGTGGAGAGACACAGGTGGAGAGAGAGACACAGGTGGAGAGAGATACAGGTGGAGAGACACAGGTGGAGAGACAGACAGGTGGAGAGACACAGGTGGAGAGAGATACAGGGGGAGAGAGAGACAGGTGGAGAGAGACAGGTGGAGAGAGACACAGGTGGAGAGAGAGATGGGGAGAGAGAGAGACAGGTGGAGAGAGATACAGGTGGAGAGAAAGACAGGTGGAGAGAAAGACGGCTGGAGAGAGATAGAGGTGGAGAGAGAGACGGGGAGAGAGAGAGACAGGTGGAGAGAGGTACAGGTGGAGAGAGGTACAGGTGGAGAGAGAGACGAGGAGAGAGAGAGAGACAGGTGGAGAGAGACAGGTGGAGAGAGAGAGGTGGAGAGAAAGACAGGTGGAGAGAAAGACGGCTGGAGAGAGAGGTGGAGAGACACACAAGTGGAGAGAGAGACAGGTGGAGAGAGATACAGGTGGAGAGAAAGACAGGTGGAGAGAAAGACAGCTGGAGAGAGAGGTGGAGAGCCACAGGTGGAGAGAGACAGGTGGAGAGAGAGACAGGTGGAGAGACACAGGTGGAGAGAGAGACAGGTGGAGAGACACAGGTGGAGAGAGAGGCAGGTGGAGAGACACAGGTGGAGAGAGAGACAGGTGGAGAGACACAGCTAGAGAGAGATACAAGTGGAGAGACACAGGTGGAGAGAGACAGGTGGAGAGAGACAGGTGGAGAGACAGACAGGTGAAGAGATACAAATGAAGACACACAGGTGGAGAGAGAGAGGTGGAGAGAAAGACGGCTGGAGAGAGAGGTGGAGAGACACACAAGTGGAGAGAGAGACAGGTGGAGAGAGATACAGGTGGAGAGAAAGACAGGTGGAGAGAAAGACGGCTGGAGAGCCACAGGTGGAGAGAGACAGGTGGAGAGAGACAGGTGGAGAGAGATACAAGTGGAGAGACACACAGGTGGAGAGAGACAGGTGGAGAGACAGACAGGTGAAGAGATACAAATGAAGACACACAGGTGGAGAGAGAGACAAGTGGAGAGACACAGGTGGTGAGAGAGGCAGGTGGAGAGATACAGGTGGAGAGAGAGACAGGTGGAGAGACACAGCTAGAGAGAGATACAAGTGGAGAGACACACAGGTGGAGAGAGACAGGTGGAGAGACAGACAGGTGAAGAGATACAAATGAAGACACACAGGTGGAGAGAGACAGGTGGAGAGAAAGACAGGTGAAGAGATACAAATGAAGACACACAGGTGGAGAGAGACAGGTGGAGAGAAAGACAGGTGAAGAGATACAAATGAAGAGACACAGGTGGAGAGAGACAGGTGGAGAGACAGATGGATAGTGAGAGAGAGAGACAGGTGGAGAGACAGACAGGCGGAGAGACAAATGAGTAGAGAGGGAGAGATAGGTAGAGAGAAAGACAGGTGGAGACAGAGACACCACCCACAAGTAAATAACACACAGACAGACAGACAGGTGGAGAGAGTGAAGGATCGGAGTAGAGGATCAGGGTAGAGGATCAAAGTGATGGATCAGGGTAGAGGATCAGGGTGGAGGATCAGGGTAGAGGATCAGGGTGATGGATCAGGGTGGAGGATCAGGGTAGAGGATCAGAGTAGAGGATCAGGGTGATGGATCAGGATGGAGGATCAGGGTGATGGATCAGGGTGGAGGATCAGGGTAGAGGATCAGGGTGATGGATCAGGATGGAGGATCAGGGTGATGGATCAGGGTGGAGGATCAGGGTAGAGGATCAGGGTAGAGGATTAGGGTGATGGATCAGGGTGGAGGATCAGGGTAGAGGATCAAAGTGATGGATCAGGGTAGAGGATCAGGGTGGAAGATCAGAGTAGAGGATCAGGGTGATGGTTCAGGGTGGAGGATCAGGGTAGAGGATTAGGGTGATGGATCAGGGTGGAGGATCAGGGTGATGGATCAGGGTGGAGAATCAGGGTAGAGGATCAGGGTAGAGGATTAGGGTGATGGATCAGGGTGGAGGATCAGGGTAGAGGTTCAAAGTGATGGATCAGGATAGAGGATCAGGGTGGAGGATCAGAGTAGAGGATCAGGGTGATGGATCAGGATGGAGGATCAGGGTGATGGTTCAGGGTGGAGGATCAGGGTAGAGGATCAGGGTAGAGGATTAGGGTGATGGATCAGGGTGGAGGATCAGGGTAGAGGATCAGGGTGGAGGATCAAGGTGGAGGATCAGGGTAGAGGATTAGGGTGATGGATCAGGGTGGAGGATCAGGGTAGAGGATCAGGGTGGAGGATCAAGGTGGAGGATCAGGGTAGAGGATTAGGGTGATGGATCAGGATGGAGGATCAGGGTGATGGTTCAGGGTGGAGGATCAGGGTAGAGGATCAGGGTGGAGGATCAGGGTAGAGGATCAGAGTAGAGGATCAGGGTGATGGATCAGGATGGAGGATCAGGGTGATGGATCAGGGTGGAGGATCAGGGTAGAGGATCAGGGTGATGGATCAGGATGGAGGATCAGGGTGATGGATCAGGGTGGAGGATCAGGGTAGAGGATCAGGGTAGAGGATTAGGGTGATGGATCAGGGTGGAGGATCAGGGTAGAGGATCAAAGTGATGGATCAGGGTAGAGGATCAGGGTGGAAGATCAGAGTAGAGGATCAGGGTGATGGATCAGGATGGAGGATCAGGGTGATGGTTCAGGGTGGAGGATCAGGGTAGAGGATTAGGGTGATGGATCAGGGTGGAGGATCAGGGTGATGGATCAGGGTGGAGAATCAGGGTAGAGGATCAGGGTAGAGGATTAGGGTGATGGATCAGGGTGGAGGATCAGGGTAGAGGTTCAAAGTGATGGATCAGGATAGAGGATCAGGGTGGAGGATCAGAGTAGAGGATCAGGGTGATGGATCAGGATGGAGGATCAGGGTGATGGTTCAGGGTGGAGGATCAGGGTAGAGGATCAGGGTAGAGGATTAGGGTGATGGATCAGGGTGGAGGATCAGGGTAGAGGATCAGGGTGGAGGATCAAGGTGGAGGATCAGGGTAGAGGATTAGGGTGATGGATCAGGGTGGAGGATCAGGGTAGAGGATCAGGGTGGAGGATCAAGGTGGAGGATCAGGGTAGAGGATTAGGGTGATGGATCAGGATGGAGGATAGGGTGATGGTAGGGTGGAGGATAGGGTAGAGGTAGGGTGGAGGTAGGGTAGAGGATGGTAGAGGTAGGGTGATGGTAGGTGGAGGTAGGGTGATGGTAGGGTGGAGGATAGGGTAGAGGATAGGGTGATGGTCAGGTGGAGGTCAGGGTGATGGATAGGGTGGAGAATCAGGGTAGAGGATAGGGTAGAGGATTAGGGTGATGGTAGGGTGGAGGATAGGGTAGAGGATAAAGTGATGGATCAGGGTAGAGGATAGGGTGGAAGATAGAGTAGAGGATAGGGTGATGGATAGGATGGAGGATAGGGTGATGGTTAGGGTGGAGGATAGGGTAGAGGATTAGGGTGATGGTCAGGGTGGAGGATAGGGTGATGGATAGGGTGGAGAATAGGGTAGAGGATAGGGTAGAGGATTAGGGTGATGGATAGGGTGGAGGATAGGGTAGAGGTTAAAGTGATGGATCAGGATAGAGGATCAGGGTGGAGGATCAGAGTAGAGGATCAGGGTGATGGATCAGGATGGAGGATCAGGGTGATGGTTAGGGTGGAGGATCAGGGTAGAGGATCAGGGTAGAGGATTAGGGTGATGGATCAGGGTGGAGGATCAGGGTAGAGGATCAGGGTGGAGGATCAAGGTGGAGGATCAGGGTAGAGGATTAGGGTGATGGATCAGGGTGGAGGATCAGGGTAGAGGATCAAGGTGGAGGATCAGGGTAGAGGATTAGGGTGATGGATCAGGATGGAGGATCAGGGTGATGGTTCAGGGTGGAGGATCAGGGTAGAGGATCAGGGTAGAGGATTAGGGTGATGGATCAGGGTGGAGGATCAGGGTAGAGGATCAGGGTGGAGGATCAAGGTGGAGGATCAGGGTAGAGGATTAGGGTGATGGATCAGGGTGGAGGATCAGGGTAGAGGATTAGGGTGATGGATCAGGGAAGAGGATCAGGGTGATGGATCAGGGTGGAGGATCAGGGTAGAGAATCAGGGTGATGGATCAGGGTGGAGGATCAGATTTCAGTGTGCTGACCAGAGCAGAAAGCTTTTAATAAAGAAGAGGACCAGAGTGAGTCTCTGAGTCTCAGTTTAATCTCCTCTGTCACCAGAACATCACAGACAAACAAACAAACAACCAGACAGGCAGACGAACAGAAACAGGATGGTGTGTAGTATTCATAGCTCACTGTTTCTGTTTGTCTGCAGGGGGGCTCCAAAATATAGGAATATATATATATTATGTATATCTATCTATCTATCTATCTATCTATATATATATATATATATATATATATATATATATATATATATATATAGTGTGTGTATGTCCCTCTCACCCTGGTGGGGTGGTATCTGTGAGCTCAGGTGCTACCAGAATCCTGGGAGTTTGAGGGTTCTGCGCAGTATCTTAGCTGTTCCTAGGACTACGTTCTTCTGGACTGAGATTTGTGTTGTTCCTGGGATCTGTTGGAGCCACTCCCCAAGTCTGGGGGTTACTGCCCTGAGCGCTCCCACAACCAGGGGGACCACGCTAGCCTTAACTTTCCACATCCGTTCCAGCTGATCTTTCAATCCTTGGTACTTTTTTGGTACTTTTTTGTGTTCCTTCTTTGTGTTGGCGTCTGTCTATTCCAGCCACTTGGTTGTGCCGCTCCATGTACGCTGATCCTGCTAGCATCTTCCACCCTGCTGCTATGTGCTGGACTGTCTCCGGGGCATCTTTACCCAGCCTGCACCTTGGGTCAGATCTACTCTGGTAGACTCTGGCGTCTATGGCCCTGGTACTTAGGGCCTGTTCTTGTGCTGCCATGATCAGTGCCTCTATGCTGTCTGTCAGTCCAGCTTTGTCCAGCCATTGGTAGGTTTTCTTGACATCAGCCACTTCTTCGATTTGATGGTGGTACACACCATGTAGGGGCTTGTCCTTCCAGGTTGTCTGCTCCACCTCCTCCTCCTCCTCCTCCTCCTCCTCTGCACTCTCACTGGGTTTCTGCTACTTGAGACATTCACTTAGCAGCTCATCCTTTGGGGCCATTTTCTTGATGTATTCTTGATTTTTGATGTTTCATCCAGGGACTGTGGCCTTGACACTCATTAGTCCTTGGGCTCCTTCTTTCAGCTTAGTGTACAGTCTCAGGGTGCTGGACTTGGGGTGAAACCGTGCATGGCAAGGTGCTTTCTTATCTTGATATCTGTGGCTTCTATCTCCTCCTGTGGCCAGTTTATGATCCCAGCGGGGTATCTGATGACTGGTAGTGCGTACATGTTGATGGCTCAGACCTTGTTCTTACCATTCAGCTGACTTCTCAGGACTTGCCTTACTCTCTGGAGGTGTTTGGCTGTGGTTGACTTCCTTGCAGCCTCCTCATGGTTCCATTCGCCTGCAGGATACCAAGGTATTTGTAGCTGTCTTGGATATCACCTATGTTGCCCTCTTGTAGTTCCACCCCCTCAGTTCTGATCATCCTGACTCTCTTTGAGACCATCCGGCCACACTTGTCCAAACCGAATGACATCCCTATGTCGTCGCTGTAGGTCCTGGTGGTGTGGACCACTGAGTCTTTTTCTTGCTCATTCCTGGCATACAGCTTGATGTCATCCATGTATCCTATGTATGGCTGATTGTTGGCCCACTGGGGAATCGATACCCATAGCCACTCTTTGTGATGATCTGGCTGAGGGGGTTCAGGCCTATGCAGAACAGCAGTGGTGATAGTGCATCCCCTTGGTATATGCCACACTTGATGCTAACTTGGGCGATTGGCTTGGAGTTGGCCTCTAGGGTTGTCTTCCACATTCCCATTGAGTTCTTGATGAAGGCTCTTAGTGTCCTGTTGATCTTGTATAGTTCTTTGGTGTATCTCTTCAACTGGGTGGCAAGAGCTGTTAGTCTTTGTTTGACAGTTTTGAGTGCTTCAGGTATGGAGAGTTTGTTGTACTTCAAGTAGTACTAGCTCTGCTAATTGGCTAACTTCTCTCCGCGTTACCCTAATCTTAGTCTCTAACTGTCTCTTCCATGGCAGGTACTGCTTGTTATGTCCCGAGCCCATCTTGATCACTGTTGCTGTACTGTGTATCAGCTTATTGGTGTCAGATATTGATGGTTCCCATAGGGATTGTCGTTAGAGCAAACTTCACATCCACTAGCAGATCTTCTGAGGGTACTTGGCAACTCAGCTTTGGTACTCGCTGGGGGCTCCAGGTTCCTAGTTGGGTCACGATCTTCCTTCCAAGGTCAGCAGCTCTTGTATTGAGGCTGTTGGTGTCTGTTGGGGTGTGGTACCTAATCTCAGTTTGTAGGGGTGATGATGGCTACCCCCCACTGACCTGTCATCCTGGCTCCCCCTTGCTGTAACATTGTTGTAATATTTCATCAATCTCTAGTTGTGAGAGTAGTTTTTGTTTCTGGATGTTGGAACACTGGCCTAACAGCTGTTTCTTTGTTAGCCTTGCTTGTGGGTTTTGAAGTAACCACTGGTACCTCATTTGCTGAATGTATCCCAATATGCATAAATCATTCCAACAGCTCCGTATTTTCCGCCCTCGTTCAGGTATGTCTTGTTCCAGTAGCATATATATAGTAGTATATATGTATATATATGTGTGTGTGTGTGTGTGTGTGTGTTTGTGTGTGTGTGTGTGTGTGTGTGAACCATGTCTGACCAGGTGTGATCAGGTCTCATTTTTGTCTTACCATTGTTTCTGTTGCTTTGTTGCAGATGGTCATGGGTGGACCTTCTTCAGGACTCTTTTCACCAGGGTGTTAACCACCACCTGGTAACCATGATAATCAAAAGATAACCAGTTGGTAACTATGACAACCACCAGTTTGAAGAGGGTGGAGCAGAACTTAACCGACGGCTGGGAGATGACCTCGAGATGTGACCTTCAGAGGAGCGTCCTGTTTGTGTGACTGTCAGTTCACCATGTCCCCCTACCTCCCTCATCTCCTCCCCCATCTCCTCTCTCTGCTCCTCCTGCCGCCATTTGGCGGCTGTCAGACCGCCGCTCAGTTTAACGTGTGTCGGACTCTGCGCAGCTCGGAGGCGGGGCCAGGATGGGAGTTTTACCCCTGTCAGCCATCACCTGCCAACATGAAGGAGGTGATGCAGATCAAAGTTGACCCCCCCGGCATCACCTGTGGAAACCCACCTGAGAGATTCTGTACACTGGTCAGTCATACGCACACCTGAACATATACCTAAACATATACCTGAACACACACCTGAATACACACCTGAACATACACCTAAACATATACCTGAACACACACCTGAACATATACCTGGACACACACCCAAATATACACCTGAGTGTCGTCTGTGTCTGTGGTCACCCAGAGCTACCATAGTCCATCAGATCTGTCCAGAGACCAGAACCACCGACTGTCTACGGTAGAAACAACAACGTCTACATGACTTTATGTTGAGTGTTGATGCAGCAGCTGCAGAGCCTGGTTCTGATCCAACCAGACTCCATTCAGAAAACAAGCATTTTAACAGCTGTCTGTTTGTCGTCTTGCAGACAGACCTGACAAAGCATCAGTTCAGACTGTTTACTGATCAGCATCATGATGGACTTATTTCAGCATCATTCTGATCTGTTTATTGATAATAAATCACAGCTCAGTCTGTTTATTTTGGGTTCATACCTCAGTTGTGATCCAGTCAGTGTGATGGTACTGGATGTGAATACAGCTCACCGCCGTGTGATAATATGAACCCAGACACGACGGAGTTTGGTTTTCTGACATAGCTGGACTTCACCAACATGTACAAAGCAGCTACAGAGGTTATTTCTTTATGTTGATGGAGGAAATGTTGTTGGTATCTATAAAGACAAGCTCCTCCTCCTCCTCTCTGGATTATCTAGAACAAATGAATCAATGATACCGGCGGTCCAACTAGCATAGTAAGCAAGGAGAAACTTTTCTTTAAGACTGGTGTGAACACATTAGAATCTCCTGCAGGTTAAACTGGACTAACTAAATATTTTAAGCACACTATAAACAAACTTGAGGAAAGTCAAGTAACCTAGCAACATTATGGCCACCATCAACCCATGATACCCATAATGCACCTTTCTCTGCTGGAGCCAGTGTAAGGAAGAAATGTCACTGAATACAATGCGGCCTGATTCAAATGTAATGTCCAGAAAATAATTAATGGTAATCAATATTTCACATACAAAGATTAAAGTCTCTCCTGTCAATCATCTCATGACCCCTCAGATTCCTCTTGTGACCTCCTGGGGGGTCTTGACCCACAGAAACCACACACTCACAGTCCTGCTGTCTTACTAATTGTTCCTTTGGGAAGCTGAAGTCATGCCTGAATTATTGATAAATGTAACAGATATAATGCAGCAAAAGTGAAATGTGAATAATTGATCAGTGAGAACTCTGACAAAACAAAAAAGACCATGAAACTCTAAAATGGACAGAAGACGTGAAATGCGTCACGTTTGATGTCCCTAGAGCCAGTCTGCAAACGCAAACCCAACACCTGTCCACATTTATTACATTTACATACATCTGTATGCATGATAAATAAAGTATATATTATATGTCGATGAAGGGTTTATTAATTTTAACCTGTATATTATGTAAGGGATAGTGTAGAGCTAGTAGGTCATTGTTGGAAGTAAACCCCTTCAGGGCAATGTAGTTTTCTATTAACACAAACAGTGTTTAGTGTGGGTGAGCTAGTTAACTGTAGTTCTTTAACCGGAGCCAGCTGGTTAATCTGGCTTAGCTGTGGTGTTGTATCTGCAGTGTGACAGTTGGCAGCTGCAGCTACAGTAAAAGGATTAACCTCTAACACACACACACCGATCAGATTAACATCAGTGTTAATCCATCACACGCTGCACATTTGTGTTAGGGGGACACTCAGTCTGCAGATTAAACTGGTTCATGCTTCAGAGACTGTACTACTGCTGATGTTTCTGCTTGTATGATACTGAAAGTTTAATATCTGCTCAGTAGATATTTAACATAAAAGCTATAACTCATATAAACTCATGCATGATGTTGAAAGCTTTACTTGTTGATGTGTTGCTGTTTTATCTCTCAAATAGGTTGTTGCATCCATGAGGTATTTAGAACTTTTGATGAAGCACTTAAAGGTTTCAGGTTGTAAAAAGCGTGATGTCTATGTCTGTTTTTAAGGGTCACAGGTTTGAATCTGGCTTGGGGCTTTTCTGTGTGGAGTCTGCATGTTCTCCCCATGTTTGCGTGGATTTTCTCTTTTCTTCATGCAGATTAGGTTAATTGATGACTCTAAATTGCCTGTGACTGGTGGACTGGCGACCTGTCCAGGCGAACTCCGCCCTCGCACAATGTCAGCTGGGATCGGCTCGTGACCCCTAACGGGATAAGAAGTTGAAGATAGATGGATGGATGGTTTAATCTCCATGTAAATACTGTGAATGTATCAAAAAGCTCAACCATAGAGATAAACACACTGCCTGTATTGAGACACTGTGCCTTTAAATGAGCCGGCAGGATTTCTGTAACAACAGTTGTAATGTCACAACTGTACAATATGTCACAGTTTTAAAGGAAGACATTCTAAATGCGTCCCACTCTATTTCCTGTTGCAGTGTATGTGACTGACATCAGCTGACAGGAAGTAAACTTGGACCCAAACTGTTGCTTGGCAAAGCAATTCCATTGAAATGCACTAAAACACAGGGTTTCAGGCAAGGAGGGTAAACAGGGCAGGGGTAGGAGGGTATACAGTAAACATGTAAATATGATTCAGCAGAAACATTAAACACAAGTATGAATCTGAACATGAGCAGGATATGGAACCTTTAAAGGTTCTCTATATGATATCCACACCATAAATACATCATTAACTATAGTCTATAGATATAGAGGAGTAATGTCTACCTGAGTCTATGATATCAGTATTAATATATCATCATCATCTATAGTCTATAGATATAGAGGAGTAATGTCTACCTGAGTCGCTGATATCAGCATTAATATATCATCATCTATAGTCTATAGATATAGAGGAGTAATGTCTACCTGAGTCTATGATATCAGCATTAATATATCATCATTTATAGTCTATAGATATAGAGGAGTAATGTCTACCTGAGACGCTGATATCAGCATTAATATATCATCATCTATAGTCTATAGATATAGAGGAGTAATGTCTACCTGAGTCTATGATATCAGTATTAATATATCATCATCATCTATAGTCTATAGATATAGAGGAGTAATGTCTACCTGAGTCTATGATATCAGTATTAATATATCATCATCTATAGTCTATAGATATAGAGGAGTAATGTCTACCTGAGTCTATGATATCAGTATTAATATATCATCATCTATAGTCTATAGATATAGAGGAGTAATGTCTACCTGAGTCTATGATATCTATAGATTAGCATTAATATATCATCATTTATAGTCTATAGATATAGAGGAGTAATGTCTACCTGAGTCTATGATATCAGTATTAATATATCATCATTTATAGTCTATAGATATAGAGGAGTAATGTCTACCTGAGTCTATGATATCAGTATTAATATATCATCATCATCTATAGTCTATAGATATAGAGGAGTAATGTCTACCTGAGTCCATAAAATCAGCACTAATATATCATCATTTATAGTCTATAGATATAGAGGAGTAATGTCTACTTGAGTCTATGATATCAGCATTAATATATCATCATTTATAGTCTATAGATATAGAGGAGTAATGTCTACCTGAGTCTATGATATCAGTATTAATATATCATCATATCTATAGTCTATAGATATAGAGGAGTAATGTTACCTGAGTCTATGATATCAGCATTATTTGAGAAAGGGAGTAATGTCTACCTGAGCTATGATATCAGATTAATATATATATTTATGTATAGAATAGAGGGGAAGTTATGGTATGAATAGTATAAAATGTTTGTTGGGGTGTGGTGGTTTGGTTTGTATGAGGGTTGTTCTGGCTTGATTAGATTAATATTATATTTATAGTCTATAGATATAGAGGAGTAATGTCTACCTGAGTCTATGATATCAGTATTAATATATCATCATTTATAGTCTATAGATATAGAGGAGTAATGTCTACCTGAGTCTATGATATCAGCATTAATATATCATCATCATCTATAGTCTATAGATATAGAGGAGTAATGTCTACCTGAGTCCATAAAATCAGCACTAATATATCATCATTTATAGTCTATAGATATAGAGGAGTAATGTCTACTTGAGTCTATGATATCAGCATTAATATATCATCATTTATAGTCTATAGATATAGAGGAGTAATGTCTACCTGAGTCTATGATATCAGTATTAATATATCATCATCATCTATAGTCTATAGATATAGAGGAGTAATGTCTACCTGAGTCTATGATATCAGCATTAATATATCATCATCTATAGTCTATAGATATAGAGGAGTAATGTCTACCTGAGTCTATGATATCAGCATTAATATATCATCATTTATAGTCTATAGATATAGAGGAGTAATGTCTACCTGAGTCTATGATATCAGTATTAATATATCATCATCATCTATAGTCTATAGATATAGAGGAGTAATGTCTACCTGAGTCGCTGATATCAGCATTAATATATCATCATCTATAGTCTATAGATATAGAGGAGTAATGTCTACCTGAGTCTATGATATCAGCATTAATATATCATCATCATCTATAGTCTATAGATATAGAGGAGTAATGTCTACCTGAGTCTATGATATCAGTATTAATATATCATCATTTATAGTCTATAGATATAGAGGAGTAATGTCTACCTGAGACGCTGATATCAGCATTAATATATCATCATCTATAGTCTACAGATATAGAGGAGTAATGTCTACCTGAGTCCATAAAATCAGCACTAATATATCATCAACTGGCACTGTTAGCACTGATAGTGCTGTTAGCTGTCAGCCGTTGCCATGTTGAGAGCCATGCAGAGGCAACAGAAATACTGGGTATTTGTTGTATCCATGAACTACATTCATGTGATGACATGACCGATCTACACACTCTCCTGTTCGTTTTATGATAAATTTAGTTGAACACATTGTTTGGTTTTATATACGACCTTGCATGGATTCCCTGAGCCAGACTGCGTCAGTATTCCTTTACAGAGTATTTGAACGCTGTGAAGTAAAATGACAGAAACTATGATCGACCTGTGACTTACCGTCCAGATGCAGACCTGGTTCTGAAGGTTACTGTAGTCTCGTAGCTGATCCCGTCACGGCCCAGAGATCTCACAGACTAAACCTGATGACGGTTTGTTCGCTTTGATGCCATGTGGTGTAAAACAAAGATAAAGACAAGAACACTCACATCCAACCATCAGGTACCGAGATGAATGAAATTCCTCCACAAACTACAACGTCCAACAGCCTTTCAATGATGTGAACACTGAGTTCTGCGGGAGAACCCCTACCTCTGAACACTGAGTTCTGCTTGTTGTTCTGCAGGAGAACCCGTACCTCTGAACACTGAGTTCTGCTTGTTGTTCTGCAGGAGAACCCGTACCTCTGAACACTGAGTTCTGCTTGTTGTTCTGCAGGAGAACCCGTACCTCTGAACACTGAGTTCTGCTTGTTGTTCTGCAGGAGAACCCGTACCTCTGAACACTGAGTTCTGCTTGTTGTTCTGCAGGAGAACCTGTACCTCTGAACACTGAGTTCTGCTTGTTGTTCTGCAGGAGAACCCGTACCTCTGCAGCGATGAGTGCGACGCTTCCAGCCCTGACCTGTCTCACCCACCTCAGCTGATGGGTGACAGGGAGAGGGGGGGGCTCATCACTTACTGGCAGACAGTCACATGGTCCAGGTATCCTGAGCCCCTATTGGCCAATATCACCCTGTCCTGGAACAAGAGTCTGGAGGTGGTCGATGACATCATCGTGACCTTTGAGTACGGACGACCAACCAGCATGGTGCTGGAGAAATCTATGGACAAAGGTGATTGGTCCGTGAGGCGCTGAGGGTGGAGGGGGGTAATAACTGTCTGTGTTATGTATTAACTGGTAATGGAGGGTTAATAACTATCAGCGTTATGTATTAACTGGTAATGGAGGGGTAATAACTATCAGTGTTACAGTATTAACTGGTAATGGAGGGGTAATAACTGCTATTAATCATTGTTTGTGTTTCAGGTGTGACATGGCAGCCTTATCAGTACTATGCTGATGACTGTCTGGAGGCATTCGGTATGTCTCCTAAACGGGTCTCAGATTTAGCACCGAGTAATTTAACCCGGGTTATCTGTACCGAGCAGTACTCCCGCTGGGTTGGTGCCAAGGTGGGTAACAGGACCTGACACAATAACATGATAACACCAATAATACACACTGCATACAGGGAGATGTGTAAATCCATCGATATATACAGTACCTGACTGCTATTTAAGCTCTCTGACAAACTTCAAATAGAGATTATTTGATAAGTACAAATGTGTACTGCACCTGACCAATAGCCGAAGAGCATGTTAACTGACTGCCAGTGTTCAACCAATAGGAGGAGAAGACCATGGTGTTCGAGGTGCGAGCTCGGTTTGGGGTATTTGCAGGTCCAAAGTTGATTAACATGGATGCTCTGTACACCCGGATGGAGACAATGAAGGGTCTGAGCGACTTCTTCACCTTCACCAACCTCCGACTGAGACTCCTCCGCCCGGCACTGGGAGGGACCTACGTCCAGAGAGACAACCTGCTGAAATACTTCTATGCCATTTCTAACATCGACGTACCTGCCAGGTATCTATGCTGACTAACAACAAGCTATACCTAGGCTACTAGCAGCCAGCCTCTCAGGTTCAGAGGGTTCACATGCTGTTAGACTCTGAAAGCACTTTGACACCTGGCATCCTGAAGGTGAACCTGTGTTTCCTGCAGGTGTAAGTGTAACCTGCATGCATCTCAGTGTGTGTTACGAGATGCAACGCTGCAGTGTGATTGTGACCACAACACAAGTGGGGAGGACTGTCAGCGCTGCAGCCAAGGGTTCAAATCCCGTATCTGGAAACCAGGATCATACCTGCCCCTGCCCAAAGGCACTGCCAACACCTGTACGTACCTGAACACACACTGCCGACACTTGTATGTACCTGAATACACACACTGCCGACACCTGTACGTACCTGAACACACACTGCCGACACCTGTACGTACCTGAACACACACAGTCAACACCTGTACGTACCTGAACACACACTGCCAACACTTGTACATACCTGAATACACACTGCCAACACTTGTACATACCTGAATACACACTGCCAACACTTGTATGTACTTGTATACACACACTGCAGACACCTGTACGTACCTGAATACACACTGTCGACACTTGTATGTACCTGAATACACACACTGCCGACACCTGTACATACCTGAATACACACTGTCGACACTTGTATGTACTTGTATACACACACTGCAGACACCTGTACGTACCTGAATACACACTGTCGACACTTGTATGTACCTGAATACACACACTGCCAACACCTGTACGTACCTGAACACACACTGCCTACACTTGTATGTACTTGTATACACACACTGCCGACACCTATACGTACCTGAATACACACTGCCGACACTAGTATGTACCTGAATACACACACTGCCGACACCTGTACGTACCTGAACACACACAGTCAACACCTGTACGTACCTGAACACACACTGCCGACACCTGTACGTACCTGAACACACACAGTCAACACCTGTACGTACCTGAACACACACTGCCGACACCTGTACATACCTGAATACACACTGCCAACACTTGTACATACCTGAATACACACTGCCAACACCTGTATGTACTTGTATACACACACTGCCGACACCTGTACGTACCTGAATACACACTGCCGACACTTGTACGTACCTGAATACACACACTGCCAACACCTGTATGTACCTGAACACACACTGCCAACACCTGTACGTACCTGAATACACACTGCCAACACTTGTATGTACCTGAATACACACACTGCCAACACCTGTACGCACCTGAACACACACTGCCAACACCTGTATGTACCTGAACAGACCACATTCACACTGAGATCAGCTGATGTGAATCATTTTGTAACGTGTTGTGTTTTTCAGGTGAAGCAGCTGAAACAGCAACCAGTGAGTACTGTTTACCTGTTTACTGTTCACCATTCACCTGTTCACCTGTTCATCTGTTCACCTGTTCATCTGTTCACCTGTCTGTTATGTTTCATTTCTTCCCCACCTCCGTCTCCACTAACATGGTCAGTGTTGCATCATGGGACATTCAACTCTTACATATTATCATGTTTCTCTGCTGAAGTGCATTATCAGACAACAATAACACTAAAATACTAAATGAACATTGTTGTCATGATTAGTCAGTTAGTTATTAATGATTAGTTAGTCATGATTAGTCAGTTAGTTAGTCATAATTAGTTAGTTAGTCATGGTTAGTCAGTTGGTTAGTCATGATTAGTTAGCTAGTTAGTTGGTCATAATTAGTAACGGTTGGTCAGTTAATTAGTCATGATTAGTTAGCTTGTTATTTAGTCAGAATTAGTTAGTTAGTCATGGTTAGTCAGTTAGTCATGATTCGTTAGCTAGTTGGTTAGTCATAATTAGTTAGTTAGTCGTGATTAGTTAGCTAGTTAGTTGGTCATAATTAGTTAGTAACGGTTGGTCAGTTAATTAGTCATGATTAGTTAGCTTGTTATTTAGTCAGAATTAGTTAGTTAGTCATAGTTAGCCATTTAGTCATGATTAGTTAGCTAGTTGGCTAGTCATAATTAGTTAGTTAGTCATGATTAGTTAGCTAGTTGGTTAGTCATGATTAGTTAGCTAGTTAGTCATGATTCGTTATTGAGTTAGTTGTGATTAACAGGTGAGTTTAGGTCTGAGTAGTTGATAACATGAGTGCAGGTTTAACTGTTCCCCTCAGTCAGTACACATTTCTTTCATCCTCCAAGATGCAACAGTGATTCACATAATGATAGAGTAGACAATAGACCAGACCAGAGAGGTAACAGTGGCTAAATCTACACAGCTCTCAAATATGGACACAAAGAGTCTCATTAGAAAGTCTCACTTTCTGCAGCAAACAGTTGTATGATAAAGGTGTTCGGCAGAGTGTGTAGATTTGGTCACAGAAACAGTAAAACTCTCTGCAGAACTGAACTAGGTTGTTCCACATCCTGCTGAGGCCTGACTGGTCAGTTGGGTTTCTCTGAACTGACTGAACTGGTAGAGTGATGGCAGCAGACTGGGCCTCATGCAGCAACATCCTCTTAAATTTCTTGAAATATTTTATCTTAATTTTCTATTTAGGGTTAGGGTTAGGGTACACTATAAGGACAGGTATTAGCATGGGTAACACCCCTAAACACTATATAAGGACAGGTATTAACATAGGTAACACCCCTAAACACGATATAAGGACAGGTATTGACGTAGGTAACGCCCCAAAAAAAAATAAAGGGACAGGTTTAACATAGGTAACCCCCCTAAACACTATATAAGGACAGGTATTGACGTAGGTAACGCCCCTAAACACTATATAAGGACAGGTGTTAACATAGGTAACGCCCCTAAACACGATATAAGGAAGGTATTGGGTAGGGAAAGCCCCTAAAAAATATATAAGGGGAGGGGGTAAAATAGGAAACGCCCCAAAAACGATATAAGGACAGGTATTGACGTAGGTAACGCCCCTAAACACTATATAAGGACAGGTGTTAACATAGGTTAGCCCCTAAACACGATATAAGGACAGGTATTGAGTAGGTAAAGCGAAAAAAAACAAAATAAGGAAAGGGGTTAACATAGGTAAGAAGAAGAGGAAGAAGAAGAAGATATTTAAAAGGGGGAAATTAGTTTAAAAAAAGGAAGGGGAGAGGGGGGGGGGGAAGGGGGGGTGCCTTGCTCAGGGGCACCTCGGAGTGCCAAGAGGTAAACTGGCACCTCTCAGCAACAGTTGGTCTTGGTCCATGGGGGATTAATGGTCAAAAACTTAGGAAGGAATTCTTAAACACTATAAGCCCCTAACCACTATATAAGGACAGGTATTGACATAGGTAACGCCCCTAAACACTATATAAGGACAGGTATTAACATAGGTAACACCCCTAAACACGATATAAGGACAGGTATTGACGTAGGTAACGCCCCTAAACACTATATAAGGACAGGTATTAACGTTTGTAACACCCCTAAACACGATATAAGGACAGGTATTGACGTAGGTAACGCCCCTAAACACTATATAAGGACAGGTATTAACGTTTGTAACACCCCTAAACACTATATAAGGACAGGTATTAACGTTTGTAACACCCCTAAACACGATATAAGGACAGGTATTGACGTAGGTAACGCCCCTAAACACTATATAAGGACAGGTGTTAACATAGGTAATGCTCCCTAAACACTATATAAGGACAGGTATTGACATAGGTAAGAAGAAGAAGAAGAAGAAGAAGATATTCCTTTATTAGTCCCACAGTGGGGAAATTCAGTTTTACATATACATGCGTCAATGGAGAGATGTCAGAGTGAGGGGGCTGCTCCTGACAAGCGCCCAGAGCAGTTGGGGGTTCGGTGCCTTGCTCAGGGGCACCTCGGCAGTGCCCAAGAGGTAAACTGGCACCTCTCCAGCAACCAGTTGGTCTTGGTCCATGGGGGATTTGAACCTCCGCGTCCTAACCCAAGTCCTTACGGACTGAGCTACTGCCGCCCCCTAAACACTATAACGCCCCTAAACACGATATAAGGACAGGTATTGACATAGGTAACGCCCCTAAACACTATATAAGGACAGGTGGCAAAAAATTGAATCGAAGGCAACTGGACTTAGATTTGTTATAAGGACAGGTATTAACATAGGTAACGCCCCTAAACACTATATAAGGACAGGCATTAACATAGGTAATGCTCCCTAAACACTATATAGGGACAGGTGTTAACATAGGTAACGCCCCTAAACACTATATAAGGACAGGTATTGACATAAGTAATACGGCACTGCCAGGCTGAGGTTCTGGTGGGGTTCAGGGATTCCTCTCATTGTAACTTGAAACCAGCTGTTGACGTTCTGCAGAGGGTTCCATCAGAATCTGTCAGGAACTAGAAGCTGAGATTCACTAAAGAGACGTTGCTCTTCTTTTCTGACAGCGGCTGGTGACGCTAACTCAGCAGCATCTGATGGATCATCAGATGGAGTGACTGACACTTCAACCACTACTACTGTTGATAGTACTACTACTGCAGCTACTACTGACAGTATTATAACTCCTGACAGGACTGATGCTACTATAACTGATGGTACTATCGCTACTGATACGAGCACTACCACTAGTACCAGTAGTACTACTACTGCTGTAACTGAATATACCACCCTTACTGACAGTATTACTACAACTAACACTACTGATGGTACTACTACAGCAGCTACTACTGATAGTACTATAACTCCTGACAGGACTGATGTTACTGTAACTGAGGGTACTATCCCTACTACTACTACTACTACTACTACAACTACTACTGCTATAACTGAATATACCACCCGTACTGACATTACTGCTACTACTACTGCTATCACTGAACATACCACTCTTATTGACAGTATTATTACAACTACTGACAGTATTATTTCCATTACTGACCTTCCAACTACAGACAGTTCTACGACATTTTTTGTGTACATGTTGACTTCTGATCCAGCTAGTTCTCCTACTGTCACAAATACAGCCAGTACTTCTACTACAACTGACACAGTGAGTATTGCTACTGGAGAAACAAGCACTAGTAGTGATACTACCACTGTATTTGACGTTGACAGTGTTCTTGCTATGAGTACCATCATGACTGATACTAGCTCTTTAACTTACTTCATTAGTACAAGTGATACTGGTGACTTTCTTAAAGCTGGTGTAGACTCTACTGCTACAACGGTTGACACTGGTGCTGCCACAGTTTTTACTACTGTCAGTAGTACTGTTAGTACTACAGACTCTGATACATTCCCAGACTTAAGCAGTACAGCAGAACCTGCAGTGGACACAGCTCCATCCAGAAGTCCAGTTCTGGAGACTGGAGGCACTCCCAGTACCACTATTAGCACTTCCAGACCCACCAGCTACACCAGTACCAAAAGCCCCATTATCCCAGGCCCCAGTACTGACTTTGAGGTGTCTATTTTTGACCCAGTGACTCCGCCCTCTGACTTCAACTCCTCACCAGACAGCACAGACTCTACCCTCTCTGGGACTGGTACTACCAACCTGATCACCAGTACTACCCTACCTGCTGAAGGGACTACCCTGGCCAGTGAAAGGGCTTCAACTGGAGATACTGCATCCACTGAGACAGACCCAACCAATCAGACTGGAGATGCTCCACCCACAAAAACTCTAATCAATGTACCACCTCCTGATCTACCTCCTCCTGAAGGAGCCTTTCCAGATATACCTCCTGCAGATGAACTTCCACCTGATGAAGCTTCTTCCAATGTACCTCGCTCTGATGTATCTCCTGGAAATGTACCTCTTCCCGATGTGCCTTCTCTAAATGTACCTCCTTCAGATGTTCCTCCAGAAGCATCCTCCTCTAAGATCCCTCCTCCTGATGTACCTCTTCCAGATGTACCACTTCCAGATGTACTTCCCCCAGAAGTACCTCTTCCAGATGTACCACTTCCAGATGTACTTCCCCCAGAAGTACCTCTTCCAGATTTAGCTCCTCCAGATGTAACTCTACCTGATGTAACTCCTCTGGATGTAGCTCCTCCTGATACACCTTCTCCTGAAGTACCTCCTCCAGATGCTGCTCCAGAATTCTTGTTGCCTCCTTCTGAAGGAGGAGATGATGCTGTGTTAAACACAACCTTAGATCTGTCTGACCCTGGTCCATCTGCCGATGATTTGGCCCCTGTGGACATCACCGTCCTTGATCCAAAGTCAGTTGACCCTGGACCAAGCTCTGCACAGGATTCTGGACCAGTGCCTGTTGGTGATTCATGGAATATTCCAGATGATTTCAGTCAATCTGTTGATGTTCCTGAATCAAATTCAGTAGATTCTGGACTAGATTCTGTCCCAGCAGGGCTAGATACAGGGGAAGCAAGAAATGGTGGCATGGAATCAACCGGACCAGATTCACCTGCCCCAGACAGTACAAGTCTAGGTCTTGACTCTAGACCGGACTCTCCTCGAGCAGTAGATGATCCAGGAGTAGATTCTCCTGGCACTCAGATTGAAGGAAAGTCTTCTGGAAAGGATTCAGCTGCTGGTGAACCAGCAGGAGGTTCAAAGTCGAATGAAATGAAAGTTTCTGAACCAGAGAAGAATGGAGAACAAAAAGAACAGAAAGGTAAAAACTGAGGCATCTAAGAACACTGGCTGCACATTCACAGGTTCTTACTAATTTACATCAGAGTTGAGTTTGAGCTTCATTCTTGAACTTATAAAAAGCAGCTTGACACAGAAATCTCACAGAAATCTCAACAATAGGTGCAACTTAAGGTGCTGTGGTGTTCCTCAGCTAGTGGAATGGCTCATTTGTCTTCGAGATGAGTTAGTAATTGTCATGTGACCTAAGAAGATGTGGCCGAGAGCTTCAAATACCAAAAGCAAGTTACACCTTTTTGTCCAAATACATGTGCAACCACAAAATGATAACACAATTTCAGTAAATGATGTTCACTGTGATCAATTACTGATATCAAGCTGGTCGGTCACGTCTTCACGATTAAACTGTTGCAGGTTTTAAAAGGGTGTAAGTGTCAGGATGTTTTCATATTAGGTACGATTGATTCATTTTATTGGTGGCAGAGCATTGTAACAGAAACAAAATAAAATTCACAAAAACCGTTGTTGTTAATCTTTCCAACAATCACCAACTCTGGTTAGGGCAAAATAATCTTTTATTTGACTGAGTTAGATGTGAAAATGTGGCGGCTCTACACTCTGTTCCCCCTGCTGAGCATCTCTCGTTCTCCAGACCACTGAACCAGATAAATTAAATAACCATTGCTCAACCCCGTCACCTATTATCTAGATCTGAGGGACCCTCTGGCCTGCCTACCTGCTGTATCAGCCACAGCTGTACAGTTCAGAGATCGCTGCATGCTGCAGATACAGACATAGATATGAAACACTTTTATATATATATATATCGGATATCAGAGGAGACCAGTGGCGTTGAAAAAAGCCTGTCGTTTCACAACTACTTGCAGACCGCTGATGATACTCGCATTTCATGGTGGACAACTTCCGTGTTTCAGGATGGTTGGTTTTTAAAACTGATGTAAACCATAACCGAGTACACATGAACCGTACACAAGTACAAATGAAACGTTCCTGAACTGTACCTGAGACCACTGTGGACTTCAGTGCAGATTGACGAACCGTGCCTGAGTATGGTATGGAGTGTTTACCCTAATCAAATGAAGTGGACTCGGATCCGGGCCCAGATCCCTGATGTGAAAGCACCCTCACATAGAGCTGGAAACCTGCAGACGGCTAACAAACTCCATAAATGCTGAGTTTCTATGAGAGCAGCTGATCAAACTGTAGTCAAATAAACTCATATTTTCATACACATTTAAAACGTTTCCTTCTCTGTTGAACCAAACAGTGGCTGAGGCCAAAGATGGAACGAAAAAGGAAGCAAAAGAAGGAAAGAAGGAGAATGATGAAAAAAGCTACGCGAAGAAAGGTACATGTATAAACAGTCATAGTACTGCTAGCTACTGGCTGGTAGAGGGATGGGAGTCAGACAGGAATCAGTAACAGCAGGTCAGTTTTTATATAGAAATATGCAGCTCTAGTACGGATACTCTAGGGAACGGAGCAGGATGTGAACATCCACTCCCATGTCACCCTCTACTGGCCATCATTAGTAACAACAGTAGTAATAGAGGTAGTATTAGTAGTAGCAGTATGTAGTAAGAGTACTTCTGATACATAGACCTGTTGGTCCTCACCTGTCAGGAGTACTTCAGTGGTCAGCAGTGCTAACCCCCACTGAACTCTACTGCTAACCGCCTGTTGCCACAGTCACACAGCTTGTTTCTGTCCAAAGCAACCCAGAAGATCCTGATTCCAGGGGGACCAAAGTTCAGTCAGCTGTCCAAAATAGCCTACATCACCTTCCAGGGTAAGAGTACGTCTGAGCACCTGACCCCTCACCTGTAGTGGCCCCGCCCCTGTAAATAGGTTCCTCTGTTTAAATGGACAGTCCCACATAACCTGAAGCTGTGTTCACATGTTAGATTCCTTCTCAAAACATCCAACAGATGTGACAGGTACATCAGGTCCTCACCTGTAAGTCTAGTACAGTCTGCTCATTGCCAGGGTCAGAGGTCACCAGACAGAAATACACAAACTAACACAAAACAAACCTGTGTTCATGTTGGTGTCACCTGTCCGTCTGTCATCTGTACATTTCATTTCCTCCATACTGTGATGTGGGCGGGGTCATGGAAAGTGGGAGGGGCTTCTTTGTTTTTACCAAACACGTGTTCGTCATTTAAATTTACTTCATTGACATGATATGTAAATACACCGACGTAGCCACAGCATACAGGGAAGGAATAAAGTGAATTAAAAATATAGAGTGAACATTGAATAAAATGAAGTTATATCTTATGAGCAGAGCATTGGAACTGGAGAACAGAGGAAGCAACTAAAAGAACCAACACACGCTCTGTTATTTGTATCACAGCACCATACTTTCAGTTATGTTGCAACTGATGACTCCAGCTACGCTGTGCTGCATTATGTTGCATTATGGTACATTATGTTATGTTACACAACGTTACTTCTGTTAGGTTAAGTTGCAATGTTACTCCAGTGATGTTAGAATATGTTACATCAGTCCAGTTATGTTACAAAACATCACTCAAGCTATGTCATAATATGATAAATTACGTTAAGATCTGACCGTAGTCCAGGTCTGACTGGAGTCCAGGTGAGTATCTCTGACTGTAGTCTAGGACTGACTGTTGTCCAGGTGAGTCTTTTTGACTGTAGTCCAGGTAGTCTCTCTGGCTGTAGTCCAGGTAGTCTCTCTGACTGTAGTCCAGGTAGTCTCTCTGATTGTAGGCCAGGTAGTCTCTCTGATTGTAGGCCAGGTAGTCTCTCTGGCTGTTGTCCAGGTAGTCTCTCTGATTGTAGGCCAGGTAGTCTCTCTGGCTGTTGTCCAGGTAGTCTCTCTGATTGTAGGCCAGGTCGTCTCTTTGACTGTAGTCCAGGTAGTCTCTCTGGCTGTTGTCCAGGTGTTCTTACGAGTGAGTCCTTCTGTGTTTCTGTCAGACTGTGAGTGTAATGGTCACTCCAATCGCTGCAGCTACATCGACTTCATCAATGTGGTCACCTGTGTGAGCTGTAAACACAACACACGAGGACAGAACTGTCAGTACTGTCGCCTCGGTTACTATCGAAACACCTCGCTGCCGCTGGACAACGACAACATCTGTATCGGTCAGTAACACACACACACACACACACACACAAATTCTTGAGCAGGTCATAATGATGGAGGAAGATCTTCTGCAACCTGGTGGAGAAACCCTCAACTACTAATCCCACACACACACACACACACACACACACACACACACACACACACACACACACACACACACACACACACACACTCCTGATCAAAATCTTAAGACCAGTTAAAAAATTGCAAGAATTTACGTTTTGCACTGTTGTATCTTAAGAAGGTTCTAAGTAGAGTTTCAAAATGCAAAAAGAAGAAATGAGAGCAAGAGACTAAATGTTTTGAGCAGGCAATTTATTGAAAAGAACAATTTAACTAAAATAGGCTGTTCATCAGCTGATCAAAAGTTTAAGACCATAGCTCAAAAAAACCCCTAAAACAGAAATTAAAGTCTCAAAAACAGACTCAGTAATGAGTAGCTCCACCATTATTGTTGATCACTTCAAAAATTGGTGTTGGCATGCTTGATGCGAGTGTTTCCAAAAGGCTTGTAGGAATGTTGCTCCAAGTGGTGAAGATGGCTTCACGAAGGGCATCCACTGTCTGGAACTGATGTCCATTTTTGTAAACTTCCCTTGCCATCCATCCCCAAATGTTCTCAATTGGATTTAGATCAGGGGAACATGCAGGATGATCCAAAAGAGTGATGTTATTCTCCTGAAAAAACTCCTTTGTCAGACGGGCATTGTGAATCGCAGCATCGTCCTGCTGAAAAACCCAGTCATCAGCCACACAGACGAGGGCCCTCAGTCATGAGGGATGCCCGCTGCAACATCTCCACGTAGCCAGCTGCTGTTTGACGCCCTGCACAACCTGGAGCTCCATTGTTCCATTGAAGGAAAAAGCAGCCCAGATCATGATGGCGCCCCCTCCGCTGTGCCGTGTTGAAAAAATCTCAGGTGGCATCTCCTTGTCATGCCAGTAGCGTTGGAAGCCATCAGGACCATCAAGGTTACATTTTTTCTCATCAGAGAATAAAACTTTCTTCCAACTTTGAGCGTCCCATGTTTGGTGCTCCCTTGCAAAGGCCAAATGGGCAATTTTGTGGCATTGAAGGAGACGTGGCCTTTGAAGAGGTTTTTTGTTTTCGAAGCCGTTCCTTTGCAGATGCCGTCTGATGGTTATTGGGCTGCAGTCAGCACCAGTAATGGCCTTAATTTGGGATGAGGATCGTCCCGTGTCTTGACGGACAGCCGTTCGGATCCTCCGGCTCGGTGCCGGTGAGATTTTTTTTGGGTCTACCACTTGATTTTTTTGTTCCATAAACCTCAGGATCTTTTAAGAAATGCAAAATGACTGTCTTACTGCGTCCAACCTCAGCAGCGATGGCACGCTGTGAGAGGCCTTGTCTATGCAGCTCAACAATCCTGCCACGTTCGAAGGCAGTGAGTTTTTTTGCTTTTCCCATCAAGAGGTCTTGACAGTGTGATTACTTGACAGAAAAAGACATGGAATCCAAATTTTTGCACAGATTTGGGCTTTTAAAGGATGTGGTCTTAAACTTTTGATCAGCTGATGAACAGCCTATTTCAGTTAAATTGTTCTTTTCAATAAATTGCCTGCTCAAAACATTTAGTCTCTTGTTCCCATTTCTTCTTTTTGCATTTTGAAACTCTACTTAGAACCTTCTTAAGATACAACAGTGCAAAATACAAATTCTTGCAATTTTTTAACTGGTCTTAAGATTTTGATCAGGAGTGTATATATATATATATAGAGAGAGAGAGAGAGAGAGAGAGAGAGAGAGAGAGAGAGAGAGAGAGATTTTGTGATGATGATGAAGATGATGATGATGATGAAGATGATGATGGTGGTGATGATGATGATGATGATGGTGGTGATGATGATGAAGATGATGGTGGTGATGATGATGATGAAGGATGATGATGATGATGATGGTGGTGATGATGATAGATGATGGTGGTGATGATGATGATGAAGATGATGATGATGATGATGATGGTGGTGATGATGATGAAGATGATGGTGGTGATGATGATGATGAAGATGATGATGATGATGGTGGTGATGATGATGATGATCATGATGATGGTGATGATGATGATGATGATGAAGATGATGATGATGGTGATGATGATGATGATGATGATGATGTTAGGACTGCTGGGTGATTGACAAAGGAAGAGAGACAGAGAGAGAGAGAGACCCCAAATGCAGAAAAACCACCAACGAACAAAAACGAGTCTTTAATTTTAGACTGATTAAATAGAAACTTATGGTAATACAAAGAACAATAAACTGATAATCAAAGAACTAGAAACTAAACACAGAGTAACAACGAAAACACTAATAAACTAAACACAAGGTAACTGCAAGAAAACTAATACACCAAAACCCAGACAAGTGAGAGGCAGGACAACTAGGAGTGCCCGGGGAACCTTTAAACAGGACAAGAAAACCTACCGGAAAGAAAAGAGATGTGAGGCTACACGAGGAGAAGTGAGCCTAAAGGGAATCCAGGGAGAACACGAAGAAGCATGCGAGTCAAAGGAACACAGAACACGGGGAGATCACAGGGACTTAAACAAATGAGCCGACAAGAACAGAGGGAAAAGGAGTGGTTTAAATACAGAGGGTGATGACACACAGGTGGAAACAATCAGGGCGGAGCAGACTATCAAAAAAGGAGGGAAAACAGACAAAGACAGGAAGTAAAGCTAAAAACGACACAGAGACGCAAGACTTTCAAAATAAAACAGGAAACCACCAAAGACAAGACACCAGGACAGTGAGTGAAACACAAACAATATACTAGAACAGAAACTCAGTATAACAAAACAGAACCAAATAATAAACTAATCAAAAGACTAACTAACATAAAAGTCCATAACCGTGACAGATGATGATGGTGGTGGTGATGATAATGGTGGTGGTGATGATGATGATGATGATGGTGATGATGATGATGATGAAGATGGTGGTGATGATGATGATGAAGATGGTGGTGATGATGATGGTGATGATGATGATGATGGTGGTGGTGATGATGATGATGATGATGATGAAGAAGATGATGGTGGTGGTGGTGGTGGTGATGATGATGATGATGATGATGATGATGATGATGGTGGTGATGATGATGATGATGATGATGGAGGTGACGATGATGATGATGATGATGATGATGGTGGTGGTGATGATGATGATGATGATGGTGAAGAAGATGATGGTGGTGGTGGTGGTGATGATGATGATGATGATGATGATGATGATGATGGTGGTGGTGATGATGTGATGGTGGTGATGATGATGATGGTGATGATGATGATGGTGATGATGATGGTGATGATGATGATGGTGATGATGTGATGGTGGTGATGATGATGGTGATGGTGATGATGATGATGGTGATGATGTGATGGTGGTAATGGTGATGATGGTGATGATGATGATGATGGTGATGACGAAGGTGTCTCTGTCCGTCCTCAGAGTGTGATTGTGATGTGGATGGCAGTTCGTCTCCTCATTGCTCTGACACCGGTGTCTGTCAGTGTAAAGCCGGTTCCACGGGGAAGCGCTGTGACGCTTGTCTACCTGGATACACCTGGAGAGGAGGCGGAGCCAGCTGCACAGGTACACAGGGCTCCTCATGTTATCATAGTTATTAATAATCAATAATCAATCATTGTCCTCCCTCAGCGAACGGGTGTGACGAGGAGCTTTTGATTTGTCAGAACGGAGGAACATGCGTCGATCTCCAACGCTGCGTTTGTACAGACAACTTCACAGGTAAACACACACCTGGATGATGTGGGTGGGGACTGATGATGTCACAGCTCAGGTCTCTGAAGATGTCATGTGTGCAGGTGCATTCTGTGAGAAGAAGGTTTGTCTGAAGAAGAGCGGTTGCCTGGATGACGCTGAGGGCTCCTCTTCCTCCTCTCTGACATCACACCTTTACCTGCTGACCCTCAGTCTGACCTCCTCCACCCTCAGTCTGACCTCCTCCACCTTCTGCTGACCCTCAGTCTGACCTCCTCCACCTTCACAGAAACAGATATGACATCACACACTGATACATCTGGACACACCTGTGAGGATGATTTCAGGTGATGAGACTGGATCTCCTGTAACGTGACACTGACAGAACAAAACAGGAAACGTGTCATCAGTATGAGACGACAACGGACCAGAAGAAAAAGTAGAAGATTTCACCTTTGAGGTAGTGGACTCTGACAACTAGGACTAAAGCCAGCAGGATTGAGGTGGACAGCCAGCATGGTGGGAAAGTGAACAACAACAGATCAACCAGGTTTTAACTTGTGACTTTAGACAAGTTACAAAAATCACAAACTCTCAGCAGTAGTTGGGAGACAGATGGACAATGAAACAGGCTAATACGTAGCAGACTCCAGGACTGAGGCGTCTCTAGACCTGACTCCTCCTCTATAAAACACCACCTAGCAGATCTGCTGGCAGACTCGAGGTTCATACCAACAATGAAGAACACAAACTGTCTCCCACTATCAGTTTATCTAAATGGACACTAGAACTTTAATATGCACAGAATAATACAGATAACATATGCATGAAAAATGGAATACATAAGAAGCCAACTTAACAAGTTCATCTCCCTCCTCTCTTGGTTCAGTCCTACCTCACTCCTCAAGCAGCCTGTTATTGGTGCTGCTGGCCTGATGGTCTATGCCTCGTCACCACTGGCCAAATAAATGAGCATTGCACACACTCTTGAGTATGCAGCGACTCTCACTGGTATGTTGGTCAACTCCTTCTTTGGGGAGGGTTGTCTGAGCTGCCTGCAGGCCATCCTGGCTGACGACAAAGCAGAACCAAATATCACAAGTAACAGAGTGCGGACAGGGCCGCATCTATTCATCCGCACAAGCGGTCCTCCTGAGAGCTGCTAGCAAGATAGCGAGTGCATTTCCTGCCCGAGCCGTATGGGCAGCTGCATTAAGGTCCTACAAACCAAGCAGTTTGTCTTATCACACCCCTTATGAGGGCCCCTCTACCGGCAGACCGGGGGGTACGAATTAAACTGAGGGGTGCTGCCAGGAGTATTCCATTCATCCCCAACATATGACAATAATCCCCAGCTGTGGTAATAGTCACTGAGGGACGGGACCGTGAGATGCCGGCCCAGACCTCCTCCAATGAGCTAGGGACTTCAATCAGGATTGAAAGACCTATAATCCTGGCCACACTCAAAACCTTGGAAACCACATCACTGGGAATAGATTCACCAGTATTGTCATCCACAGATGCAGATTCCCCCTGTGTTAGATAAATTAAGGCAATGTGACCCTCACCCTCCAAGAGAGAGCCCTGTGCATAGAGAGAAGTCGAATCAGGGTAATCTGCCTGAGGTTCTTGACCCACCAGCCAGTACCTCAGGGAAGTCCCCGGCAAAGAATCTGCAGTCGGTCTTTTCTCTGAGCCTCCATCCTGCTAATCCTGTCTGCCAGACCAACAATAGCGGCTAGGATTTGCAACTGTGTCCCCTCCTGCCCTCCTGCCTCTTCTCCAGGTGGGGCGAGACTACGTGGCAGTGGAGAGGTAGCTTCTGATGCGCATTATTACTATGGCCATGGGATGCCTCGGCTCTCAGTGTGATGCTCCTATTGCCCACTAGGGAAAGCAGCTGCCGTAGCATTTGGAGAAAGCCCCCTTAGCCCAAATCTTTGTGCCCTCTCCTCCAGAGGTAAATTAAATGCAGCTGGGCATGGACAATCCACACCTTACCCAAACAAGAGGAACTCTAACGGTGACCGTCGCACATATGCATGGCTGCCCCACAGAAACGACGCGTCTGGGGAGCCATGATATTTCAGAGGTAGCTCAACTGCACCAAGATAATAACTCAAATCAGTAACTCAAATTTACCCCTCCTGGTCAACAATGGTCACTGGAAACATCTGCACTTCCTGGCTCCAAGATATAAAGAAAAACTGCTCATGCAAACTAAATTCCTCCCTCTCCTGTCGGCAGATGTACAAGAGAGAACAAATAAGCAATCCCACCTACTGCGCAGTAGTGATGGGAATTCTGGCTCTTTTCAGAGAACCGGCTCTTTCGGCTCCCAAACGGCTTCCAAACGGCTCTTCAGGTTATTTTGTTGCTTTAATTAATTTATTATCAACAACAATATAAAATTATGCACAAAATGAATTACTGATGTAATTGTTATGTTAGCTGCATTTTCAGTAACACAGCATCCCTCTTTGGCCACTTTGAGCAGCTCTTCTGCTCAGTTCTCAGAAGTGTGTTTGTCGCTGAACTCAAAACCATCCAGAAGACAGACCACCATTTTATAATCTTCAATAAAGTGACACGTAACTGTTTTATCTTCCCATTGCTCTGATTGGTGGACTGTTCTCAGGTTGTTTGCCTGTGCAGGTTGTTTGTGGCTCTATATGATATTCCTGCAGACTCGACACTCCTAATGTGTCCATGTCATGGACACATTAGGAAGGTATAGTAAAGAAAATGAGTGACTCCAGGACCATTTCAATTTTACTGACAATACAAAGGCAGAGTGTAGAGTCTGCAGGAATATCATATAGAGCCACAAACAACCTGCACAGGTAAACAACCTGAGAACAGTCCACCAATCAGAGCAATGGGAAGATAAAAGAGTCAGTTGAGTGTGATATTAATGAAGGTGCCAGTGTGTCTACTGCAACTGTTGCTGCTGCTGCTGCTGCTGTAGTAGTAGTAGTAGTAGTAGTAGTATCTACAGCATCATGCTGTTCACCACCACAACCACCTAACCAACCCAGAGCTCTATGAGACAGTTTGTACAGAAGTCTGTGACTCCAGCAAGACTCAATTGATGAAGAACTGGCAGAAATGATTGCACTTGATTTCCATCCATTTTCAGCTGTGGATGATAAAGGATTCAGGAAGTTTATTCATGCACTGAATCCTATGTCTGCAATTCCAAGCAGGAAAACAAAAATCATCCCAGGTCTATATGACGGAGAACTTGCATCCACTGCAAGAGAGGGTTAAAAAATCCACAGCAGCATCCTTCTTGTCAGTTACGTGTCACTTTATTGAAGATTATAAAATGGTGGTCTGTCTTCTGGATGGTTTTGAGTTCAGCGACAGACACACTTCTGAGAACTGAGCAGAAGAGCTGCTCAAAGTGGCTAAAGAGGGATGCTGTTACTGACAATGTAGCTAACATAACAATTACATTAGAAATTCATTTTGAGCATAGTTTTATATTGTTGTTGATAATAAATTAATTAAAGCAACAAAATGACCTGAAGAGCCGTTTGGGAGCCGAAAGAGCCGGTTCTCTGAAAAGAGCCGGAATTCCCATCACTAGTCCATGTTGTCTCTTCTTGTTGTCCCTGTCTTTCTCTCTCTCTCTCTCTCTCTCTGTTCGTGCTACTGCTGCTGTTAGTGTGACTCCCGCCCCTCCCCCCCTGCTCAGCGCAAACACAAGGCTCAAACACATATTGACCAATTACGTGCCAATTGACTCCTGTCGTTCACTTCAAAGAGCGGACTCTAAGAGCCGTTTCGTTCGCGACCGACCATCACTACTGCGCAGAGGTTATGGGAAAATGGCAATTTATGCCCAGAAAAATGGAACCACACTTTTAGACATCAGGGGTAAACAAAGAAAACCCTCAATGAAGTATTAACTATAGGGCTCAAATCTATTTAAAGTATTTATTTCATTTTACCTAAATCTTCACTTCTGTATGTGCATGCACAGGGAGGGAAAAAGAAAACTTATCTGAAGTCACCATGTAAGAGAGATCAGTCCACTTAATAATTCATCACTCTTGTACATGAACATGCACAGGGACATGAAGAAAAACCCTGACTGCAAACATCACAGAGGGGAAATAACGACTCAACTCAGAATATGTTACGGCTGGGATAACAGGCAGGCGAGGACTCAATTGCAAACACTGGAAACAGGCGTGTGGCAAAAACGGCGTCTTTAATGGAAGCAAAAGGTCAGTACACAGGAATCACAAAGGCAGGCAAACACATCCAAAAAAAACGGCAGGCAAGATGCTGAGTCCAAGACAGGTAGAGGATCTAAAACACAAGGAAGGACGCTGGTGCGCTTGAACACAAATGAAGCAAGACGAACTGGCCCAGAGGGAAAGGAAGCACATTAAATACTAGTGAGGGGAGGGATTGACGATGCACAAGTGGACACAATCAGGGCGGGAAGACAATCGGAACCAGGTGAATGGTGTTAGAACTGGGTCAGGAGGAGGTGCTCAAACGTGAAGGCGGGAAACATGCAAGCAGGAAGTGAAGTGATCTGAAACGAGAGGGGATGTTTGAATACAAAATAAAACAGGAAGTACAAACAAAGAGCATGCAACATGAAACACAAAAAAACCTAAGACTTAACATTCCTAACAGAATATTGACTGTTCCTGGATGACAAACCACCAGCTGTACGCGAACATACAAGGGGGAACAAAGGAAAAAAAGTGTTACAATCTCTGCTTTTCACTACAATTATTTGTTCCCATAACATTCTCCGAGCGAAATAAGACCGCCGCAAGCTTCTCACCCAAACAACAGGCTGTGGGAGTAATCAACAGCAGGTAATATCACTTATCTCACCTGCAAACAAATAGAAAGTCACTTACAGGTAACACAATGGTAGCGGGGAGAACTCTAAAGCATCACACTGCTGCAAAAACAACAAAATACAGAAATCACAGGAAAAACACACACATCCTCAGGGACACAAGGCACCTGCACAATAAAGTGATGAATTATTGGCTTCCTGACGTGTACAAACTAGCGGTCTGAGATGAGGCAAGGAAGGCCAAGAGGATGAGGCACGGGCACCGGATGTTTTCTAGCCAACGGGCCGGCCTGTGAAGGTCAGTCACATGACGGTTATTATGGGCTGCAGGCAGAAGAATGGCCTCAGTCAGAGCGAGGCTGAAATAGATCACACATTAATAGTCACAGAGATTCATAAAACTTCTCATTTCTCCCATTTCTGCTTTGCTATCATTTTTTTTTTACTAAAAATGAAATAATGAATGATTATTATTTATGTTATTATAAAATAATTTATAATTATTTATAACATTTATATTATTGTTTGTATTATTATTGCCTCGGTATTTAGATGAAAGTTATAAATAACTATAAATAAAGTATGTTTTAAAAAAAGAAAAAGAACGATGTTTGTGTTGACCGGAAGTAATTTCCGTCTGTTGCTGAGACGTCATCAGTGTGCGTCTCTCGCAGCCGTTCACCGGCAGCATGACGTGGGGCAGGACCTGGACGTGGGGCAGGACCTGGACGTGGGGCAGGACCTGGACGTGGGGCAGGACCTGGACGTGGGGCAGGATCTGGTGTCGGACCGGAGCGACCTTGCTGGTCGGAGCGGGGATCGGAGCTTCGGTGAGCCGTCTACTGAGCGTCAGAGGCGGGGAGGAGCAAAGGGCAGCTGCTCTGCCGGGTCTTCTCAGCACAGTTCCGGTGGTCCCCGTCCCGACGGTCCAGGCCTCTACCGAGCTGACGGTGAGACGGTGTTCCGTGATTATTGATCCGGGTCACAACAACAGAAATATATATATATATATATATATATATATATATATAGAGAGAGAGAGAGAGAGAGAGAGAGAGAGAGAGCCAGTGACATCCTGTTAGATCTGATCTGTTCAGATTGATTGATATTTGTTAGTAAATCTGTGTAAATGTGTGTTTATCTGGTGTTGAATTCTAACCCTTATTATTTTTATGTCCGCTTTCTAAAGCACAGTTCTATATAACCATTGTTATTATTATTATTATTTTGTTGTTGTTGTTGTTGTTGTTATTGTCATTGTTATTATATAGTTCAGGGTAAGTGAGGAAACAAGGCCAGCCAGTTACCTGTTAGATAGTATTGTATTAATAGTAGTAGTAGTAGTAGTAGTAGTAGTTACAGTTACCTGTTAGATAGTATTGTATTAATGTAGTAGTAGTAGTAGTAGTAGTTACAGTTACCTGTTAGATAGTATTGTATTAATAGTAGTAGTAGTAGTAGTAGTAGTAGTTACAGTTACCTGTTAGATAGTATTGTATTAATAGTAGTAGTAGTAGTAGTAGTAGTTACAGTTACCTGTTAGATAGTATTGTATTAATAGTAGTAGTAGTAGTAGTAGTAGTAGTTACAGTTACCTGTTAGATAGTATTGTATTAATAGTAGTAGTAGTAGTAGTAGTAGTAGTTAAGTTCCTGTTAGATAGTATTGTATTAATGTAGTAGTAGTAGTAGTAGTAGTTACAGTTCCTGTTAGATAGTATTGTATTAATAGTAGTAGTAGTAGTAGTAGTAGTAGTAGTTACAGTTACCTGTTAGATAGTATTGTATTAATGTGTAGTAGTAGTAGTAGTAGTTACAGTTCCTGTTAGATAGTATTGTATTAATAGTAGTAGTAGTAGTAGTAGTAGTAGTAGTTCAGTTACCTGTTAGATAGTATTGTATTAATAGTAGTAGTAGTAGTAGTAGTAGTTACAGTTACCTGTTAGATAGTATTGTATTAATAGTAGTAGTAGTAGTAGTAGTAGTTACAGTTACCTGTTAGATAGTATTGTATTAATGTAGTAGTAGTAGTAGTAGTAGTAGTTACAGTTACCTGTTAGATAGTATTGTATTAATAGTAGTAGTAGTAGTAGTAGTAGTTACAGTTACCTGTTAGATAGTATTGTATTAATAGTAGTAGTAGTAGTAGTAGTAGTTACAGTTACCTGTTAGATAGTATTGTATTAATAGTAGTAGTAGTAGTAGTAGTAGTAGTAGTTACAGTTACCTGTTAGATAGTATTGTATTAATAGTAGTAGTAGTAGTTACAGTTCCTGTTAGATAGTATTGTATTAATAGTAGTAGTAGTAGTAGTAGTTCCTGTTAGATAGTATTGTATTAATAGTAGTAGTAGTAGTAGTAGTAGTTACAGTTACCTGTTAGATAGTATTGTATTAAATAGTAGTAGTAGTAGTAGTAGTAGTTACAGTTACCTGTTAGATAGTATTGTATTAATAGTAGTAGTAGTAGTAGTAGTAGTTCAGTTCCTGTTAGATTATTGTATTAATAGTAGTAGTAGTAGTAGTAGTAGTAGTTACAGTTACCTGTTAGATAGTATTGTATTAATAGTAGAGTAGTAGTAGTAGTAGTTACAGTTACCTGTTAGATAGTATTGTATTAATAGTAGTAGTAGTAGTAGTAGTTACAGTTACCTGTTAGATAGTATTGTATTAATAGTAGTAGTAGTAGTAGTTACAGTTACCTGTTAGATAGTATTGTATTAATAGTAGTAGTAGTAGTAGTAGTAGTAGTTACAGTTACCTGTTAGATAGTATTGTATTAATAGTAGTAGTAGTAGTAGTAGTAGTTACAGTTACCTGTTAGATAGTATTGTATTAATAGTAGTAGTAGTAGTAGTAGTAGTAGTAGTTACAGTTACCTGTTAGATAGTATTGTATTAATAGTAGTAGTAGTAGTAGTAGTAGTTACAGTTACCTGTTAGATAGTATTGTATTAATAGTAGTAGTAGTAGTAGTAGTAGTAGTAGTTACAGGAGGGGGGGGGGGGGGGGGGGGGGGGTGGGGGGGGGTGGGGGGGGGGGGGGGGGGGGGGGTGGTAGGGGGGGGGGTGGTTGTGGGGGGGGGGTGGTGGGGGGGGGTGTGGGGGGGGGTATTGGGGGCAGAGTTTAGAGAGAGAGTAGTAGTTTTTAGGGGGAGGGGGAGGGGGGGGGGAGGGGTGGGGTGGGGTGGGGGGGTTGGGTTGTTAGGGGGGTGGGTGTAGGGGTGTATTAGGGGGGGGGTTGGTGTGTTTAGAGGGGGGGGGGCGTGTATGTTTAGGGGAGTGGTGGGCGTTGGTTGTTTTGGGGGGGGGTGTGGATGTTGTTAGGGGGGAGGCCTGTGTGTTTGTTTATGGGTAGGTGGTGTGTGTGTTGTGTTTGTTTAGGGGGGTGGTTGTGTTGTGTTTGTTTAGGGGGGGGGGGGTGTTGTTTAGGGGGGTGGGTCTGTTGAGTTGTTTAGGGGGGGTAGGGGTGTGTTAGTGGGGGGGAGGGTGTTTGTTTAGGGGGGGGGTGGGATGTTTAAGGGGAGTAGGGTGTTGTCCTGTTAGATGTTTGTTTAGGGGTGTGTGTGTTGTTGTTGATGTTGTATTATAGGAGGGTGTGTGTGGGTCGTTATGTTTGTTTGGGTGGGGGGGGTGTGGGAGTTGTGTGTTTGTTTATGAGGGTGTGTGTGTGTTCCTGGTAGTTTGTTTAGGGGAGGGTGGGTTGTCGTTGTGTTTGTTTATGGGGGGTGGTGTGTTGTAGTTTGTTTTGGGGGGGGGGTGTTGGTGTTTGTTTAGGGGTGTGTGTGTTGGGTTGTTTATGGGTTGTTGGTGTTGTTTTGTGTGTGTGTGTGTGTGTTCTGTTGTGTTTGTTTAATGTGTGTAGTAGTGTGTGTTGTTCCTGTTGTGTTTGTTTATAGTGTGTAGTAGTGTGTGTTGTTCCTGTTGAGTATTGTTTATGTGTGTGTGTTGTTTGTTGTGTTGTTTTGGTGGGTTGTTGTGTGTTGTGGGGTGGGGTGGTTTAAAGTAGTAGTAGTAGTAGTAGTTACAGTTACCTGTTAGATAGTATTGTATTAATAGTAGTAGTAGTAGTAGTAGTAGTTACAGTTACCTGTTAGATAGTATTGTATTAATAGTAGTAGTAGTAGTAGTAGTAGTTACAGTTACCTGTTAGATAGTATTGTATTAATAGTAGTAGTAGTAGTAGTAGTAGTAGTAGTTACAGTTACCTGTTAGATAGTATTGTATTAATAATAGTAGTAGTAGTAGTAGTTACAGTTACCTGTTAGATAGTATTGTATTAATAGTAGTAGTAGTAGTAGTAGTAGTAGTAGTTACAGTTACCTGTTAGATAGTATTGTATTAATAGTAGTAGTAGTAGTAGTAGTAGTAGTAGTAGTTACAGTTACCTGTTAGATAGTATTGTATTAATATAGTAGTAGTAGTAGTAGTAGTAGTTACAGTTACCTGTTAGATAGTATTGTATTAATAGTAGTAGTAGTAGTAGTAGTAGTAGTAGTTACAGTTACCTGTTAGATAGTATTGTATTAATAGTAGTAGTAGTAGTAGTAGTAGTAGTTACAGTTACCTGTTAGATAGTATTGTATTAATAGTAGTAGTAGTAGTAGTAGTAGTAGTTACAGTTACCTGTTAGATAGTATTGTATAATAGTAGTAGTAGTAGTAGTAGTAGTAGTAGTAGTTACAGTTACCTGTTAGATAGTATTGTATTAATAGTAGTAGTAGTAGTAGTAGTAGTAGTTACAGTTACCTGTTAGATAGTATTGTATTAATAGTAGTAGTAGTAGTAGTAGTTACAGTTACCTGTTAGATAGTATTGTATTAATAGTAGTAGTAGTAGTAGTAGTAGTTACCTGTTAGATAGTATTGTATTAATAGTAGTAGTAGTAGTAGTAGTTACCTGTTAGATAGTATTGTATTAATAGTAGTAGTAGTAGTAGTAGTTACAGTTACCTGTTAGATAGTATTGTATTAATAGTAGTAGTAGTAGTAGTTACAGTTACCTGTTAGATAGTATTGTATTAATAGTAGTAGTAGTAGTAGTTACCTGTTAGATAGTATTGTATTAATAGTAGTAGTAGTAGTAGTAGTAGTTACCTGTTAGATAGTATTGTAATAGTAGTAGTAGTAGTAGTAATAGTAGTAGTTACCTGTAGTGTGTTGTTGTCCAGGTGAGTCCAGGTGGCTCAGGAGCACTGATGAAGTATGGATTCCCCTCATTGGCCAACATCAAGACCAGAGAGTCCTACGTCACCTCGTATGACCCCCGTACACGCACTGCATCCTGGGTAATGGAGAGACTAAACTCCCCCTCCCTGAGTGGCCCATCAGATAGGAAGTGCTGCGACTTCAGAGAGGACGACAGGTGAGACAGGAAGTAGAGTCAGATAGGAAGTAAAACAATGTTTAAAGTTGATTTAAACCCCTCCTCCTCAGCGTGCACCTGTTCCACCGAGCCACCAACGCAGACTACCGGGGAAGTGGCTTTGATAGAGGTCATCTGGCAGCTGCAGCCAATCACAAGTGGAGTCAGAAAGCCATGGCAGATACCTTCTACCTGAGCAATGTGGCACCACAGGTGAACATACACACACACACACAGAGGTGTAAAGTGTGTGTCATGTGACTGAAGAGGTGATGATTTCACTGTAACGTCCAGATATGTATTATCATGTATTAGGGGTGGGCACGGTTCGGGTAAAAAACCGAACCGTTCGGTTCGCCATTCATGGTTTGGTTTGTGTCTGTAACGTTCGGTTCATCTGAAACTGGTTATGAGGCTGATTGCATATTTTCGTTGTGTTTACTGTCCCACTAGAAATCAAGGCCTGTGGAAAGAGGCTGGGACACGGTGGAACTGAAGCTGAGGTCGTGCGTTGTGATTGGCTCAATTTCGGCGAGGGTGGACCAGATTTTACTGAGCATGTCTCTCACCCACCACTGTGTTCACACTACCACAGTTATTAACTCTCCACCACACGTTAGCTCAGTGGCTAACGGCGAATAGCAAACATGTCAGTAAATGACTGTAGTTCCTTCTAGTCAGCAGTGATCAGTGGTTGTTCAGGAGTTTATTGTGAAGGGAGGAAGAGCAGCAGTGAAGAGGTGATGATCTGTTATTGACGAGGGTCCGAACTACAGAGCCTCCATGTTATTAATATATTATCCTCATAAAGTTTAGGAGCAACGTAACCCTCGACTACACAAGCTGAGACTAAAGCTGGCAGTAGACTCTGTAGTCTGACTGTTAGGTTAGTTTGTCATGTATCTCAGTAGTAAACTAAAGCTGGCAGTAGGCTCTGTAGTCTGACTGTTAGGTTAGTTTGTCATGTATCTCAGTAGTAAACTAAAGCTGGCAGTAGACTCTGTAGTCTGACTGTTAGGTTAGTTTGTCACGTATCAGTAGTAAACTAAAGCTGGCAGTAGACTCTGTAGTCTGACTGTTAGGTTAGTTTGTCATGTATCTCAGTAGTAAACTAAAGCTGGCAGTAGGCTCTGTAGTCTGACTGTTAGGTTAGTTTGTCATGTATCAGTAGTAAACTAAAGCTGGCAGTAGACTCTGTAGTCTGACTGTTAGGTTAGTTTGTCATGTATCAGTAGTAAACTAAAGCTGGCAGTAGACTCTGTAGTCTGACTGTTTAGGTTAGTTTGTCATGTATCTCAGTAGTAAACTAAAGCTGGCAGTAGACTCTGTAGTCTGACTGTTAGGTTAGTTTGTCATGTATCTCAGTAGTAAACTAACGCTGGCAGTAGACTCTGTAGTCTGACTGTTTAGGTTAGTTTGTCATGTATCTCAGTAGTAAACTAAAGCTGGCAGTAGACTCTGTAGTCTGACTGTTAGGTTAGTTTGTCATGTATCTCAGTAGTAAACTAAAGCTGGCAGTAGACTCTGTAGTCTGACTGTTAGGTTAGTTTGTCATGGATCTTAGTAGTAAACTAAAGCTGGCAGTAGACTCTGTAGTCTGTTTAGGTTAGTTTGTCATGTATCTCAGTAGTAAACTAAGCTGGAGTAGACTCTGTAGTCTGTAGGTTAGTTTTATTATTAAAAAAAGCTGGCAGTAGACTCTGTAGTCTGTTTAGGTTAGTTTGTCATGTATCTCAGTAGTAAACTAAAGCTGGCAGTAGACTCTGTAGTCTGACTGTTAGGTTAGTTTGTCATGTATCTCAGTAGTAAACTAAAGCTGGCAGTAGGCTCTGTAGTCTGACTGTTAGGTTAGTTTGTCATGTATCTCAGTAGTAAACTAAAGCTGGCAGTAGACTCTGTAGTCTGTTTAGGTTAGTTTGTCATGTATCTCAGTAGTAAACTAAAGCTGGCAGTAGACTCTGTAGTCTGACTGTTAGGTTAGTTTGTCATGTATCTCAGTAGTAAACTAAAGCTGGCAGTAGACTCTGTAGTCTGACTGTTTAGGTTAGTTTGTCATGTATCTCAGTAGTAAACTAAAGCTGGCAGTAGGCTCTGTAGTCTGTTTAGGTTAGTTTGTCATGTATCTCAGTAGTAAACTAAAGCTGGCAGTAGGCTCTGTAGTCTGACTGTTTAGGTTAGTTTGTCATGTATCTCAGTAGTAAACTAAAGCTGGCAGTAGGCTCTGTAGTCTGTTTAGGTTAGTTTGTCATGTATCTCAGTAGTAAACTAAAGCTGGCAGTAGGCTCTGTAGTCTGACTGTTTAGGTTAGTTTGTCATGTATCTCAGTAGTAAACTAAAGCTGGCAGTAGGCTCTGTAGTCTGTTTAGGTTAGTTTGTCATGTATCTCAGTAGTAAACTAAAGCTGGCAGTAGACTCTGTAGTCTGACTGTTAGGTTAGTTTGTCATGTATCTCAGTAGTAAACTAAAGCTGGCAGTAGGCTCTGTAGTCAGGAGGAAGGACTGATACTGACTGATGTTTGTGTTCTTCAGTCTTTCTAAACTTCACTCAGGAATCTGATTGATTTTATTGATCTGTCAGATTGTCTCCAGTCAGATATTAATAGTTTCTATGGAGACTCTGCTGTTGTCAACATTACTGTTGCTGCTCTAGAAACAACATGTGTCCTAGTTGGATTTAAATATTCAATTAATAATCTGGTTCTGACTTTAAACCAACCAGGCTGACATCAGCAGAGCTAATATGATCACTTCAATATTAATTTACAGTTGTGCTCATAGTTTACATACGCTGGCAGAATTTATGATTTCTTGGCCATTTTTCAGAGAATATGAATGATAACACAACCATGGTTCGTGGTTGATGAAGCCGTTTATTGTCAAACAGCTGTGTTTACTCTTTTTAAATCATAATGACAACAGAAACTTCCCAGATGACCCTGATCAATAGTTTCTGGTGATTGTGGCCTGATAACATGCTCACTAGCTGACACAGAAAGGTGTGAACGGCAGCTACAGGTAACCATCCTCACCTGTGGCCTGTCTGCTGTAATCAATGAGTCTCTAAAGCTCTCTGAGTTTCTGTCCTCCTGACAGACCCTCGCTTCTTTCATCCAGAGCCGCTGACGGTTCTGGATTCGGGGTCATGGGTAAGCAAAGATCTGATCTCCGGGAAAAGGTCGTTTCTGTTGTCATGATTTAAAAAGAGTAAACACAGCTGTTGGACAATTAATGGCTTCATCAACCACGAACCATGGTTGTGTTATCATTCATATTCTCTGAAAAATGGCCAAGAAATCATAAATTCTGCCAGCGTATGTAAACTATGAGCACAACTGTATCATCAGTCATATCATCATCTCAGTATTGATCAGTGATATTGATCATGGCAGATTGTCCTCATATGGTGCTGCCTAGTTTATGTTACTGTAGTTTAAAAAGCTCTAGTGCTGGCTGACCTGATGCTGACCTGTTAGCTGATCATTAGTTTTTATTTATTGATTCTTGTTAACAACTCAGTCACTTTTCTGTTAGATCAGAAGTCCAGCCATCAGTATTGATCCAGATGTTAGTCTGCTGTTGAGAGACAAACAGCTGTTGACTGATTCTGACAGATTAATGAAAATCATGTTGAATCTGAAGCTGGAAATCGGCCTCCAGCTGGACCAGAAAGGAACCGAACCGAACTGAAAACCGTGAACCGAACCGTGAATTTTTAAGTGCCCCCCCTCAATTATATATTTTCTCTGCTGTTAGTCTAAATCTCTGGCTGTTGTTTGTGTGGAGAACCCTCACCTGAACCAGAACACCTGGAACAATCTGGAGAAACTGTGTCGCTCTCTGACCAAACATTACCTCAACGTCTATGTCTGCACCGGACCGCTCTACCTGCCCAGGTAACCATTCACATTCTTCTTCTGTTGTGTCTGAGTGCAGTGTGGGAGGGGCTACAGAATGATATCACCAGGTGTGTGTGTGTGTGTGTGTGTGTGTGTGTGTGTGTGTGTGTGTGGGGGGGGGGGGGGGGTTATTGGTGTGTGTGTGTGTGTGTGTGTGTGTGTGTGTGTGTGTGTGTGTGTGTTTGTGTGTGTGTGTGTGTGTGTTTCAGGCAGGAGGCTGATGGAAAACTCTACGTTCAGTATCAAGTCGTAGGACAAAACCACGTAGCCGTACCAACACACTTCTTCAAGGTGAGTCTACCTGTCTGATGATGATGGTGATGATGATGGTGATGAAGACCTGTCCTGTCCCGTGTCTCCTCAGGTGCTCATCCTGGAGCAGGTAGATGGCCGGGGGGTGGAGCTTCGGTCATATGTTTTACCAAATGAACCAATAGATGAGCAGATTCCTCTGGAGCGTTTCCTGGTTCCCATAGAAACCATCGAGAGAGCGTCAGGACTTCTCTTTGTCCCAAACATCATGAAGAGGAGCAGCAGCCTCCAGGCCATCACTGCCAGATGAATTACACTACCCACAATGCACAGCACACAAATATATACTGTATGCATACTGTATGCAGGGATTATAGACACACAAACACACACACACACACACACACACATACACATCTATATATATATATATATATATATATATATATATATATATATGTGCCTGCAGGTCAGACGGGCGTAGGCTGCCATTCTCAGGACGTTACCATGGGAACATCCTCCCCCAATACTGGGGAGGATGTTCCCATGGTAACATACCGTGTGCTGCATCACCCTCGTTGGACTGCCAACTTGACACCGACCCCCATTCAGAGACTGCAGTGATTGATTATTAGAATGCTGTCACTTGTTGTTTTACAGCTGAATAATGAATGAGCCTAATGCAGCAGCAGAATAATAACAGAGTCATAGCTGACACCTTGTCTCTGTTCCACATGTTATAGCATCGTACATGATGTATAGGCTGTTGGAAAAAGGTCTGGATTCTTCCTCAGAAACATAACAGTGAATGTGTCCTTCAGAATTATTAACAGATATTACTCTGTCAATCACTACATGCAGAAATTAATAAAGATATCAAGACCTTTGCAGATTTGTCATTGATCATATCTTTAAAGACATTATTATGGGAAAATGTGCTTAGTTTCTTCAACAATCCCAAAACAATATTTTCTTACAATGAACTTGATGTTTTCTTTTAATCTTTTATTTGTAAACATAAATTTAAACAATAAATATCTTATGTTGTTTTCATGAAGGATGTTGAGTATTATGTGAAAAGAAAAAGGCTGTTAACACTCACTATATATACTATATATAGTAGACTATATGTGTGTGTAATCCACGTACAGCCACTTCTGTATTTTGAGGCTGTTTTGGACTATTTTTTGTCTCCACTACCTAAACATGTTAATACGCTATATTTCAAAATCCATTTAGTTACTGCAGAATCTTTACCCTTTTGTTTAACCGATAACATCCTACATCTATAACATCTGTCTGATCTATAACATCCTACGTCTGATATCTGTCTGATCTTTAACATCCTACATCTATGACATCTGTCTGATCTCTAACATCTTACATCTATGACATCTGATCTATAACATCCTACATCTATGACATCTGTCTGATCTCTAACATCTTACATCTATGACATCTGATCTATAACATCCTACATCTATAACATCTGTCTGATCTATAACATCCTACGTCTGATATCTGTCTGATCTGTAACATCCTACATCTATGACATCTGTCTGATCTCTAACATCTTACATCTATGACATCTGATCTATAACATCCTACATCTATAACATCTGTCTGATCTCTAACATCTTACATCTATGACATCTGATCTATAACATCCTACATCTATAACATCTGTCTGATCTATAACATCTTACATCTTGCTCTGATCTCTAACATCCTACATCTATAACATCTGTCTGATCTATACATCTTATCTGTCTGATCTCTAACATCCTACATCTATGACATCTGTCTGATCTATAACATCCTACATCTATAACATCTGTCTGATCTATAACACCTGTCTAGATCTATAACATCTGTCTGATCTCTAACATCCTACATCTATGACATCTGTCTGATCTATAACATCTTACGTCTATGACATCTGATCTATAACATCCTACATCTATAACATCTGTCTGATCTCTAACATCCTACATTTGTGACATCTGTCTGATCTATAACATCCTACATCTATAACTATCTGATCTATAAACATCCTACATCTATAACATCTGTCTGATCTCTAACATCCTACATCTATGACATCTGTCTGATCTATAACATCCTACATCTATGACATCTGTCTGATCTATAACATCCTACATCTATAACATCTGTCTGATCTATAACACCCTACATCTATAACATCTGTCTGATCTCTAACATCCTACATCTATGACATCTGTCTGATCTATAACATCCTACATCTATAACATCTGTCTGATCTATAACATCTTACGTCTATGACATCTGATCTATAACATCCTACATCTATAACATCTGTCTGATCTCTAACATCCTACATCTATGACATCTGTCTGATCTATAACATCCTACATCTATAACATCTATCTGATCTATAACATCCTACATCTATAACATCTATCTGATCTATAACATCCTATATCTATAACATCTATCTGATCTATAACATCCTACATTTATAACATCTATCTGATCTATAACATCCTACATCTATAACATCCTACATTTATAACATCTATCTGCTCTATAACATCCTACATCTATGACATCTATCTGATCTATAACATCCTACATCTATAACATCAGTCTGATCTATAACATCCTACATCTAAGATAAGATATTCCTTTATTGGTCCCACAGTGGGGAAATTCACACATTACAGCAGCAAAGTGGATAGTGCAATAAAGACAAGAAGCGTCGATTTAAAAACAGTATTAATACAATAAAATAAATAGATTTGTATATACATAATAGAAAAAGTAAGTAAAGCCAGAAGTATGTCCTTTATATCAATAAATAAGTTTGTTGTGAATGTGTATGTGGTCTACTGGGAGTAGTGCTGGTTGTGAATGTGATTGTGGTTTTACTGGGAGCAGTGCTGGTTGTGAATGTGTATGTGGTCTACTGGGAGCAGTGCTGGTTGTGAATGTGATTGTGGTTTTACTGGGAGCAGTGCTGGTTGTGAATGTGTATGTGGTCTACTGGGAGCAGTGCTGGTTGTGAATGTGTATGTGGTCTACTGGGAGCAGTGCTGGTTGTGAATGTGTATGTGGTCTACTGGGAGCAGTGCTGGTTGTGGAGTCTAACAGCTGCAGGCAGGAAGGACCTTCTGTAATGCTCCTTCGTACACTTAGGGTGTAGCAGCCTGTCACTGAAGGAGCTCTCCAGAGCTCTGATGGTGTCTCTCATGGGGTGGGAGTCCTTCTCCATCATGGATGACAGCTTAGCCATCGTCCTCCTCTCTCCCACCACCTGCACTGAGTCCAGAGAGCATCCCAGGACAGAGCTGGTCCTTTTAATAATCTTATCCAGCCTCTTCCTGTCTGCAGCTGTGATGCTGCTGGCCCAGCAAACCACTCCATAAAAGATAAGATAAGATAAGATATTCCTTTATTAGTCCCACAGTGGGGAAATTTACAAAATATAAATATAAATAAAATAAAAATATAAAAATATAAACATATAAAATATGGCTGATGCCACAGTGTCATAAAAAGTTTTCAGTAGTGTCCCCTGCACTCCAAAAGACCTCAGTCTCCTGAGCAGATACAGCCTGCTCTGGCCTTTTTTATGGAGTTCAGAGGAATTTGTTGTCCACTCCAGTTTATTGTTCAGGTGAACACCCAGGTATTTATAAGATGTCACCATCTCAATGTCTGATCCCTGGATGTTCACCGGTGTTGGAGGGGGATGAGTTTGCCAGTTTAACATCTATCTGATCTATAACATCCTACAGCTATGACATCTATCTGATCTATAACATCCTACATATATAACATCCCACATCTACGACATCTGTCTGATCTATAAGCATCCTACATCTATAACATCTGTCTGATCTACAAACATCCTACATCTATAACATCTGTCTGCTCTATAAACATCCTACATCTATAACATCTATCTGATTGATAACATCCTACATCTATAACATCTGTCTGATCTATAAACATCCTACATCTATAACATCTATCTGATGTATAAACATTCTACATCTATAACATCTATCTGATCTATAACATCCTACATCTATAACATTTATCTGATCTATAATATCCGAAATCTATAACATATATCGGATCTATAACATCCTACATCTATAACATCTGTCGGATCTATAAGATCCTACATCTATAACATCTGTCTGATCTATAAACATCCTACATCTATAACATCTGTCTGATCTATAAGATCCTACATCTATAACATCTGTCTGATCTATAAACATTCTACATCTATAACATCTATCTGATCTGTAATATCCTACATCTACAACATCTATCTGATCTATAACATCCTACATCTATAACATCCTACATCTATAACATCTGTCTGATCTATAAACAGCCTACATCTATAAAATCTATCTGATCTATAAACATTCTACATCTACAACATCTATCTGATCTATAACATCCTACATCTTTAACATCTATCTGATCTATAACATCCTACATCTATAACATCCTACATCTATAACATCTATCTGATCTTTAAACATCCTACATCTATAACATCTATCTGATCTATAAACATCCTACATCTATAACATCTGTCTGATCTATAATATCCAACATCTACAACATATATCGGATCTATAACATACTACATCTATAACATCTATCTGATCTATAACATCCTACATCTATAACATCTGTCTGATCTATAAACATCCTACATCTATAACATCTGTCTGATCTATAATATCCAACATCTACAACATATATCGGATCTATAACATACTACATCTATAACATCTATCTGATTGATTGATTGATTGATTGATTGATTGATGATGGAGACAGAGTTCAGAGCTCAGCTTCATTTAATTAATGCACAAATGAACAAGGCACACCTTGTTCTTCCTCAGGTTCATGCTAATGTTATGATTCACTCTTTCATTTAAACCTGCTCTTCATCCCTCCATCCTCCTCTTCTTCATCCCTCATCCTCCTCTTCTTCATCCCTCCATCCTCCTCTTCTTCATCCCTCATCCTCCTCTTCTTCATCCCTCCATCCTCCTCTTCTTCATCCCTTCATCCTGCTCTTCTTCATCCCTCCATGCTCATCCTCTTCATCCCTCCATCCTCCTCTTCTTCATCCCTCCATCCTCATCCTCTTCATCCCTCCATCCTCATCCTCTTCATCCCTCTATCCTCCTCCTCCTCCCTGTTGATGGATGGCAGGCTGCTGTAGGTTGTGGTCCAGTAGGTGACGTAGGCTGATCTCAGGTCGTAGCTGAGGAGACCAAACAGACTGCAGCTGAATAAAACCCAGCAGAACAGAACAGAAAGCAGCTTCCAGAGGCGTCAATGAGAAGACGACGGTAGATCACAACACAGTGAAGTAAAGCAGAGTAGAATACAGTCCATTACAGTAGACTACAGTAGTATCACAGTAGAGTAACAGTAGACTACAGTAGTATCACAGTGGACTACAGTAGTATCACAGTAGAGTAACAGTAGACTACAGTAGTATCACAGTGGACTACAGTCGTATCACAGTAGAGTAACAGTAGACTACAGTAGTATCACAGTGGACTACAGTAGTATCACAGTAGAGTAACAGTAGACTACAGTAGTATCACAGTGGACTACAGTAGTATCACAGTAGACTACAGTAGTATCACAGTAGAGTAACAGTAGACTACAGTAGTATCACAGTAGACTACAGTAGTATCACAGTAGAGTAACAGTAGACTACAGTAGACTACAGTAGAGTAACAGTAGACTACAGTAGACTACAGTAATATCACAGTAGACTACAGGAGACTACAGTAATATCACAGTAGACTACAGTAGACTAGAGAACTATCACAGTAGAGTAACAGTAGACTAGAGAACTATCACAGAGGAGTAACAGTAGACTACAGTACTAAGACTACAGTAGACCAGAGTACTATCACAGTAGAGTAACAGTAGACTACAGTACTAAGACTACAGTAGACCAGAGTACTATCACAGTCGAGTAACAGTAGACTAGAGAACTATCACAGAAGAGTAACAGTAGACTACAGTACTAAGACTACAGTAAGACCAGAGTACTATCACAGTAGAGTAACAGTAGACTACAGTACTAAGACTACAGTAGACCAGAGTACTATCACAGTCGAGTAACAGTAGACTAGAGAACTATCACAGAAGAGTAACAGTAGACTACAGTACTAAGACTACAGTAGACCAGAGTACTATCACAGTAGAGTAACAGTAGACTACAGTACTAAGACTTCAGTTGACCAGAGTACTATCACAGTAGAGTAACAGTAGACTACAGTACTAAGACTACAGTAGACCAGAGTACTATCACAGTAGAGTACCTGACAGAGGATTTGGTCATCTTGTGGTTGATGGTCAGGTAGGGCCTGTGGTGTTTGGTGAAGAGGGGCCAGGGAACTGGGACTTTACTGTTGCCTTTACTGGGATCACTGGACAGGAGGAGAGCAAGAGTAGTTTACACCAGTCCAGACTACTTCAGACCAGTCTAGACTACTTCAGACTAGTCCAGACTACTACAAACCAGTCTAGACTACTTCAGACCAGTCTAGACTACTTCAGACCAGTCCAGAGAACTTCAGACTAGTCCAGACTACTTCAGACCAGGTCAGACTGCATACAGAGAAAAAAACCTCTTTAAAAATTCTTAACCAAACTGATCAGTGGTCTAGTTTTGATCAGTAAAGACCAGTATTTACTGGTTTGTGAGAAACCACAGTCCTAAACGTCCTATATGTGACCAGTAGTGACTGTCCCTCCTGAGCCACCGTAGGGTTTGGTTGCAGTTAGCCCTGCCCACCACTCAGTCACCAGACCGGTATAAGCTGGCAGGCAGAGGGTTGGCCTTCCCTTTGCAGCTGCTGCTGCTGCTGCTGCTGGAGCTGCTGCTGCTCTTCCCTCTTGGTCGTGGTCAGATTGCCACGTGTGCTGTGGTACGCTGCTGATTTTACCTGTTGTGTGGTGGCTTAGCCTCTGTCTGGTATGCTTTAGGTGTTTCCTACCCTCCTGCCCCGCATGTTGAATCCCATGTAGGGTTTTGTGCTCCAGAAGAGGTAAAATGGCAGCTTCCTTTGTCCATATAAGCTATATTTTCTTTGGCAGGATGGTCACTTATTTAACTTGTTTTCTTTCATTTATTATAGACAGACTGCCACTGCTGTTTTGTTCTGATTGTCTTTATTCTATTTTATTTTTTCATTTAGTTTGTTTCATTGTTTAGTCAGTAGTTTTAGTTCTTAGTTAGTTCAGTATATTTTTTCCTTTTAATATACTAGGTGGCCTCTGGTGATGTCCTAGGCCTGTGGGGCCTTGATTTCCTTCCCCCAACACATTCATTATGGACTATTGCAACAGTCCTGTGTTTTTAACACAGTTCCTGTTTGTCCTTTTCTTTGCATGAGTACTGCAGGACTGGTGATGGTGTGGCTGCCGGACGGTGGAGGGATTGGTGTTCAGGGTTCTCACCCCAGCTCCACCCCCCCCCTTAAGTGTGTGTGTCGAGGTAATTTTGCACTCCCTTCACACCTCATGGTTTTCCTTGCAGTTTGGTTATTTTTGCTGTCTGTGCTGGGCGTGGAGCGTGGTGAGGACTCTGGCCCAGCCGTCCTGTGGTGCTCAAGCTCGTATCTTACCTGGGCTAGGCGAAGTAAAGTGTGGTTTATTTTAATCATTCTACTATTGTAATAAAGTTTGTAATCTTGGGGGAAGCCCTTTGTCTCTGACCATTATTTGACCGTCACTTGTACCATTGTTTAGAGATCTGTGGCCTTTTGGGGGTTTCACTGAGTCTTATAAATTAAGTGCATTAATGTAATTAAGCTTAATTCTGAGCCCTGAACTGGCGTGGGCCACATATACTTAGTTGTACTCAGATATGTTGACCTGTGTGCTTGCAGTGCATGCTGGAAGTTTACCCGGTCCTAGCGAAGTTGGTCCAGTATGCGATCATGTAGCCAGACAGGTCTCTGTGTCGAGGCAAGTAGACCAGTGGAGTGGCGAAGGGTTTACCAAACAGGTACTGCAGGTCCTCTGCATGCTCTGCCTCTACCCAGCGAGGGAATCCAGGGATACGAGTCTTCATGTTGAAAAGGTATGAGTAGGTACGGGATCCTCTGAGGGACAGAACCCGTAAACATAAGGGACACATCCTAGTCAACTCAGAAGGACCTGCTGCTGATGACCCTGATCAGAGGACATCAGAGACCAAGAGATCTAGCTGTAACTGTAAACCTGGTTATTGGACCAATCAGAGCTGACCTGGAGTTGTTGGCGTGGAGCTGGAGGGCGATCTGAGTGGGAACCAGGAACAGGAAGTCAGTCTCGATGTCGGCCACTGTCTTCTTCACCACCGCTGACTCAGGAGCTGACCCCCAGTGATTGGAGTAAACGCTGTAGGCGGAGCTGACAGCAGTGTTTCCCTTCTCTTTTGTCAGACCGGCCAGCAGACCCCTCACATCAACTCTAAGGACAAACAAGACAAGGTCATACCATTTCATCTCTTTACCTCAAAATATCACCACTTCATTCTGTCACCATTCTGAGAAAAGAAACTACTGGATTCATGAATGAGTTGTGATGAGTAACACAGCAGAACCAACAGGAGAATAATGTAGCAGAACCAAATGGAGAACTCTGTTCTAAAATACAAACTGCTTTTTCTGAGATGAAGATTCAGAAATAGTTTTGTTCTCACAACACGTGTGGCCACATGTAAAGAGTTAAAAGTAGTGGAGTTGTGTGGAGTCACAACTAAAATGTTAAATTTGTGCCAGTTTTACTAGAAGTGAACAGGTTCTGTTGTACACTGCAGCACTGGAGTGCAGTACAGTACCGTATTTTCTGGACTTTAAGGTGCACTTAAAATCCTTAAATTTTCTCAAAAGTCGACAGTGCGTCTTATAATACGGTGCAGCTTATATATGAATTCTGGTTGTGCTTACTGACCTCCTCGAACCAATTTTATGTGGTACAGGGTGTTCAAAACATTTGGTAAGCTTCAAAGACGCACCGCTGGGTGGATTGCAGGAGCATTACGGTCACAGTAGTCAGGCACCAGGCGGAGTAATACTACTGACAGTAGTCAGGTGCCTGGCGGAGTAATACTACTGACAGTAGTCAGGCACCTGGCGGAGTAATACTACTGACAGTAGTCAGGCACCTGGCGGAGTAATACTACTGACAGTAGTCAGGTGCCTGGTGGAGTAATACTACTGACAGTAGTCAGGCGCCTGGCAGAGTAAAACTACTGACAGTAGTCAGGTACCTGGCGGAGTAATACTACTGTTACTGTGCTTCGACAGATAGGCACTGTAACATTATCATGTGTGTATAAGGAGCCAAAATGGCAGCTGTGAAGAGACATGCTGACGAAGCAGATTTCCAGCTTCAGGCTATCAGTCAGCAGCAGAACATGGGAATAGAGCAGCGGAGAGAGAATTTAATATTAATGAATCAATGGTACGAAGTGGAGGAAGAAGACGATGAGTTGCACCATGTAAAGAAGACCAACCAGAGTTTCTGAGGGAACAAAGAACAGTGGGTTATTCAGCAGAGAGCAGCAGGTAGAAGCGTCTCTACAGTTTCTATTCCACTCAAGGCAGCAGCGGTAGAGCTGGACATGAATATCAGCCACTTTCCAGGAGGAGAAACCAAGAGACCCAACGGCTTTTTCCACAACTCTCCGTCCCTGTTGATCTGAGACTCCATGCTGCCCATCTCACCGACACCGTCACAACCAAAGTGAAGAAAACTACTTCGGAGCTCGCCGTCATTCCGGGTGGATTAACTAAAGAACTCCAACCGCTAGATATCGGCGTCGACAGGTCGTTCAGAGTTAAACTGAGAGCTGCGTGGGAGCGTTGGATGACAGAAGGCCAACACACATTCACCAAGACAGGGAGGCAACGCCGGGCCAGTTCCTCCACTATCTGCCGATGGATCAGGAAGGCAGGAATCATCACTGAACAGCTAAGTAACAGCAACCAGACTGACTCCATAACGACCAGACGGATTCGGATAATGACCAGACGGATTCGGGCTGCTCGATGCCGAAGTCGCCCGACTGTTTAACTCGGACACTGATGATGAAGGATTTGATGGATCTGGCGACGAGGAATGAACTGAAAAAAATGAAGTGAGTGTATTGTTTAGTATTTCATGTTTTCCAACTGTAAAATGTTGAGAGTTATTGAAGTTATTGAGTTGTTAAATTAATGAAATCAAGTTTGACTAATCTGACCGTTTTGTTTCACTTATAATCCGGTGCATTTTATAATCCGGTGCGCCTTATATATGAGAGAAGACAGCGATATGGATATTTATTGATAGTGCGCCTTAAATCCATAAAATCATCCATAGCATCCATAAAATATGGTACTCACACTGTGGTGTTGCCATTTTTCTGGTTTATAGAGGGAACATCAACTCCGGCAAAGATGTGTCCGTCCATGCTGTTGACCCCGGCCATGTAGTCAAACTGAGCAGCATTGTGAAACAGTTGACTGGGTTCATCGGGGATGAAGTCACCATCAATTACTGGAGCGAGTTCAAGGAGATCCATAACCACACCTGCAGGAGGACAAAGACACAGAGACTCACAAACATTGTAGTGTTAAAAATAATGTCGGCAGGCGTTCAAAACAATAAAGGGCACAAAACGTTACCATTTCTGTCCATTTTTATTTTTCATGTTAGAGTCCAGTTAGAGGAATGTGAAATATCAGCATCACATTTGACTTTCATTGATAATGGGGTTCAGGGTTCAGTCCTGAGGGCTCAGTCCTAAGGGTTCAGATCTGAGGGTTCAGTACTGAGGGTGATAACCACTCAGTCAGATCTTGTTGTGTCTGCAGGATAGTGGGAGGAAGGCCCAGACCAGAGTTTCTGAGTCCTGGACAGACTAGAAGTTCTAACATCTTCCAGACCAGAGTTTCTGAGTCCTGGACAGACTAAAAGGTCTAACGTCCTGGACAGACTAAAAGGTCTAACATCTTCCAGACCAGAATTTCTGAATCCTGGACAGACTAGAAGTTCTAACATCTTCCAGACCAGAGTTTCTGAGTCCTGGACGGACCAGAAGTTCTAACATCTTCCAGACCAGAGTTTCTGAGTCTAGGACAGACTATAGAAGGTCTAACATCTGTTCCAGCTGTTCTGACCTTTTCCCAGAATCAGCAGCACGTCAATCTTTCCTGCCATCGTGAGGCCGACCGGGTCGCTCATCTTCAGACACGTCAACATCTCGTCTTCGTTGCTCCTCCAGCAGCCAACTTTACGAGCAATCTGCAGACACAAGAGTCCAAGTTTAGGTCAGTTATTATTATGGGATGTTTACATCAACAGTCTGGTCAGCTATTATTATGGGATGTTAGATGTAATGATGGACCTTCTTGGTGAGAGCCATAGGGTTCCTCTGTAGGGCCCAGGGGGTGAGGGCAACACCACACTGAGTGATCGCTCTGTGGAACAACCCTTTACTGTAGGGAGACAGCATCTGACAGGACAGGCAGGTACAGACAGGAAGGACAGACATAATTACAAAATTTGACTATTCATGATTTATGATATGATATATACATATATATCATATATATGTACATATATATATGTACATATATATATATATAGATATATATATATATATATATATATATATATAGAAAGACTTTTTAACGAAAAGTCTTTAGATAAGACAAGATAAGATGAACCTTTATTAAGGGAAATTTGGGCAAGTCAAATACATGCAGAAGATCTGCTAGAAGATCATCACTGAGACCAACAAGCTGATTCACAGTACAGCAACAGTAATCCTTGAATTACTGGGATATAAGATCGGTACAGGGCATAAGAAGCAGTACCCTCCATGGAAGAGACGGTTAGAGGCCAAGATAAATGCAACATGGAGAGAAGTCAGTCAGCTACCTGAGCTACTCTTTCTTGGATGAAAGAGTGTCAAAAATGAAGAGCTGCACAGCACCAGGCCCCGAAATGATCCACATATACTGGCTGAAGTAGCTAACAGCACTCCATGAACATCTAGCAGCACAGATGAGCCAGCTGCTAAGGGATGGAACCCATCCAGAGTGGTTGACTGAAGGCGGGACTGTCCTAATCATGAAGGACCCTCAGAAGGGACCCATCCCATCCAACTAACAACCGATAACCTGTCTCTGTACAACATGGAAGCTCCTGTCAGGCATCATGGCGGCTAAGATGAGTAGGCATATGGTTCAATACATGAGCAAAGCACAGTAAGGAATTGGCAGTAACACCAGAGGAGTCAAGCACCAGCTACTGGTGGACAGAGCAGTCCAGACTGGAAGAACAGGCAGACCAACCTGTGCACTGCCTGGATTGACTACCAGAAAGCCTACGACTCAATGCCACACACATGGATACTGGAATGTCTGGAACTACACAAGATCAACAGGACACTAAGAGCCTTCATCAAGAACTCATTGGGAATGTGGAAGACAACCCTAGAGGCCAACTCCAAGCCAATCGCACAAGTTAACATCAAGTGCGGCATATACCAAGGGGATGCACTATCACCACTGCTGTTCTGCATAGGCCTGAACCACCTCAGCCAGATCATCACAAAGACTGGTTACGGATACTGTTTCCGAAGTGGGGCAACAATCAGCCAACTGCTCTACATGGATGACATCAAGCTGTACGCTAGGAATGAGCGAGAAATCGACTCACTGATCCACACCACCAGGATCTACAGTGACGACATAGGGATGTCATTCGGGTTGGACAAATGTGGCCGGATGGTATCAAAGAGAGGCAAGATGATCAGAACTGGGAGGGTGGACCCACCAGAGGGCAGGATAGGAGACATCCAAGACAGCTACAAATACCTTGGTGTCCCACAGGCTAATAGAAATCATGAGGAGGCTGCAAGGAAGTCAACCACAGCCAAATACCTCCAGAGAGTAAGGCAAGTCCTGAGAAGTCAGCTGAATGGTAAGAACAAGGTCCGAGCTATCAACATGTACGCACTACCAGTCATCAGATACCCTGCTGGGATCATCAGCTGGCCAAAGGAGGAAATAGAAGCCACAGATATCAGAACAAGAAAGCTCCTCACCATGCATGGAGGGTTTCACCGAGGGTGGACAAAGAGCAGAAGAGGGTGGTGGTGATGGATGTGGAGATACTAGCTGACGCCAACATCAGGAAGAAGGAGCACGAAAAGGTTGAGAAGTATCAAGGGTTGAAGGAACAGCTGGAACAGATGTGGAAGATCAAGGCTAATGTGGTCCCCGTGGTAGTAGGAGCACTCGGGGCAGTGACCCCCAAACTGGGAGAACGGCTCCAACAGAACCCAGGAACCACATCTGAAGCTGTCCAGAACAGGACAGTCTTAGGAACAGCTAAGATACTAAAGAACCCTATGTATCTATATATATATATATATATATATATATATATATATATATATATATATATATATATATATGTATATATATATGTATGTATATATTTAAAAAAAAAAAAACGGTTACCACCCTCTTAATTCTTTTCCTCTTTTCTGCTTTTCTACCCCAGAGCTGTCATCACACTGAACTCCATGCAATTCCACAACACTTGAACATTCACAGTATACACCTTCTTGGTGCAATACTCAGAGGCCTGTGCAATATGTAGCATATGTTTATATTTTTAGTACAGTGTTATTTTATTATATATTTTATTTTTTATACTTTACTTACTATACTTTTTATACTATTATATTTAACATTTATAGTTACAGTTGTTTTTATTATTTTGTTTTAACTCATATTTTTTAAACTGATCTGTGAGAGCTGCTACTTCAGTTTCGTTGCACTGGTGCAATGACAATGAAGAGACTCTGATTCTGATTCAGATTCTGATTCCAGATGTCATCCATAGTCACACAACTGGTGGTCCAGGTAGAGGTGGGATCTAAACTGGATTTCCTGTCAGCTGACCTGGAAGCTGACACTGGCGGCTCCAGCTGATTGGCCAAAGATGGTGATGTTGTCAGGGTTTCCTCCAAACGCTGCGATGTTCCTGCGGACCCAGGAGATGGCAGCATGCTGATCCCACAGACCGTAGTTACCTAACAGGTGAGAGGAACACCTGTTTATTATAGAATAAACAAGGACCCCAAGACAGGACCCAGGACACCAGCACCCAGGACACAGGACCCAGGACACCAGGACCCAGTACACCAGGACACCAGGACCCAGGACACCAGGACACCAGGACACCAGGACCCAGGACACCAGGACCCAGGGCACAAGACCCAGGACACCAGGACCCAGGACACCAGGACACCAGCACCCAGGGCACAGGACCCAGGACACCAGGACCCAGGACACCAGGACCCAGGACCTTCTCTTTATTATGTATTATTAGTAGTAGTAGTAGTAGTGGTAGGCATATTAGTATCATCATTAGTATTAGTATTATGATTATTGTTATTGTTATTATTATCATTGACATTGGGACAACACTTACCCTGAGCAGGGACTCTGTAGAGGGTAGGAACTAAAGTCAGGTTGGTTCAAAAGTACTGGAGGTCCACAAGGAGGCACCAACACCAGAGGTGTCCTCAGACTGGTGTCCTCAGACTGGTGTCCTCAGACTGGTTCTGGAGGTCCACACTGAGGAGACCAACACTGAAGGTGTCCTCAGACTGGTTCTGGAGGCCCACACTGAGGACACCAACACCAGAGGTGTCCTCAGACTGGTGTCCTCAGACTGGTGTCCTCAGACTGGTGTCCTCAGACTGGTTCTGGAGGTCCACACTGAGGAGACCAACACCGGAGGTGTTCCAGCTGCTTCCTGAACTCCTCATCTCAGGACAGACGTGATCTGAACTCTGAGCAGCAGCTGAGCTAACAGCCATTTATCTGCGGACTCACTGATAAGACACCAAACACGCCACAGTTCTGACCACATGCATGCTGGGAAATCACCAGCAGGTGGATGAATCCCAGTCTGACCCTGGAATGCTGTCACACCCTGAAGTCAGACTCTGTTTTCAACATGTTCTCACTCCCAACTCAACTCAAACACCACCGCTTGGTCATCAGAGACTGACGCGCACTGTACCAGGGACAATGTGTCAATATACGCTCATTACAGGCATAGTGTCCTTTCAAAAAAACTTCATTTTTCCCAGGAAGTTAGGTTTAGGCAACACAAACACTTAGGGTTAGGAAATGGTCATAGTTGACATTAACTTCACTAACGAGTCACAGGACCGATGGGACTGACAAAACCCACGACTCATGTCACTAGCAACTCACATGACTCACAGCACTGACAATACAGGCAAGTCTTGTAACTAACGACATGACAAAATAAGTCAGTGTCACTGTTGGTGCCACGGTGACATGAACAACGGTGTCCTGGCTCAGAGTCTTGTGTTAGTTTGACCTGTCCACCTCCCCTCCCTCAGACTATTAATACTACATCACTGCTCAAACCTTCAAATACTGCCAAGGGTGGGTTCACATTGAAGTTGAAATCAACTGAAATCATCACGTACTGTTGCTAAAAGATGTCTTAGATTGGTTGATCAGTTAGAATTTGTGTTAACTGAGAATCAATCAGTAGAGGATCAATAACAGGTCACACCTGGCAGTCGGGCATCTCCGCTGCTGAGGAATCCCATCGTACCGACTCTGTAGTTCACCGTGATGACGATGACGTCGCCCCTGTCGGCCATCTCCTTGCCGTCATACAGAGAGTCGCCGAGGATCGCCACATCGTTGGATGCCCCCAACAGGAAGGCCCCTCCGAACAGGTAGACCATCACCGGGAGGTTGGTGGACACTGGCAGAGAGACGGAGAGATTGTTACTCGCCATCGCAGACGGGATGGAGTTTGATAGGAAGCATGTGTTGCATCACTTCCTGTTAGGATAAAATACTGAAGTATGCTTTATTGGACTGTTGAATCACCACAGGGGGAAAGTAATTAAATACATGAAGTATAGAAGTACTACTGAACTGGAATACAATTATACTAGCCAACGGTACTACTTCAATCAGGACTTTTACTGTGACAGAGTAAGTGTACATTGTGTTATTAGTATTTCTACTGCAGTAAAAGCTGTGAGTGTGTCGCCTACATTTGCGTCCCTGTGGAACGAAGATGTTCAGGTAAAGACAGTCCTCGCTGCCCTGGGTTTTTGTCTGCAGCAGTGTCACCTGCAGGCAGCGGTCTCTGTATTCATGGGCCTTCAGGATTCCTGGAAACAACAAATGTCTGAGTTGATCTGTTTGATTCAGCTGATGAACATTTTAAATGCAGCGAGCTGGACGAACATGTTCATCAATGAGTCTTGTCTTTAGTACTTTACAGCTTCAGTAGACAACAACTTGGCCTTATTGGGTTAAAATCCCATAATAACCTTTCAGCATGTTGTGATTCAAGTGTTCTGAGAGAAAACTAGACCTCTGCTCCTACTCATCGCTCTGTTTTCAGGATTTAATAAATCACCCTATGATGGGAGACTTTGACCAGTCACAGGTCAGTTCAGAGCCGGGTTACAAACTTTCTCATTTTACAGCTAAACAGAAACTACAAGATGTTTGTGAGAACGTGAGGGGAGAAACAGTCACTACAGTAACAGAATATTGATCCATATCTGTTCAGAGTTCAGAATGATTGACAGCTGATCAGAGACGGCAGACTCCAGATCAGCTCTGATTGGTTGTTTTCCTCCAGTCTGTGACATCTGAAGGACACCGGAGGACACCAGACGACACCGGATTACCTGTCTCATGTACTACTGTCAGGATATAGTGACATAATTTATAGTTTCCTACAATTTAATGACATTTGCTCCAATCTCACATACTTCAGCTTTAACATTCAGAGCCAAACAATCACTGGCACAAGTTTTCTGAATACATCAGTGAATTCAGAGCATGGAGCTCTTTGACTGGATATTTAAGATCCACAGTAGGTTTCATCACATCACCTGTAAGAACACCACCTGGCTGCCAGGTGGAGGTGAGCAGAGACACATCCAGTGACCTACCGCTCCATCCAGGATGAGGTTTGGGTTTCTCCCACTTTTCAGGTACGTCAGCAAAGGGAACTCCCTTAAAGACATCCACGGTCCTGAACATCCCCATCCTGTGGCTCCGCCCCTCCACCTGGCCCCCCTCCGTCTGCACCACGCCCAGCTGCACACACATTAACTTATAGTATATATACACATATACACTCCTGATCAAAATCTTAAGACCAGTTAAAAAATTGCAAGAATTTGCATTTTGCACTGTTGTATCTTAAGAAGGTTCTAAGTAGAGTTTCAAAATGCAAAAAGAAGAAATGAGAGCAAGAGACCAAATGTTTTGAGCAGGCAATTTATTGAAAAGAACAATTTAACTGAAATAGGCTGTTCATCAGCTGATCAAAAGTTTAAGACCACATCCTTTAAAAGTCCAAATCTGTGCAAAAATTTGGATTCCATGTCATTTTCTGTCAAGTAATCACACTGTCAAGACCTCTTGATGGGAAAAGCAAAAAAACTCACTGCCTTGGAACGTGGCAGGATTGTTGAGCTGCATAGACAAGGCCTCTCACAGCGTGCCATCGCTGCTGAGGTTGGACGCAGTAAGACAGTCATTTTGCATTTCTTAAAAGATCCTGAGGTTTATAGAACAAAAAAATCAAGTGGTAGACCCAAAAAAATCTCACCGGCACCGAGCCGGAGGATCCGGATCCGAATCAAGACACGGGACGATCCTCATCCCAAATTAAGGCCATTACTGGTGCTGACTGCAGCCCAATAACCATCAGACGGCATCTGCAAAGGAACGGCTTCAAAAACTAAAAACCTCTTCAAAGGCCACGTCTCCTTCAACGCCACAAAATTGCCCGTTTGGCCTTTGCGAGGGAGCACCAAACATGGGACGTTCAAAGTTGGAAGAAAGTTTTATTCTCTGATGAGAAAAAAATTGAACCTTGATGGTCCTGATGGCTTCCAACGCTACTGGCATGACAAGGAGATGCCACCAACAAAGTTTACATTACAAGTTTACAAAAATGGACATCAGTTCCAGACAGTGGATGCCCTTCGTGAAGCCATCTTCACCACTTGGAGCAACATTCCTACAAGCCTTTTGGAAACACTCGCATCAAGCATGCCAACACCAATTTTTGAAGTGATCAACAATAATGGTGGAGCTGCTCATTACTGAGTCTGTTTTTGAGACTTTAATTTCTGTTTTAGGGGTTTTTTGAGCTATGGTCTTAAACTTTTGATCAGCTGATGAACAGCCTATTTTAGTTAAATTGTTCTTTTCAATAAATTGCCTGCTCAAAACATTTAGTCTCTTGCTCTCATTTCTTCTTTTTGCATTTTGAAACTCTACTTAGAACCTTCTTAAGATACAACAGTGCAAAACGTAAATTCTTGCAATTTTTTAACTGGTCTTAAGATTTTGATCAGGAGTGTACATACGTATACATCACACACACACACACACACACACACACACACACATATAGTATATACAGTATATACAGTACACATAAACTATATATACACATACTATGTGTATGCATATATATAGATAAGATAAGATAAGATATTCCTTTATTGGTCCCACAGTGGGGAAATTTACAATATAGATAGATATATACTGTATAAATATATATACTATATATACACACGTATAAACATAAACATATACATAGAAAATACACATAAAAATATAGACCTATACACATAGACATACAGTCTAATTTAGCCAATTACATATAATTATATAATTACATATATATGCTATGCATATACAATACCCACCCACCTGCTGCACTTTACTTATTACTATTTTACTTATCTTATTTATTTTATTGCCATTTCCTTCATGACACCTTCTCTTTTAGTTATGTTGTTTTCATCTGTACAATAGACATACGGTACAGTATATACATAGACGACTCCTGGATCATACATCAATGTGGGCACCATATTGGATGTTTTATTAACTTTATATTCAAATGTTAATGATCACATATGACGTTTTCCTTTAAGCATTTTTCACATAATCAACTGTTCAAGTTAACGTTACATCTTTACATCTACAAAACTTTATAAAGCTTTTGTAACATCAGATAAGAGCTAGCTAACGTTCATTATTGTTAGCTAGTCGATATAAGCTAATGTTAGCTAACGTTCATTATTGTTAGCTAGTCGATATAAGCTAATGTTAGCTAACATTCCTTATTGTTAGCTAGTTGGTATAAGCTAATGTTAGCTAATGTTCCTTATTGTTAGCTAGTCGATAAAAGCTAATGTTAACTGAGGTTCATTATTGTTAGCTAGTCGATATAAGCTAATGTTAGCTAACATTCCTTATTGTTAGCTAGTTGGTATAAGCTAATGTTAGCTAACGTTCCTTATTGTTAGCTAGTTGGTATAAGCTAATGTTAGCTAACGTTCCTTATTGTTAGCTAGTCGATATAAGCTAATGTTAGCTAACATTCCTTATTGTTAGCTAGTCAATATAAGCAAATGTTAACTGACGTTCATGATTGTTAGCTAGTCGATATAAGCTAATGTTAGCTAACGTTCCTTATTGTTAGCTAGTCAATATAAGCAAATGTTAACTGACGTTCATGATTGTTAGCTAGTTGATAGAAGCTAATGTCAGCTAACGTTTCTTATTTTTAGTCGATATGCATCTAACATGCAATCAGTCCTATTATAGTTATATGTTCTATCTCAAACACACCTGAACTAATGATTCGCTGCACCAGGTGTGTTTGAGCAGGTTGAATCATTTGAGACTGCGGTCGTGATTAAAAGCAGCCTTTTGTGTTGAATTTGGATTAAAAACATGGTAATATTAGTTTCAGCTAGTTCAACTATTCTTGTCTACTTTGTTTATTGCAAACAGCTGAAAAATTGTAGATTTTACCAATAAGCCAAAAAAGCAATGGGGGTCGAATAATTTTGATTGCAACTGTATGTATATACAAAATATCTATGGATAATCGATGTATACTGTATATGTCTATGTATATTTGTCTATGGATAAATATTTACATATACTATATATGTCTATGCATATGTCTATGGATAAATATTTATGTACACTGTATTTGTCTATGCATATATGTCAATGGATAAATATCTATGTATACTGTATATGTCTATGTATATACTGTATGTCTATGCACCGTCCTGCTGTCTCTAACACTCACTAGAGCACATGTGGATTCATCCGCTGCTGAAAATAGTCCCCAACAAAGTCCCTACTTCCTCCTGATAGTCTGATAGAAGCCATGTCAGCAGCTGGTTGATGTACTACAACTATACTACTACAGTATACTACAGTATATTAGTGTCTTCAGTAGGAACCAATGGGCCACAGACAGGAAGTGAGGCTGAGATGAGAGACAGACCAACATGTTGTTGCTCTGTGGTGGTCATTAATATATATAAATATATATAAATATACAGACTACAACATATTTATAGTGAACAGCTGAAGATCAACTCACCTTCACAGCTGAGGCCGAGTTCAGACAGACGCTGAACACAAGCACCAATAACAGCATCATCACCTGTCTGTCTGCCTGTCTGTCTGCTGTCCCTCTAACTGACCTGCTGCTATTTATACTGTGTTCTGTGTTAGAAACCTCTTATCTCCAGCAGTTCTGCTGAAGGCTAACTCAGCTTTAAAGGAACAGGATGGGCAGCAGTGTCAGGACCATATGGTCAGCTTAGGTTAGGTTAGCTTAGCTTAGCTTAGCATTCACTGACTTCACATTACAGCAGCTGAACTAACTGAATAAAACAAAGAGAAATAAGAAGTTCATATTTATTTTTATTCTATGGATCTTTTAATCTGGAAATCTGGAAAGAACTCTGTGCTTAAGTTTGACAAGCGTTATATAAATGACTATTATTACTCCTCTATATATAAACAGTTATATAGACACATATTTTTTATCAGGTTTTGCTGAATGCAGAACTTTACTTGAGGTGGCGTATTTTCACAGTGTGGTATTAATACTTTTACTGCAGAAAAGGATCGAAATACCAGGACGGTCCAAATACTTCTCATCTTTCCCATCTTGTCCTCTGGCCTTGAACACCTCCTATCCTATGATTGACAGCTGCCGAGCGGGCGGGGCTTGATCGGAAGCCAAAGTGGTGATTAAGGGGCAAATCAAAAAGATGTGGAGGACGAATGGAACAATGAAAGTAAAGGAAGATTTTTTATAAACATAAACATTAGTTGGGGGTGCAGACTTGGAGGACGAAATCGAAAGGAGGAGAAAATATAACAAGAATGAGGACTGGTATACTGGACTAAACAGCACGTTGTATTTAATTGGGAAACATAGTAATGGAGATGTGAATACTGTGGAGAAGAGGAAAAGTGGAGCATGTATTGAAGGTTTGTCAGAAATATTTTACAGAGAGGGAAACTTTAAAATAGAGCTAGAAAGATTGAAATCAATAATATTGGTAACATCCTGTAAAGCCTTAGGGGATAAGAGCTGGAGACTCCTGCTAGAATATTTAAAATCAACAAGATTAAGCAATAGAATCTGAGACATGAGTATTGTTTGTTTAGTTTAGTTAATATTGGGGTTAGATATTAATAATTTATGCTTTTCATTTATTAGAACTTTAGAAGGATTATAGCGCCTTAGTCCACACTCCAGATCAGTGGGTGGCGGTAATGCACCCGAAAGTTGTTTGCCAACCGCCAATAAACAAGAAGAAGAAGAAGAAGAAGAAGAAGGCGGGGCTTGGTGCTGCTCAACATGGCTGCGCCCTGCAGGGATCAACAGGTCTGAAGGTAACCGAGCTAAACTCTGCTGCTGTATGAAACCGGCTGTTAGTCCCGGAGTTCCCGGACTACCGGAGTTACCGGACAAGACGCCGTTAGCTCCGTTAGCTAACGTGCTAAACTCTGCTGCTGTATGAAACCGGCTGTTAGTCCCGGAGTTCCAGGACTACCGGAGTTACCGGACAAGACGCCGTTAGCTCCGTTAGCTAACGTGCTAAACTTAACTCAGCTGTTAGCATGTTAGCTTAGCAACCTGCTGTTAGCTGTCAGCTAATGTAAAGTGTGAGAGGTTTATTGCTAGTGCTAACCATTAGCTTAGCTTCAATCTGTTCTTTTTAGAACCACAGATGTTTGCAAGTGTGACGTCACAATCTATTATGTAATAGTGACATCATCGAGAGATAATCCATAACACTGCAATAATCACCAGTGTACACTTACAGAGTACTTTTACTACTGAAATACATGTACTTACACCAATGACAGAGGAGTAAGAAGTACAAGAAGTACTCTGATCTTGTACTGCAGTAAAAGTACTAAAACATGTCACATAATTTATTATACACTACTACTACTTATATAATAACAATACATCATTTATTATTATTATACACTGCCACTACTTTAATCTCTAATAATACATCATTTATTATTATTATACACTGCTACTACTTTAATCTCTAATAATACATCATTTATTATTATTATATACTGCTACTACTTTAATCTCTAATAATACATCATTTATTATTATTATACACTGCTACTACTTTAATCTATAATAATACATCATTTATTATTATTATACACTGCTACTACTTTAATCTATAATAATACATCATTTATTATTATTATACACTGCTACTACTTTAATCTATAATAATACATCATTTATTATTATTATACACTGCTACTACTTTAATCTATAATAATACATCATTTATTATTATTATACACTGCTACTACTTTAATCTATAATAATACATCATTTATTATTATTATATACTGCTTCTACTTTAATCTATAATAATACATCATTTATTATTATTATACACTGCTACTACTTTAATCTATAATAATACATCATTTATTATTATTATACACTGCTACTACTTTAATCTATAATAATACATCATTTATTATTATTATATACTGCTTCTACTTTAATCTATAATAATACATAATTTCTTATTATTGTTATTATTATATACTGCTGCTAGTTTAATCTCTGATAATTAGGGATGGATAATGATTAAAACGTTTAATCACGATTAATCACATGGTTAACATGATTAATTGCGATTAATCACATTTTTATACGAATATCCAGTAATGAATTCAGAAGTAGCTACAGCTCTATTTTAAATGTCCTGCCATGTGAACGTCAGCGCCAAACATTTGTTGTGCAAACACTTTTAACATCAGCATTTTTATACAGTGTCAGATAAATAAACTCAACTTAAACAATGTTATCAATGCAAATACAAAATTAAAGCTTGTTGCCACTACCGGGGCATTAATGTTACCCTGTTTGTTACTGGACAAATAAAACTGCCCCCAACATCCTGAGATGGAACCAGGATCACAGGAGTCTCCCTGCTGGAGGACCGACACTAGTGGGCCTTCGGTCGGTAGCTGTCCACTCACCGTGGTATCTGTGTATGTGTACTGCATGTACACACATCAACTATGTATACTGCATGTACACATATCAACTATGTGTACTGCATTTACACATATCAACTATGTGTACTGCATTTACACATATCAACTATGTGTACTGCATTTACACATATCAACTATGTGTACTGCACTTACACATATCAACTATGTGTACTGCATTTACACATATCAACTATGTGTACTGCACTTACACATATCAACTATGTGTACTGCATTTACACATATCAACTATGTGTACTGCACTTACACATATCAACTATGTGTACTGCATTTACACATATCAACTATGTGTACTGCATTTAGGTGATATCAGAAGTACTGCGGAGATAAGAAAAGTCAACTTTACGTATCTGCGTACTCTTCTCCATGTTTGTTTATCCACCAATTCTTTTCTTTTTTGGTTCCGCAGCAGTCAGCAAAAAAACTTTACAAAATAAAAGCCTGTGAGCAACAGACTTTTACAATAATAAAAGAAATTTAAAGCTTGCATTAATGAGCAATAAAATAATTGTCAGTGTCAATGAATTAATGAGTTAACGCAATAATGTGTTAACTTGCCCAACCCTAATAATAATATATCGTTTATTATTATTATATACTTCTGCTAGTTTAATCTATAGAGTTACAGGTGGTGCTGTGTCTCCAGGTGTCCATGATGTCCAATCAGCAGGTGAGCATTAGTGAGCTCTTGCTCTCATTGGACAGTCCAGAGCTACAGGAGGCGGAGCAAGTCAGAGCAACAGTCAATCAGCAGCTGAGTACAGGTGAGTGTATTTGTCTCTACCGGTATCTACTCTGTACCTCAACCCACCCGTCTCTACCCGTCTCTACCCGTCTCTTCCTGTCTCTGCCCGTCTCTACCCGTCTCTTCCTGTCTCTGCCCGTCTCTTCCCGTCTCTTCCCGTCTCTGCCCGTCTCTACCCGTCTCTTCCCGTCTCTTCCTGTCTCTACCCGTCTCTACCCATCTCTTCCCGTCTCTTCCCGTCTCTGCCCGTCTCTTCCCGTCTCTGCCCGTCTCTTCCTGTCTCTGCCCGTCTCTTCCCGTCTCTACCCGTCTCTTCCCGTCTCTGCCCGTCTCTTCCCGTCTCTTCCTGTCTCTGCCCGTCTCTTCCCGTCTCTGCCCGTCTCTACCCGTCTCTACCCGTCTCTTCCCGTCTCTGCCCGTCTCTTCCCGTCTCTGCCCGTCTCTTCCTGTCTCTGCCCGTCTCTTCCCGTCTCTACCCGTCTCTTCCCGTCTCTGCCCGTCTCTTCCCGTCTCTTCCTGTCTCTGCCCGTCTCTTCCCGTCTCTTCCTGTCTCTTCCTGTCTCTGCCCGTCTCTTCCCGTCTCTGCCCGTCTCTTCCTGTCTCTGCCCGTCTCTACCCGTCTCTACCCGTCTCTACCCGTCTCTGCCCGTCTCTTCCCGTCTCTTCCTGTCTCTTCCTGTCTCTGCCCGTCTCTACCCGTCTCTTCCCGTCTCTTCCCGTCTCTTCCCGTCTCTGCCCGTCTCTTCCCGTCTCTTCCCGTCTCTTCCTGTCTCTGCCCGTCTCTTCCCGTCTCTACCCGTCTCTGCCCGTCTCTTCCCGTCTCTTCCCGTCTCTTCCTGTCTCTGCCCGTCTCTTCCCGTCTCTGCCCGTCTCTTCCGTCTCTTCCTGTCTCTTCCCGTCTCTGCCCGTCTCTACCCGTCTCTTCCTGTCTCTTCCGGTCTGTACAACCCAGTTTGTGTTGTGTGTCCAAATTACACCAAATTTGACAAAGCAGTCCTGTCCTCAGCAGTAAACTAGTGTGAAGTAGATCGGATGATCAGTTCTTGATAAATGAGACAGAGACAAGCAGACTGATTCCTTTCTTTATGTTCCATGTTTTTCTTGTATATATTTCTACAGCAGTAATATAATAGTAAAATATATGATACCTTTATATATGTTATGTTCTTGTGTCAGTGATTAAGGCTGTGATCACATTTGATGTGAATATTAAAACAGAGTACTTCGTCCTCCCAGACAGAGGAGGCTCTGTCCTCTCGTCTCTGGTGGAGTACTACCTGGACTCGTCCTCTCCTCAGGTGGTGCTGCTGCTGTCCTCCATCAGAGAGCCTCATCACAAGGTTAGCTTCCTCTATCATTACGCTATTATTTATTAGTATTGTTATTATTGGACTGGTCTGTCTGTTACTCTTTATTATTTCTGTTTATTTACTGTGTGTATATATATATATATATATATATATATATATATATATATATATATATATATGAGTACATGAACATGCTGTACTGGCCTGTTAGACACTGCTGGAGAAGCTAAATGAGTCCCTGAACAGACCTGGATCTAGACTGGCTGGTCTGACACTGCTGGGTCACCTGGTCCGGAGACAGCCTCCCTGGGTTCATCACATCAGCCGCTCAGTCCTGCTGGCCTCACTGCTGCGCTGCCTCAAGGTACTGCTGCTGGGGAGCTAGTACTGATAATAGTACTGCTGCTGGGGAGCTAGTAGTGATACTAGTACTGATACTAGTACTGCTGCTGGGGAGCTAGTACTAATACTAGAACTGCTGATGGGGAGCTAGTACTAATACTAGTACTCCTACTGATATTAATACTAATACTAGTACTCCTACTCATATCTTCTTCTCCTTTGGGGTTTTCCCTCCAGGGGTCTCCACAGCCAATCACCTGCCTCCATCTAACCCTGTCTCCTGTATCCTCTTCTCTCTCACCAACTACCTTCATGTCCTCTTTCTCTCCATTCATAAACCTCCTCTCTGGTCTTCCTCCAGGCCTCCTGCCTGGCAGCTCAAAACGCAGCATCCTCCTACCAATATACTGACTATCTGTCCTCTGGACATGTCCAAACCATCTCAGTCTGGCCTCTCTTTATCTCCAGAGGCTCTACCATGTGCTGTCCCTCTGATGGACTCCTTCCTGATCCGGTCCATCCTGGTCCCTCCCAAAGAGAAGCTCAGCATCGTCACCTCCTGTCTTTTCCTCAGGGACACTGTCTCTAAACCAAACAGCATCGCTGGTCTCACCACAGTTTCTACACCTTTCCTTTCATTTTAGCTGAAACTCTTCTATCACACACCACACCTGACTCTTTCCTCCACCCGTTCCAGCCTGTACTCACTTCTTCACCTCTTTTCCACTCTCTCCATCGCTCTGGACTGTTGACCCTGAGTACTTAAAGTCCTCCACCTTCTTTATCTCTCCATCCTGTAACCTCACTGCTCCACTCGGGTCCCTCTCATTCACACTCATGTACCTTCATTCCTCTCCTTTCCAGGGCAAACCTCCACCTTTCTAGCTTCTCCACCTGTTCCCTGCTCTCACTGCAGATCACCATGTCATCTGCAAACATCATAGTCCATGGAGATTCCTGTCTGACCTCGTCCGTCAGCCTGTCCATCACCATAGCGACCAGGACGGGGCTCAGAGCTGATCCCTGATGCAGTCCCACCTCCACCTTGAACTGCTCCGTCACACCTCCAGCACATTTCACCACTGTCTTACAGTCCTCATCCATGTCCTGCACCGCTCTAACATCCAGACCTCCTCATCCAGTCCCACAGCTCCTCTCTGGACTTCCTGTCTTCAGCTTTCTCCAGGTCTACAGACACTATGCAGCTCCCTCTGACCTTCTCTGTGCTTCTCCATCAGCATCCTCAAAGCAAATCCTGCATCTGTAGGACTCTTTTTGGCATGAAACCGTACTGCTGCTCCTCACTTCTGTCCTTAGTCTGGCTTCCACTACTCTTTCCCATAACTTCACTGTCTGGCTCATCAGCTTTATTCCTCTGCAAACTCCTCCTGACCCCCCAGAGCCTGTCTCAACTCCTTCATAAAAGTCAGCCAACACTTTTTCAGCTTCCACCATTTCGTCCTCTGCTCTGCCTTTGCCCTCTTCATCTTCCTCACCACCAGAGTCATCCTCCACACCACCATCCTGTGCTGTCTGGCTACACTCTGGCCTACCACTACTTTACAGTCACTGGTCTCCTTCAGATTACACCACCTACACAAGGTGTAGTCTACCTGTGTGCTCCTACCTCCACTCTTATAGGTCACCCTGTGTTCCTGCCTCTTCTGGAAGACAGTATTCACTAGAGCCATTTCCATCCTTTTTGCTGAGTCAACCACCATCTGTCCTTCTGCGTTCCTCTCCTGGATACCAAACCTGCCCATCACCTCCTCATCATCTCTGTTTCCTGCACCAACATGTCCACTAAAGGCTGCACCAATCACAACTCTCTCACTTCTAGGGATGCTCTGCATCACTTCATCGAGGTCCAATCAGAATCTCTCCTTCTCCTCCAACTCACCTCCTACCTGTGGAGCAAACCCACTAACAACACTGAACATCTCACCTTTGATTTCTAGCTTCAGACTCATCACTCTATCTGATAGTCTTTCACCTCCAGGACATTCCTAGCAGACTCCTCCTTCAGGATAACTCCTCCTCCATTTCTCCTCCTATCTCCACCATGGTAGAACAGCTTGAACCCTGCTCCTAAACTTCTAGCCTTGCTACCTTTCCTCCTGGTCTCCTGGACACTCAGTATGTCCACCTTCCTCCTCTGCATCATGTCAACCAGCTCTCTACCTTTTCCTGTCATCGTTCCTACATTCAGAGTCCCTCCTCTCAGTCCTGTATTCTTGGCGTTCCTCTTCTCTCTCTTCCTACGAACACACCTTCCTCCTCTCCTCCTTCGACCATCAGTGGTCCAGTTTCCACCGGCACCTTGTAGGTGATCAGCACCGATGGCGGTCGTTGCTGACCCGGGCCTCAACCGATCCGGTATGGAAGTCACAGATTGGATTCGCGTGTTTGATTTGGCAAAAGTTTTCCGTCGGATGCCCTTCCTGACACAACCCTCTGTATTTATCCGGGCTCGGGACCGGCACAATAAGACACTGGCTAGTGGCCCCTTGTGGCTACATTAGTACTCCTGCTCATATACTAATACTAGTACAAATACTGATACTAATACTACTGTATTGTTTATGTACTGTAGGGTCACCGGTTCAAGTCCCGCCATGGACCAAGAACTGAGTGTGAACTGGTAGCTGGAGAGGTGCCAGTTTACCTCTTGGGCACTGCCGAGGTGCCCCTGAGCAAGGCACCAAACCCCCAACTGCTCGGGGCGCTTGTCAGGAGCAGCCCCTTCACTCTGACATCTCTCCATTGTTGCATGTTTGTGCATGTGTGTGTTCAGGTCTGCATGTACCGTGTATAAGTTAACAACAGAGTGAAAAAATTGAATTTCCCCTCGTGGGACTAATAAAGGACTATCTTCTTCTTCTTCTTCTTCTTCTTCTTCTTCTTCTTCTTCTTCTATTGTGTTCAATATTGTGTTGACATTAACCTGATAGAACCAGAGCAGCCTATTAATATAATAGGTGAAAATGTGGCAGTAAGCAGAATCTTTTTGGTATCATTGGACAAGACTTTTGCACCTTCTCTTGGCTCTAGTTGGTTGTTTTCCTCCGGTCCGTGAAGTCCTGCAGTCCTGTTATCAGGACCCCTGAGGACACCTGAGGACATAGAGTCACATGATATCTTTTCACAGAGACGTAGACTCACAGAGTCTCAGACCCCTAACGTAGACTCACAGAGTCTCAGACCCCTAACGTTGACTCACAGAGTCTCAGACTTCTGACAGAGTCTCAGACCCCTAACACAGACTCACAGTCTCAGACCCCTGACAGAGTCTCAGACCCCTAACGTAGACTCACCAAATCTCAGACCCCTAACGCAGACTCACAGTCTCAGACCTCTAACGTAGACTCACAGGGTCTCAGACCCCTGACAGAGTCTCAGACCCCTAACGTAGATTCACAGAGTCTCAGACCCCTAACGTAGAGTCACAGGGTCTCAGACCCCTGACAGAGTCTCAGACTCTTGATGTAGACTAAACGGTCTGGTTGTGTCCTCAGACTGAGACAGACGTGGTGGTCCTGATTACCGGAGTCCTGGTCCTCATCACCCTGTTACCCATGATCCCTCAGGCCGGGAAGCAACACATCTACGACTTCTTCGACGTGTTCGGACGCCTCGCCTCCTGGAGCTACAAGAACCCCGGTAACACCCAGAATTTAAACAATACAAAAAGGTTCTGCAGCTCTGAGGTCATGTGACTGTGCTCTGTGCTCTGATTGGTAGTTGGCTCCTTGTTGTCCCCTGCAGGCCAGGTTCCAGCGGTCCACTTGGTCCACCTCCATGCAGCCGTGTACTCCCTGTTCCATCGTCTGTATGGGATGTTCCCCTGCAACTTCATGTCCTACCTGAGGCTGCACTACAGCATGAAGGAGAACCTGGACACCTTCCAGGAGGTCGTCAAGGTCAGTGGAGGCCTTATTGATCACTGATTACCTGCTCAGCTCAGTAGACCTCATTGATCACTGATTAACTGCTCAGCTAAGTAGACCTCATTATTCACTGATAAACTGCTTAGCTCAGTAGACCTCATTGATCACTGGTTAACTGCTCAGCTCAGTAGACCTTATTGATCACTGATTAAGATAAGATAAGATATTCCTTTATTGGTCCCACAGTGGAGAAATTCACACGTTACAGCAGCAAAGTGGATAGTGCAATAAACAAGAAGCATAGATTTTAAAACAGTATTAATACAAATAAAATAAGATAATATATACATAATAGAAAGTAAAGCCAAAAATATGCCAGCATATCAATAAATAAATAATTGTCCAGTTCCTATAAGTTGAGCAGATGATATAATTGCATGAGTCCTTATTGCACTTATGTCCGGTGAGTTTGTTGTGAATGTGAATGTGTATGTGGTCTACTGGGAGCAGTGCTGGTTGTGAATGTGTATGTGGTCTACTGGGAGCAGTGCTGGTTGTGAATGTGTATGTGGTCTACGGGGAGCAGTGCTGGTTGTGAATGTGTATATGGTCTACTGGGAGCAGTGCTGGTTGTGAATGTGTATGTGGTCTACTGGGAGCAGTGCTGGTTGTGGATGTGTATGTGGTTTACTGGGAGCAGTGCTGGTTGTGGAGTCTAACAGCTGCAGGCAGGAAGGACCTTCTGTAACGCTCCTTCGTACACTTAGGGTGTAGCAGCCTGTCACTGAAGGAGCTCTCCAGAGCTCTGATGGTGTCTCTCATGGGGTGGGAGTCCTTCTCCATCATGGATGACAGCTTAGCCATCATCCTCCTCTCTCCCACCACCTGCACTGAGTCCAGAGAGCATCCCAGGACAGAGCTGGCCCTTTTAATAATCTTATCCAGCCTCTTCCTGTCTGCAGCTGTGATGCTGCTGCCCCAGCAAACCACTCCATAAAATATGGCTGATGCCACCACGGTGTCATAAAATGTTTTCAGGAGTGTCCCCTGCACTCCAAAAGACCTCAGTCTCCTGAGCAGATACAGCCTGCTCTGGCCTTTTTTATGGAGTGCAGAGGAATTTGTAGTCCAGTCCAGTTTATTGTTCAGGTGAACACCCAGGTATTTATAAGATGTCACCATCTCAATGTCTGATCCCTGGATGTTCACCGGTGTTGGAGGGGGATGAGTTTGCCTGCGGAAATCCACCACCAGCTCTTTATTTTTCCCCGTGTTGATCTGGAGGTGGTTCCGCAGGCACCAGTCCACGAAGTCCTGGGAAAGTTCTCTGTACTCCCCATCGTCCCCATCAGTGATGAGGCCGACGATAGCAGAGTCGTCAGAGAACTTCTGCAGGTGACAGGTTGGTGAGTTGTAGGAGAAGTCTGCAGTGTAGAGCGTGAAGAGGAACGGAGCCAGAACCGTTCCCTGCGGGGCCCCCACACTGCAGACCACCGTGTCTGAGGTGAAGTCCCGTGTCCTCACATACTGTGGGCGGTTTGTGAGGTAGTCCAGTATCCAGGATGTTTTAACTGATTAACTGATTAACTGCTCAGCTCAGTAGACTGGGACAGTAACAGCTGCAGGACTGGTTTCCAGTGACGTCCAGAAATAGCTGCAGTAAACAGCAGCTGCTCTGTTTCTCAGATAACATGAAGCTGAAGCACCAACCAGCAGAGACTCGTTCCAGATATCACATCATAGTGAACACAACATCACACCTGTCTCTACGTACTACAGTGCCCATGAGCCTCGGCTGCTGCTGTTACAGAGCCAAGCAGAGAAAATGTAATGGTAAACAGATTTAAACCGATGGACGTGTTCTCAGTTCATCTTCAGCTCAGCGTAAATGTGAAGCTCGGTGATTTGCTGCTTGTTAGTGAAAAGCACTAATGCATGGGAGTCATAGTTGACTTGTTTACTCTGTAGTTGACTACAGTACTACAGAGTAAACTACAGTAGTACAGCGTAAACTACAGTACTTGGGTACAGTACTACAGCATAAACTACACTACTACAGCACGAACTACAGTACTACGGCTACACTACTACAGCATAAACTATAGTACTACAATGTAAACTACAGTACCACATTGTAAACTGCAGTACTAAAGTGTAAACTACAGTACTACAATGTAAACTACAGTACTAGGGTGCAGTACTACATAATAAATTATAGTGCTACCGTGTAAACTACAGTGCTGGGGTACAGTACTACAGTGTAAACCACAGTACTACAGTGTAGACTACAGTACTACAGAGTAAATTACAGTGTAACTACAGTACTACACTGTTAACTACAGTACTATGGTACAGCACTACAGTGTAAACTACAGTACTACAGAGTAAACTACAGTGTAACTACAGTACTACAATGTTAACTACAGTACTAGGGTACAGCACTACAGTGTAAACTACAGTACTACAGAGTAAACTACAGTGTAACTACAGTATTACACTGTTAACTACAGTACAAGGGTACAGCATTACAGCATAAACTACAGTACTACAGTGTAACTACAGTACTACACTGTTAACTACAGTACTAGGGTACAGCACTACAGCATAAACTACAGTACTACAGTGTAAACTACAGTACTACAGAGTAAACTACAGTGTAACTACAGTAGTACGGGTACGGTACTACAATGTAAACTACAGTACGAGGGTGCAGTACTACATAATAAATTATAGTGCTACCATGTAAACTACAGTGCTAGGGTACAGTACTCCAGTGTAAACTACAGTACTATGGTGTAAACTACAGTGCTAGGGTACGGTACCACATTGTAAACTACAGTGCTAGGGTACGGTACCACAGTGTAAACTACAGTGCTAGGGTACAGTACCACAGTGTAAACTACAGTGCTAGGGTACAGTACCACAGTGTAAACTACAGTGCTAGGGTGCAGTACTACAGTGTAAACTACAGTACCACAGTGTAAACTACAGTGAATGGTAAATGGACCTACATCAGCTCTTTTCTAGTTGTCTGACCACTCGAAGCTCTTTACACCACGTGTCACATTCACACCCAGTCACATGCTGATATCAGCGGAGCAACTTCGCCCATCAGGATCTGATCTAGATAATCGTTCACACACCGATGGTTCAGCCTTCGGGAGGACACGTCGACATGTGACCGGAGCAGCCGGGGATCGAAGCGCCGACCTTCCGATTGGTGGACAATACGTGCTCTACCCTCTGAGCCAGAGCCGCCCCTAGGGTACAGTACTACAGAGTAAACTACAGTACAACAGTGTAAACCACAGGTACTTAAGTACAGTATTACAGAGTAAACTACAGTTCTACAGCCTAAACTACAGTGCTGCAGTGTAAGCTATAGTACAACAGTATAAACATAAGGTACTAAAGTACAGTTCTACTGTGTAAACTACACTACTACAGTGTAAACTATAGTACAACAGTATAAACTACAGGTACTTAAGTACAGTTCTACTGTGTAAACTACACTACTACAGTGTAAACTACAGTACAACAGTGTAAACTACACTACTACAGTGTAAGCTACAGTACAACAGTATAAACTACAGGTACTAAAGTACAGTTCTACTCTGTAAACTACACTACTACAGTGTAAACTACAGTACAACAGGGTAAACTACATGTACTAGGTACTAAGGTTCAGTACTACAGTATAAATTAAGGCTCTAAGGTACTGTACTAGACCCCACACCCCAAGGACCCCAGCAGCTTCAGGCCGGTGGCATTAACATCCCACCTGATGAAGGCCCTGGAGCGCCTGGTCCTCCAACATCTCCGCCCTGTGGTGAGTCCATCCATGGACCCACTACAGTTTGCTTATCAGCCTGGCATTGGGGTGGATGATGCCGTCATCTTCCTGTTGGACCGAGCTCTGTCTCACCTGGAGAAACCTGGGAGCACTGTGAGGATCATGTTCTTTGATTTCTCCAGTGCTTTCACCACCATCTAGCAGACATTTCTGAGGGACAAACTGGAGACTGCAGGGGTAGATCACCATCTAACATCCTGGATACTGGACTACCTCACAAACCGCCCACAGTATGTGAGGACACGGGACTTCACCTCCGACACGGTGGTCTGCAGTGTGGGGTTCCTCAGGGAACGGTTCTGGCTTCGTTCCTCTTCACGCTCTACACTGCAGACTTCTCCTACAACTCACCAACCTGTCACCTGCAGAAGTTCTCTGACGACTCTGCTATCGTCGGCCTCATCACTGATGGGGAAGATGGGGAGTACAGAGAACTTTCCCAGGACTTGGTGGACTGGTGCCTGCGGAACCACCTCCAGATCAACGCGGGGAAAACTAAAGAGCTGGTGGTGGATTTCCGCAGGCAAACTCATCCCCCTCCAACACCGGTGAACATCCAGGGATCAGACATTGAGATGGTGACATCTTATAAATACCTGGGTGTTCACCTGAACAATAAACTGGAGTGGACCACAAATTCCTCTGCACTCCATAAGAAAGGCCAGAGCAGGCTGTATCTGCTCAGGAGACTGAGGTCTTTTGGAGTGCAGGGGACACTACTGAAAACATTTTATGACACCGTGGTGGCATCAGCCATATTTTATGGAGTGGTTTGCTGGGGCAGCAGCATCACAGCTGCAGACAGGAAGAGGCTGGATAAGATTATCAAAAGGGCCAGCTCTGTCCTGGGATGCTCTCTGGACTCAGTGCAGGTGGTGGGAGAGAGGAGGGCGATGGCTAAGCTGTCATCCATGATGGAGAAGGACTCCCACCCCATGAGAGACACCATCAGAGCTCTGGAGAGCTCCTTCAGTGACAGGCTGCTACACCCTAAGTGTACGAAGGAGCGTTACAGAAGGTCCTTCCTGCCTGCAGCTGTTAGACTCCACAACCAGCACTGCTCCCAGTAGACCACATCCACATCCACAACCAGCACTGCTCCCAGTAGACCACATCCACATCCACAACCAGCACTGCTCCCAGTAGACCACATACACATTTACAACCAGCACTGCTCCCAGTAGACCACATACACACTCACAACCAGCACTGCTCCCAGTAGACCACATACACATTCACAACCAGCACTGCTCCCAGTAGACCACATACACATTCACAACCAGCACTGCTCCCAGTAGACCACATACACATTTACAACCAGCACTGCTCCCAGTAGACCACATACACACTCACAACCAGCACTGCTCCCAGTAGACCACATACACATTCACAACCAGCACTGCTCCCAGTAGACCACATACACATTCACAACCAGCACTGCTCCTAGTAGACCACATACACACTCACAACCAGCACTGCTCCCAGTAGACCACATACACACTCACAACCAGCACTGCTCCCAGTAGACCACATACACATTCACAACAAACTCACCGGACATAAGTGTAATAAGGACTTATATGTACAATTATATCATTGATATGATGGACACATTTCTGGCTTTACTTTTCTATTATGTATATACTAATTTATTTTATTTGTATTAATACTGTTTTTACATCTATGCTTCTTGTCTTTTATTGCACTATCCACTTGCTGCTGTAATGTGTGAATTTCCCCACTGTGGGACTAATAAAGGAATATATTATCTTATCTTACTTCAGTATAAATTACAGGTACTAAGGCACAGTACTACAGTGTAAACTATGGTACTAAGGTTCAGTACTCCAGTGTAAACTACAGTACTATAGTGTAAACTATGGTACTAGGGTACAGTGCTTCAGTGTGAACTACAGTACTAAGGTTCAGAAGATCTACCTTTATTAGTCCCACATTGGGGAAATTCAATTTACACTCTGTTAAACTCATACATGGTACATGCAGACCTGAAACACACATACATGCATTAATGGAGAGATGTCAGAGTGAGGGGGCTGCTCCTGACAAGCGCCCCGAGCAGTTGGGGGTTTGGTGCCTTGCTCAGGGGCACCTCGGCAGTGCCCAAGAGGTAAACTGGCACCTCTCCAGCTACCAGTTCACACTCAGTTTTTGGTCCATGTCGGGACTTGAACCGGTGACCCTCCGGTTCCCAAACCAACTCCCTACAGACTGAGCTACTGCCGCCCCCAGTACTATAGTGTGAACTACGGTACTAGGTTACAGTACTACAGTGGGAACTACGGTACTAAGGAACAGTACTACAGTGTAGAGGTAAGATCTTAAGCCTGAGCCAGAGTCAAAATGCCAAAATGTCAATTATTACATTCGGGTCGGGCCCGGGCTTCTCTCTCGCTAACTTTTTTTAATAAATATATATTCATATATTATATATACTAAAACGATGTATGGATATTAAACTAAGGAATACTTGTTATAAAATAAATAATTTGGATAAAACAGAGAAGGCGCTGTATGGTAAGAAATGTTGTTGTTGTAAAAAATGTTTGTTGAATATGTATCTTACAGTCTTGTTTAACTGGGAGAATTCGTTACAAAGACAGGCTTTAATTTGTTATCATGATGCTCAGGCATCGTCACAAATGTGATCACACAAATCTCAACCAGTCCCTTTTCCCGGAGCAGAGCTCTGTCCGGGTCTGACTGACGCATCCCCTCCCTTTCCTCCTCCTCCTGAGTCCTCACTAATAAAATAGAAAGGCTCAGGCCTGCAAATCAAGTTAATTGATTGGGCTCGGGCCGGGTCAGGCTTTAATACCCGCGGGCCTGGGTCGGGTCGGGCTGGATTTTTTAGGCCCGATCTTACCTCTACTACAGTGTGAACTACAGTACTACAGTTCAGTACTACAGTGTGAACTGCAGTACTACGGTTCAGTACTACAGTGTGAACTACAGTACTAAGGTCTCTCCCCCCATCTCTGTCTCTCAGCCGATGTTGGACCATGTCAGGGTTCATCCAGAGTTGGTCACAGGTACTCAGGACTATGAACTGGACCCGTCCAGGTGAGATACCTGAACCAGAACCTGCTGCTGGTTTTGCTGTGAATTCATTTTATTTGTTACGTTCAACTAAAGACAAAAGTGACAGCAGGAAAACATGGATTTTCAAAATAAAATACATACACTGTGCTGACATCACTCTTTCAGCTGAATTCCTGTGTGTCTCAGGTGGAAGTGTTATGAAGTCCATGACATCGTGATCGAGTGCTCTCGAGTGTCTCTGGATCCTCTGGAGTCATCCAGTGAGGAGGACATGTACCTGTCCCTCAACGACCCTCACCTGGACCTCACCTCCAGTCCTCAGAACACAGAGACCATCAGCAGCTTAGGTACCACGCACACCTGTTAGCCTCAGGTACCACGCACACCTGTTAGCCTCAGGTACCACGCACACCTGTTAGCCTCAGGTACCACGCACACCTGTTAGCCTCAGGTACCACGCACACCTGTTAGCCTCAGGTACCAGTTAGCCTCAGGTACCACGCACACCTGTTAGCCTCAGGTACCACGCACACCTGTTAGCCTCAGGTACCACGCACACCTGTTAGCCTCAGGTACCACGCACACCTGTTAGCCTCAGGTACCACGCACATCTGTTAGCCTCAAGTACCACGCACACCTGTTAGCCTCAAGTACCACGCACACCTGTTAGCCTCAGGTACCACGCACACCTGTTAGCCTCAAGTACCACGCACACCTGTTAGCCTCAAGTACCACGCACACCTGTTAGCCTCAGGTACCACGCACACCTGTTAGCCTCAGGTACCACGCACACCTGTTAGCCTCAGGTACCACGCACACCTGTTAGCCTCAAGTACCACGCACACCTGTTAGCCTCAGGTACCACGCACACCTGTTAGCCTCAAGTACCACGCACACCTGTTAGCCTCAGGTACCACGCACACCTGTTAGCCTCAGGTACCACGCACACCTGTTAGCCTCAAGTACCACGCACACCTGTTAGCCTTAAGTACCATGCGCACCTGTTAGCCTGAATGATGAGTGATGTTCTGTTTAACAGGTCCTCTGCTGTCTGAATGTCTTCCTCAGCTGACGACACTCAACAACTCGTATATACAGGTAACACTCCACCTGCTTCCTTCCTTTCTTCCTTCCTTCCTTCCTTCCTTCCTTCCTTCCTTCCTTCCCTCCTTCCTTCCTTCCTTCCTCTGCTCACTCCCTGTTCATGTGTTCAGGCTGATGATGTCTCCTGGAGTCCCTCCTCACTGTGCGGTTTGTCAACGCCCCCTCCTGAACCTGCTACTACAGGAAGCACCCACCCACTGAGCAGGACCGCCTCCACCTCAGGTGACACAGGTGAGACAGTAGCCATGTTTACAAATGTCTCCAATCCGATCTGAAGCTCGATTGATCAGAAGTTCCAGATCCACTGTGTACATGGACGCTAAATAAAATGATCCGATCGTGACGTGCGTCTACGCGCGCCGAGCGTTTCATCAGAATAAATCCTCTGGCCATGCGCAGAGTGGTCTAATTGTCTGGAAATAGTAGAAGAAGAAGAAGAAGCTGGCCTTCTTGTTGTAAACAAACGCTGCGTTGTCTGTCTCGCGTCCCGCTGACGTAGCGCCGTGAGCCGAATGGGTGTGGACGTGGACGCCGATCGGGGCAACGATCGGCATAAACCACTTCTCTCATTCAGGATGAAATTTTTTTCCGATTGGGCCGTATTGGATCAGAATCTTCCAACTGACGTATTTACATGAAGCATTTTTAATTTGATTTAGCCTTTATTCTGATTATTTGTGTCCATCTAAACACAGCTACTGAGACACTGTGAGACAATGTGAGACAGGTGAGATACTGTGAGACAGGTGAGACACTGTGAGACACTTTGAGACAGGTGATATACTGTGAGACAGTTGAGACACTGTGAGACAGGTGATATACTGTGAGACAGGTGAGACACTGTGAGACAAGTGAGACTCTGTGAGACAGGTGAGATATTGTGAGACAAGTGAGACTCTGTGAGACAGGTGAGGTACTGTGAGACACTTTGAGACAGGTGAGACACTGAGACAGGCGAGACACTGAGATAGGCGAGACTCTGAGACAGGTGAGACTCTGTGAGACAGGTGAGACATTATGAGACAGGTGAGATACTGTTACACACTTTGAGACAGATGAGACTCTGTGAGACCCTTTGAGACAGGTGAGACACTGTGAGACACTTTGAGACAGGTGAGACACTTTGAGAAACTGTGAGACACTTTGAGACAGGTGAGACTCTTTGAGACAGGTGAGACACTGTGAGACAGATGAGACACTTTGAGACAGCTGAGACTCTGTGAGACAGGTGAGACACTGTGAGACAAGTGAGATTCTGTGAGACATGTGAGACACTTTGAGGTAGGTGAGACACTTTGAGACAGTTGAGATGCTGTGAGACAGGTGAGACAGGTGAGATACTGTTATACACTTTGAGACAGGTGAGACTCTATGAGACAGGTGAGACACTGAGACAGGTGAGACACTTTGAGACAGGTGAGACTCTGTGAGGCAGGTGAGACACTGTGAGACACTGTGAGACACTGTGAGACAGGTGATATACTGTGAGACAGGTGAGACACTGTGAGACAGGTGAGACTCTGTGAGACAGGTGAGATATTGTGAGACAAGTGAGACTCTGTGAGACAGGTGAGGTACTGTGAGGCACTCTGAGACAGGTGAGACACTGAGACAGGCGAGACACTGAGATAGGCGAGACTCTGAGACAGGTGAGACTCTGTGAGACAGGTGAGATATTGTGAGACAGGTGAGACACTATGAGACAGGTGAGATACTGTTATACACTTTGAGACAGATGAGACTCTGTGAGACACTTTGAGACAGGTGAGACACTTTGAGACAGGTGAGACTCTTTGAGACAGGTGAGACACTGTGAAACAGATGAGACACTTTGAGACAGCTGAGACTCTGTGAGACAGGTGAGACACTGTGAGACAAGTGAGATTTTGTGAGACATGTGAGACACTTTGAGACAGGTGAGACACTTTGAGACAGTTGAGATGCTGTGAGACAGGTGAGATACTGTTATACACTTTGAGACAGGTGAGACTCTATGAGACAGGTGAGACACTGAGACAGGTGAGACACTTTGAGACAGGTGAGACTCTGTGAGGCAGGTGAGACAGTGTGATACTTTGAGACAGTTGAGACTCTGAGACAAGTGAGATTCTCTGAGACATATGAGACACTTTGAGACAGGTGAGACACTATGAGACACTTTGAGACAGGTGAGACTCTGTGAGACAGGTGAGATACTGTGAGACAGGTGAGACTCTGTGAGACAGGTGAGACACTATGAGACAGGTGAGACACTTTGAGACAGGTGAGACGCTATGAGACAGGTGAGACTCTGTGAGACAGGTGAGAAACTTTGAGACAGGTGAGATACTATGAGACAGGTGAGACACTATGAGACAGGTGAGACACTATGAGACAAGTGAGATTCTGTGAGACATGTGAGACACTTTGAGGTAGGTGAGACACTTTGAGACAGTTGAGATGCTGTGAGACAGGTGAGATACTGTTATACACTTTGAGACAGGTGAGACTCTATGAGACAGGTGAAACACTGAGACAGGTGAGACACCTTGAGACAGGTGAGACTCTGTGAGGCAGGTGAGACACTGTGAGACACTGTGAGACACTGTGAGACAGGTGATATACTGTGAGACAGGTGAGACACTGTGAGACAAGTGAGACTCTGTGAGACAGGTGAGATATTGTGAGACAAGTGAGACTCTGTGAGACAGGTGAGGTACTGTGAGACACTCTGAGACAGGTGAGACACTGAGACAGGCGAGACACTGAGATAGGCGAGACTCTGAGACAGGTGAGACTCTGTGAGACAGGTGAGATATTGTGAGACAGGTAAGATACTATGAGACAGGTGAGATACTGTTAAACACTTTGAGACAGATGAGACTCTGTGAGACACTTTGAGACAGGTGAGACACTTTGAGACAGGTGAGACTCTTTGAGACAGGTGAGACACTGTGAAACAGATGAGACACTTTGAGACAGCTGAGACTCTGTGAGACAGGTGAGACACTGTGAGACAAGTGAGATTTTGTGAGACATGTGAGACACTTTGAGACAGTTGAGATGCTGTGAGACAGGTGAGATACTGTTATACACTTTGAGACAGGTGAGACTCTATGAGACAGGTGAGACACTGAGACAGGTGAGACACTTTGAGACAGGTGAGACTCTGTGAGGCAGGTGAGACAGTGTGACACTTTGAGACAGTTGAGACTCTGAGACAAGTGAGATTCTCTGAGACATATGAGACACTGTGAGACAGGTGAGACACTTTGAGACAGGTGAGACTCTGTGAGACAGGTGAGATACTGTGAGACAGGTGAGACTCTGTGAGACAGGTGAGACACTATGAGACAGGTGAGACACTTTGAGACAGGTGAGACACTATGAGACAGGTGAGACTCTGTGAGACAGGTGAGAAACTTTGAGACAGGTGAGATACTATGAGACAGGTGAGACACTATGAGACAGGTGAGACACTGTGAGACAGGTGAGACTCTGTGAGACACTTTGAGACAGATGAGACTCTGTGAGACACTTTGAGACAGGTGAGACACTTTGAGACAGGTGAGACTCTTTGAGACAGGTGAGACACTGTGAAACAGATGAGACACTTTGAGACAGCTGAGACTCTGTGAGACAGGTGAGACACTGTGAGACAAGTGAGATTTTGTGAGACATGTGAGACACTTTGAGACAGTTGAGATGCTGTGAGACAGGTGAGATACTGTTATACACTTTGAGACAGGTGAGACTCTATGAGACAGGTGAGACACTGAGACAGGTGAGACACTTTGAGACAGGTGAGACTCTGTGAGGCAGGTGAGACAGTGTGACACTTTGAGACAGTTGAGACTCTGAGACAAGTGAGATTCTCTGAGACATATGAGACACTTTGAGACAGGTGAGACACTTTGAGACAGGTGAGACTCTGTGAGACAGGTGAGATACTGTGAGACAGGTGAGACTCTGTGAGACAGGTGAGACACTATGAGAAAGGTGAGACACTTTGAGACAGGTGAGACACTATGAGACAGGTGAGACTCTGTGAGACAGGTGAGAAACTTTGAGACAGGTGAGATACTATGAGACAGGTGAGACACTATGAGACAGGTGAGACACTGTGAGACAGGTGAGACTCTGTGAGACACTTTGAGACAGTTGAGATACTATGAGACAAGTGAGATACTGTGAGACAGGTGAGACACTGTGAGACACTTTGAGACATGTGAGACTCTGTGAGACAGGTGAGACTCTGAGACACTTGAGACACTTTGAGACAATTGAGATACTATGAGACAGGTGAGACACTATGAGACAGGTGAGATACTGTGAGACAAGTGAGACTCTGTGAGACAGGTGAGACACTATGAGACAGGTGAGACTCTGAGACACTTTGAGACAATTGAGATACTATGAGACAGGTGAGACACTATGAGACAGGTGAGATACTGTGAGACAAGTGAGACTCTGTGAGACACTATGAGACAGGTGAGACCCTGAGACAGACAGGTGAGACACTGTGTGATAGGTGATTCAGACACCTCTCTGTGGGTAAACTGTTATGTCTCCAGGTGTGACGTGTCCCTCAACAGACCCCGTCCCCGTGGCACCACTGACTGAAGGGAACCCACATGGCGGCGTGAGTCCTCAGGTGGGACCAAGAGGGCTGCAGGTAGATGTTCAGCTGTTCTCCTCACTGGAAGTCTTTTATTGTGAAGGGGTCTTTCTCTTCCTCACAGGAGGGCTCATCCATTCAGCCAATCACAGAGACGGAGGGAAGAGGCCATAGTGATGTCATCAGTGACGTCAGTGAGGGTGAGTTGATCAGCTGATTTATCACCTGTGCAAGTTGATTAATAAACAGGCTCTTCATTTCCCAGGCTCCTCCATCTTCGACCATCGCTCCTCCATCTTCAACCATAGCTCCTCCATCTTCAACCATAGCTCCTCCATCTTCGACCATAGCTCCTCCATCTTCGACCATCGCTCCTCCATCTTCGACCATCGCTCCTCCATCTTCGACCATAGCTCCTCCATCTTCAACCATAGCTCCTCCATCTTCGACCATAGCTCCTCCATCTTCGACCATAGCTCCTCCATCTTCAACCATAGCTCCTCCATCTTCGACCATAGCTCCTCCATCTTCAACCATAGCTCCTCCATCTTCAACCATAGCTCCTCCATCTTCAACCATAGCTCCTCCATCTTCGACCATAGCTCCTCCATCTTCGACCATAGCTCCTCCATCTTCGACCATCGCTCCTCCATCTTCAACCATAGCTCCTCCATCTTCAACCATAGCTCCTCCGTCTTCGACCATAGCTCCTTGCTCCTTGATCCTCACTTCTCCCTTCTTGCTTCTGTCTCCTTCTCGCTTCTGTCTCCTTCTCGCTTCTGTCTCCTCGCTCCTCAATCGTTGCTCCTCTACTCAATCATTGCTCCTCTACTCAATCGTTGCTCCTCTACTCAATCGTTGCTCCTCTACTCAATTGTTGCTCCTCTCTACTCAATCGTTGTTCCTCGTTCCTCGATCCTCTCTCCTCGGTCCCCGCTCTTCGATCCTCAATCTTCGATTCTCGGCAAAGACTATAGACTTGAGAACTGTCCCTGGTCTGGTTGCTGTCCTGGTCTGGTTGCTGTCCTCCCGACAGGAAACGCTCCAGAATCTGGGGCTCCTTCTCCTAACAGTACTACTAACTACCCACCAGATGCCACCGCCCCCATGACCCCACGCATAGATGAACGGTAGCGATTGATCATGTATGATGATCATGAGACTAATACATCACTCAAGGTCATCTGATCTCAAGCTCCATTCATCAGCCTCTTCTGGGCCTTTCAGCCACGTCATGGTTCTCATCAGCAGGTAGAGAATAGTCGGTAAGTGGAGCTAAAGTTAACTTTATGTTCACCTGTGTTTCTCTGCAGACGTCAGCTCCCAGCAGCCTTCCTCCTCGTCCTCCCAACCCGTCCTCACCTCCTCAGCTCAGAGCCCCGCCCCTCCGTATGGAGCCCTGTTCGAGCCGGCTCTGCCGCGCGCCGCCACGCGGCTCATCGGGAGGATGACGCAGGTAAACTGAGCTAGAGGTTAGAGGGTCAGCCAGGTGATTCTGGTTTAACATGGCTGGTCGCCATGGTAACTGATGCTGCACACCTCACCTGGTCTGGACCAGTAGCCTCACCTCTATGGACCTCAGTGACACAACGGTTCTCTCAGTGTGACGGTGTGTCATAGCGAATAAATAAATCCATCACAGAGGCTGGGAGGGCGTAATATTTCGAGAATAAACTCAGGAAAGTGGTTGTTTTTGGTCAAGGACCAGTTCGTTTAACAGTGACGTGAAGTGGATTCATGCCGTGCTCTAGTACGACTGCCCCCCTCCAAGTTGTCCCAGACCAGAGTCTGCGTCCATCATCATCCACGGCAGAACACTGTAACAAACAAGATAAAACTCAGTAAAACCGTCGTCGGTAGTCTCTCCATCCATCACTGGCTCTGGTTCAGTCAAAATAAACTCTGATTTCATCAAGACAGATATGAAAATATGGCGGCTCTACACTGAGCCCCCCGCTGAGCATCTCTGGTTCTCCAGACCATGAACCGTGAACCCTGAACCCTGAACCCTGAACCATGAACCCTGAACCCTGAACCCTGAACCATGAACCATGAACCATGAACCCTTAACCGTGAACCCTGAACCCTGAACCGTGAAACGTGAACCCTGAACCATGAACCCTGAACCCTGAACCGTGAACCATGAACCCTGAACCGTGAACCCTGAACCCTGAACCGTGAACCATGAACCCTGAACCCTGAACCCTGAACCATGAACCATGAACCCTTAACCGTGAATCCTGAACCCGGCCCAGTGAAAGAACTAACATGCCTGCTGTTGTCTACATCTGAAGGACCCTCCACAGAGGATGAGATCGCTGCAGATACAAACATACATACAAACCTGAGAGAACTAAACATGATCAATAAGGTGATGGATAGTTAATCAATGAGAGCTGAAATATCAGTTCATTTGATTTAATTTAACTAAGAAAACTAATAAATCATCATGTGCTCTAGAAAATTTCTTCATGATTTTAGAAACAATACATTGGTGATAAATGATGATCAATACTGGAGCTGTTTGATTGTTAATAGGGTGCACACTGTTGATTGATTAATCTGTTGGTGTCCTGTAGGAGGTGCTGGAGAGGGCAAGAGGAGAGGGAGAGGACAGGGAGGAGGACCAGACCTCTGTCTCTCCTCTGGAGGTTCTGGATCAGCTGATTGTCCACGGACACGACACCCACCGACACCTCAGCAGCAGGTGAGACGGTTACCATGGAAATAAAACTGGGTCTAAGTCCAGCTGAGTCCACATGTCTGATGTCTGTAGTCCAACATGAAGAATCAATAGACACAACCTGATGTTGCTGTGTGTGTGTGTGTGTGTGTGTGTGTGTGTGTGTGTGTGTGTGTGTGTGTGTGTGTGTAATGGATATAATGTTTATATGTGTCTCAGGTGGTCAGCGGTCACTAAATCAGTGTAGAATGTAGAGGTTGACCGATTAATCGGCCAATTAATTGACATTTTTTCATGATCGGCATCGGCCGATGTGTGAGCACGTTAAGCCGATCATCAAGCGTCGTCGTAGCTGTAGACCAGGTGTGGCTCCGCCCCCTGGTGTCAATCAAAGTGCCGTTCTACCAGCAGACCTCAGCAGCGTTGCCAGCTGAGCCACGTTGTCGCCATGTTTAGCGAGTTTTCAGACCCTCAGGACTCTTCAGGACCAGTCTGGTGAGTTTCTGGTGTTACTGGAGACTCCTGCAGACTCTGCTGTGAAAGCAGGTTTACTTCTAACTGTTGTCAGCGAGCAGCGGGAGCTGCCGTGGACCCGTCCTCGTCCCTGTCCTCGTCTCCGTCCCCGTCCCGCCCGTCCCCCTCCCCCTCCCCATCCCCGTCCTCGTCTCCGTCCCCCTCCCCCTCCCCATCCCCGTCCTCGTCTCCGTCCCCGTCCTCGTCTCCGTCCCCGTCCGCGTCCCCG